>SSNP01000125.1:937288-991453 GCA_006937955.1 Pachypanchax playfairii | reverse complement strand
GAAAGCGCGACTGCTCTCTGCACTTTGTGAGGAGATGGGAGCTGATCACACATCTGTGCTGTTTCACAGCGAAGCAAGGTGGCTCTCCAGGGGCAAAGTGTTGTCGCGCGTCTTTGAGCTGAGAGTGGAGATTCGGCTTTTTTTGGAGGAGGAGCGCATGTACGAGGCTGCTAGCAAATTCAGCGATGAACAATTTCTGTTGAAGCTGGCCTATCTCAGCGATGTGTTTGGCAAGCTGAATGAGTTAAATCTTCAGCTTCAAGGCAAAGACAAGCACCTACCTCACCTGGCAGACAAGATCACTGCATTCTCCCGAAAACTCGAGGCATGGGGCAGACGCCTCGATCAACAAAATGTAGATGTCTTTGAGAACCTGAGTGAAGTTGCTGAAACCATTCATACTGGAGCCACCACAGTGATCCCTTGTATAAAGCAGCACATCTCTTTTCTGAGAGAAATGTTTCAGAAATACTTCCCGAACAACAGTGCTCAGTATGCCTGGGTTATGGATCCATTCAGTACAGCAGGTAGATTTTATTGATCATAATCATATATTTTATTTATGTTGTATACTGAAATATATTTTTATTCAACAGATTTTTTTCATGTTTATTATGCAATGACAAATAAAGTAATCCTATTTTTATTCTATCTGCAGTGCCTGCTGATTTGAGCCAGGCTGAAGAGGACCAATTCATTGACATGACCTCTGACTCCACCCTGAGGCTGAGGTTTACAGCTCACACTCTTAGTGAGTTCTGGATTGGAGTGGAGAGCGAATATCCCCTCATTGGGCAGAGAGCTTTGTACATCCTTCTTCCCTTTGCCACATCATATCTCTGTGAGATAGGCTTTTCATTTTCATTTGTTTCTCTGAAAACGAAGTACAGATCTCAGCTCAACATTGAGCATGACTTGAGAGTGGCAGTTTCCAGCCTGCAACCCCGTTTTGAAAGGATGTGCAGTGCAAAACAGGCACACTGCAGCCACTAATGCAGGGAAAGTTCACTTGAGTTGTGCCAGAGCACCTTGTTTTTGTTTTTTGCACAGATTGCAAATTAAGTTATGATGGCACAACTGCACTTTTATTTTCTCTTTTTGAACTTTGTGCAGTGCAAAACGGGCACACTGCAGCCACTAATGCAGGGAAAGTTCTCTTGTTTTTTGCACAGATTGAAAATGAAGTTATGATGGCACAACTGCATTTTATTTTCTCTTTTTGAATGTGTTATTTGTTGTTTTTGATTTTGATTCAGTATCAAATATGACTGATATACTTGGTGCTAGTAATTTCAATAAATTTGAAATAATTTGAAGTAATTTATCAAGATCTTTGTTGGGGCGACGGGGGGAAGTGGGGCTTGAAAATCCCCACTTGTTTAAAGTGGGGAATGACGAAAAAAGTTTGAGAACCACTGCTCTAAGGTGTCTGAAAACACAATTAAATCATTCAAAAAACCAATACCTCATTGAGGTGCAAATCACAAACACACCTCTCCATGAGGCGTTGGAAGGTGCTTGGCGCGTTTGTGACACCCTGGGGCATACGGTTAAACTCGAAGAACCCAAGGGGGCAAGTGAAAGCTGTTTTGGGTTTGTCTTCTTCGGCCATCTCAACCTGATAATAACCAGATTTGAGATCCATTACGGAGAACCATTTAGCACCGCTAAGCACTGCAAATGTCTCTTCGATATTTGGTAGAGCATATGCATCTCTTATGGTTCGAGCATTTAGCTTCCTATAGTCGATGCACAGTCTGATTGAGCCGTCTTTTTTCCACACCAAAACCACAGGTGATGCAAAGGGGCTCTGTGACTCTTTAATGACCCCTGCATCAAGCAGTTCCTTAAGATGCTGCTTGACTGCCTCTCTGTCATTTGGATGAATAGGCCTTGGGCTCTCCTTAAAAGGAGTCTCATCATGTAACCTGATGTGATGCCTCACAGCAGTGGTGTGACCATATGACATGTCATCCTCTGCAAAGACTTCTGAAATGGACCTAAGCTTGGAGAGAATACGATTTTTCCATTGTTCAGAAATAGGTGAGTCATCAAGGTCAAACTTGAGGTTATCATAATGTTTACTGGGCGAATTGTCATCTTGCCCTGGTCTGAGCGGTGTAACCTGTTGAACAGCACACATTTGAGCAATAATGCACTTTGGTGGTAGTGAAACATTGCGGTCACTAAAGTTATGCAGAACAACAGGGACTTTGCTGCTTGATCGGAAAGGAACATCAGTGAGAGCAGCTTCAATAAATACGCGACCTGGCAACAGATGACAATTACTGGGCTCAAGCACAAATGTGGTTGGACTGCTCTTTTTCAGCCTAACAGTCCCCATGACACAGCACTTTTGTTCTGCAGGGATGGTAATAGGGCTTCCACCATGTAACCTAACAGGATATGCGTGACCATCTTTGTCACGGATCTGGGCAATGTGCTGAAAGACCCCTGCAAGGTCTCTAGAGGTGAGGTTACGAATGAACTCTGGACCATATTGTTCAAGTGCATGCTCATAGAGCCAGAACAATACATTAGTACCTATCAACAGAGGGGTTCTGCTGTTGAACTGACATTCTGGTACTACAAGTACTAACACGACAAGCTCTTTCCCTGGATCAGAGCCAGAGAAAGGAAAAGTGACACGAGCTTCAATGTAGCCAAGGTAAGGGACCCACTGCCCTTCAGCTCCCTCAATTTCAAGGAGAGCATGGATTGGATGGACAGGTAAATGAAATAAATGGTCCCTATGAAAACACTCAGACACTGTTGTAACTTGTGACCTAGTGTCCAAAATGGATTCACAAGGTAGCAAATAGTTCCTCTCCATTCTCTACGACGCCAAAAGTAGAATCAAATTGTTTGACATAATCGGCTGGTAGTGAGGAGATGCCAAGAGGCTTCACGATGTCTACCGCAGGACTCAACAAGCTCTCCAGAATCCTTCTCACCTTGTGGGTGTTACTCAAAGAGGAATCATCGAGGAGAAGATCAACCTGGGTGTGCCAAGTGTCATAGTCTACTTCTCCATTAGGCCTAGGCACCCAGCCAGAGAAGGTGCGCATCCTCATTTGTGGAAGTGATGAAGTGGATGACTCACTTCGAATGACATGCTCCACAATCATTTTCTGAATCAGGGGGGTTGAAAACATTTTCACTAACGTGAACTGGGCTTACTGGTGGACTCGTGGGTGTCCTAGGAGTGTGTGTGGCAGCTGCAGGCTCATTTTGGTCGTGATTAGGCGTACCACAATCCTGAGTTAGTGGTGGAGTACTGGAATGTGTGTCATTAGAAGTGTCTTGATTTCTTCGCACCTCTTTTTGAAGTATGCTTAAAAAACCTGCTCTGCTGCTCCCTGCAACAACCTCTAGTTCCTTCAGATACTTACGAGCCATCTCCATGCCAATCTCTTCCTGACAAACATCTCGAATGGTCCTTACAGACCAAAAAACAGCAGGGTCTTTGAGACTTGGGACCATGCCCAGAGTAATGGGGTCAATTCTAGTGATAGACCTGTCAGATGCATACTCAATCAGGGTTCTACCCTCTGGCTGTTGTGACTCATCAGGGACCCTGACTATCCTGGTAATTTCTCCATTAACCTTAAAGACAGCACTGATTTCTTCATCTGTGTAGTCTTTTCCAATGCCTGTCACATATAATGCGTTCTGACCATTAACTTCAAACGGGTCACAAATATCCATATTGGACTCAATGGGATGAATGGATAAATTTCAAGACGTGTATTGTGGGATGGAAGATTGAAAAGCTACTATTAACCAATCTCCTGGCTGGCTCGCCACTTTTATGTAACCAATTTGATTCTTTAGTGATGTGCTTCGCTCGAGAAAAAAAAGTCTATAGTACCGTAGCTCTGAAGGCAATACTTTCAATTTCTAAAATCAAGTCTAATTAACTGGAGCACACGAGATAACTATCAAGTTCTTATTTTCAACCAACAACTTCTTAGGTTCAATAAGGAGACTGGTAGTAGCAAACTCTGTAATAGAGCAGACACGATCTCCAACCCACACAACACACAAGACACAAGATTATAATCAGAAAATTGTATTCAAACAATCACATACGTACATAACACGGTACCACTTTTGGGTGCGATTTGCAGTCTTTTTTTCCTTAGCCACAAAAAATAAAAAAATAAAATAAAAATAGGGAAATTCCACCAAAAAACAGGGAAAAAAATGGGAAGGGGAGGAAAAAAAAAAAGCAAAATGGTTCCCAGGTGGGCTTTGGTAAATTCCTTTTTTTTCCTACCACCCTCCTGGAACAGCAACCGCTTCACGGATGTCTGGACCCGATACAGTGTCCACAGTAGCAATGAAGTCCCGAGCCCGTCCCTCCGATGGCACCAGTGAAGTGGTTCCTCCAGGAAAAAAAACAGTCAGAATAGCTCAAAGGGGTTCAAAAACATGCCGACCGCACTTCTCTTCCAACTTGTCCTTAAAGTCGATGCTCGCCTGGAGCTCACTGCAGCAGTAGCTTCACCTGCTTCCACAACAATCAGAATTCTCACCCGTTTGGATGTTCGCTGCAACAGCAGCTCAGTACTTGCTTCCAGAACTATTACTTTAGTAACTTGAACTTCGCGCTTCTTCCCGCATGGCGTCTCTCTCCTCTGTTTTTTTCACCCCAGTTTTTTTCTAGCTAACACACTGCAGCCCCAGAGGGTGCGTTCAAGTAGCCTCGGACATTTTTCACTTTGTCGATACATTCAATAAACCTCGTTTTTTTTGGTGATCTTAATCTAACAGCGTAACGATCGCATGAGCATGAACTTATTCCACTTAAAGTGTTCTCTGATACAAGAAAATTCAAAAAGGAGTTATTCTAACTAAACTGAGTCGACAACAACTTAACAGTGTCAACACAACCTTGGTTCTGACATCTGGATAGTAAACCCTGTCCAGTCAAATCACAGGGGTTACAGATGGATCAAAAATTATATAAATATCATTTTAAGATGACGAAAAATGCTTTAAACCTCCTGCACCCCTTATAATTCATATACAAATTTGGCCCTTAGCACAAAAATATGAAACAAGAAAAATTACTATATTGCGTATTTTTTTTAAAATAAATATTATCAGCTACTGTCCTTTGCATAAAAAATTTTTGTATTTTTTTGTCACGATCCATGTTCGGTGTGACAGTTGTGTTGTTTTTTCTTGCCCTCCAGTAGCTTTCCCTTGTAGTTTGATTATTGTGTTCACATGCAGTGCTCCCAATTCTCTTTGTTTCTCAGCTGTTGCCCGTTACCCTCTCTCTTTTCTCCAGGTGTTTTTCATTCGGGTTGATTGCTGTCCTTTGTGTTGTGGGAGTATAAAAGGGTGTGTCAGTTATGTTTAAGTTGTCAGAGTGTCGTCTTATGTGCTGTGAGTTCCTCCTCCTGTGTCCTCCCCACATGTAAGTGTTTTTGCTGCCTTGTCAGCCCTTTGATTTATGATTAAACATATTAACTTTGAGTTTTGAGCCTCCCGTGCCTTCCTGCATCTTGGGTCCAGCCCCAAGCCTTCACAGCACCGTGACATTTTTGAAAATTGAAGTAATTTAAATGGCAGATATTTGTGATTGGAACCTCTTTTCAAAATAAATGAAAAACACAAAAAATCACAGCAAAACTGCATTTCACAAGAGTGTTAATTACACACAAGCACATGCATGAAATGTCAAAATACACCTATCACATTAGGACCTCTCCTAAATAACTCCAAATTGTTTTAGTCTTGAAAAATTTTAAATCGATCTTAGAAAAAAAACGATCATAAATGAAAGAACTGATTTCTATAATTTTATGGTTCAGAAAAACAAAAAATAAATTACAATTGCCGTTTCTCACTCAAATATCCATCAATATATTCACAGAAATTTAAATTCATCCTGCAGTGAAGGAGGATCGCAAAAATCTTGTTTACATGGGAATCATGTATTAAAAGTTTTTTATTAAATTATATGTATATTTATTTCCAAAAAATGTACTTCAGTAAAATTTATGGAGTTTGCACCTAAACTAACAAAATCCTGAAAAAATTCTAGTGCGTTTTTAGTCAATATATCAATAACTGACATGGGGACTTTATTACTGGCCCCATGTTTAAGGATTTCTTTCGTGTAACTC
Organism: Pachypanchax playfairii; assembly: GCA_006937955.1. Taxonomy (NCBI): domain Eukaryota; kingdom Metazoa; phylum Chordata; class Actinopteri; order Cyprinodontiformes; family Aplocheilidae; genus Pachypanchax; species Pachypanchax playfairii. The sequence continues at coordinate 985,313 of SSNP01000125.1, read as the reverse complement.
ACATACTGTATGTTACGTCGGTTCGGAGGCTGTGCTGCACGGGAGAGGTTTTTGGATATTTTTGGCTCTTTTTAGCTGTTTCCAGATTTTGTTATGATGAGTCTCCATGGCAACGGAAGACTTGTTTATCAGCGTGACCAACTGATAAAACTCTCCCAAATCAAAATTAACAGTGAAATAAGACAGCAAATCCCGCTGGAGTTGAAGAGAAAAAAAAGAGGATGCAGGGCAGGAGAGAAGCAGAGAGAAAAGCGGTGGAGATTTAAACCGTTTCTTCCAACTGTTGTGATGGGTAACGTCATATCGCTAGCTAACAAAACGGACGAGCTCGAGGTGCTAACCAGGTCCCAGAGAGAGTACAGAGAATGCAATTTTATGTGTTTCACCGAGACGTGGCTGCATGAACACATCCCGGACAGTAACGTGTCTGTACACAGCTTTATGACGGTCCGCTCAGACCGCAGTAAGCAACTCAGCGGGAAGCTGAGGGGAGGTGGAATTGCAGTGCTGGTTAACCAGCGTTGGTGTCATCCTGGACATGTCACCGTGAAGGAGAAGATCTGTACGAGGGACATCGAACTGTTAGCTGTGAGTTTCCGTCCATATTATTTACCCAGAGAGTTTACCTGTGTTATTCTGGTAGCGGTTTAAATAATACCTGGTACCGCTCCAGAAACTGCCTGTGATGTCATCAGCTCCGTTGTTGCAAGGCTACAAACACAGCATCCAAACTCAGCTGTGGCGATCTCTGGAGACTTCAACAACGTCTCCCTCTCTACAGCTTTACCAACATTCCAACAGTTTGTCAGCTGCTCCACCAGAGAAAAGAAGACGTTGGACTTATTTTATGTAAATATTAAAAATGCATACAGCTCCTCTGCCCTGCCACCTTTAGGAAGATCTGACCATAATCTGGTTCTTCTCACCTCCACCTACAAGCCCATCGTTCAGCAGCAACCAGTGATCACAAAAACCATCAAAACCTGGTCTAATGATGCTGAAGGTGCTCTGAAAAGTTGCTTCGAGGCTACGGACTGGAATGTCCTCTGTGAACCTCATGGAGACAACATCAACACCATGACTGAGTGTGTGACAGATTATATAAACTTCTGTGTGGACAGCATCGTACCAACAAGAACTGTGAGGTGCTTCCCCAATAACAAACCCTGGATCACCAGAGACCTGAAAAAGCTGCTGAACATCAAAAAGAAAGCCTTCAGGGATGGTGACAGGGAGTTATTAAAGACAACACAAAAACAACTTAAAGCACAAACCAGGAAGTGCAAGGAGGACTACAGGAAGAAGCTAGAGAGTCAGCTCCAGCAGAACAACGTGAGGGATGTGTGGTCTGGAATGAAGAAGATCACCGGCTTCAAGGTAAAGGGGGACCAGACTGATGGAGGTCTGGACAGAGCTAATGAACTGAACATGTTCTTCAACAGGTTCAGTTCCCCCCCTGCCTCCAGCCCCACAGACCACACACCCTCCATGAGCCCATAGCTTTCCTGTCACACCTCCACTCCGTCACCCTGCAGCTCAGTCATGGACCAGAACACAGCATCATCTTCCTCCACCTCAGAGCACCCAAAGACCTCCTCTGCCTCCACCTCCACTCTGTTTGTGACCTGCAACCAGGTCAAGAAACAACTGGAGAAACTGAACCAGAACAAGGCTGCAGGTCCAGATGGTGTCAGTCCCAGAGTTCTCAAGACCTGCTCAATGCAACTATGTCCAGTTCTCCAGCACCTCTTCAACACCAGTCTGAGACAGAAAACAGTTCCTGTGCTGTGGAAAACAGCCTGCCTTGTTCCAGTACCTAAAAAACCACAACCAGCTGAACCAAACGACTACAGACCAGTTGCCCTGACATCTCACGTCATGAAAGTCCTGGAGAGACTCTTACTGGCTCACCTCAACAAGCAGGTCAGCACCTTTCAGGACCCATTACAGTTTGCATACCGTAATGGGCTTGGGGTTGAAGATGCCATCATCTACCTGCTTCACAGAGCACACTCTCATCTGGACCAATCAGGCAGCACTTTGAGGGTCATGTTCTTTGACTTCTCAAGTGCTTTTAACACAATTCAGCCTGCTTTTTTATGTGAGAAGCTCCATAAATTCCAGGTGGATTCCTCCACAACCTCCTGGATTTATGACTACCTCACAAACAGACCACAGTTTGTGAGACTGAAAGGTTGTGTGTCTGAGATGGAGGTCAGCAGCACTGGAGCGCCACAAGGAACTGTACTCTCACCATTTCTCTTCAGGATGTACACCTCTGACTTCCAGTACAACTCTGAGTCCTGTCATCTGCAGAAATACTCTGATGACTCTGCAGTTGTTGGGTGCATCAGTGAGGGACAAGGTCACTGGACTGGTCAGTCAGTTTGTGAAATGGTGCGGTAACAATCATCTCGTTTTAAATACCAGCAAAACTAAGGAGATGATTGTTGACTTCAGGAGGAGAAAGAATCAACACAGCAGTATTTCCATCCTAGGAGAGGAGGTGGAGGTGGTGGAGGAATACAAGTACCTTGGAGTTCAGCTGGACAACAGACTAGAGTGGAAATGCAACACAGAATACATCTACAAGAAAGGTCAGAGCAGGCTCTACTTCTTAAGGAAGCTGAGATCTTTTAATGTCTGCACAAAGATGTTGCAAATCTTCTATAGGTCTGTTGTGGAAAGTGCAATCAGCTTTGCAGCCATCTGCTGGACTCCTGTGCATCAGAACCAGAGACTTGAAGAGAATCAACAAACTGATCAGGAAAGCTGGATCTGTGCTGGGAGTATCTCTGGAGCCGCTGGAGCTGATTGTACAAAAAAGAATGCTGGACAAGCTGATGAAGATGATGGAGGACTCTTCTCACCCTCTGCACGACACAGTGATCAAACAACAGAGTGTGTTCAGTGAGAGGCTTCTTCAGGTCCGATGCAAGACCGAAAGATACAAAAGATCATTCCTGCCTGCAGCCATTAGCCTCCACAACAAGAACAGACCTTGATCGTTATTATTATATTATTGTCTTCATTATTGTTTTTTATTGTTGGACAAAAAAAAAAAAGACAAACTACCACAACGCTGAATTTCCCTTCTGGGATAAATAAAGTATTTTTCATTTCATTTCATTTTTAACTCACCTCTGGTTCTAAAGAAGCTGCAGAACCAGGTCTTGTAGGAGTTACACCAACCTGGAAACACAACAGTATAATCCAATGTATAGTTACTTCACTTTTTACTGTCAATTCTGTTGAAACATGCAGCTTTTGAGAGTGTTCAAGAAACAGAATTGATTATGGTGACGATTCATGTAAACCTGCAGGTTTGTGTGTCGACTTCCAGCTTAAAGCAAATGTTTTCAGACAGGATTTGGGCTGTTAGACTGTTTAACATATTAGTTCTTCTACAGCTCATTTACCTCAGACAGAGTGAGACTCCAGTGATTCACAGACACAATTTATCTGAATAGAGAAACAAATGTTTGATGGAAGAGTCAGATTCTTTAAGGAGACTTTTAGAAGAAAGACAGGTTTGTTTTGTTTCAACATTCAGAATAAAGAAATTTGAATGCATGTAAAAAAGTGACAGTTTTAGTTCTGGATAGACAGAAAAATATTCACATGCATTCTAATTGATTTCTTGAGTAAACGGTCATGGATTCTTTCCATCCTTGTTTTTAACATCCTTCTAATCCGCGATCTGTCCTGAGGTGCAGACAGAAGTGTGAACAGACTGGAAGTCATTTCAGAAAGAAATGAACACTGGAGCCTAATACTCTAATGCTCCCACACAGCAAATTGGATTTGTGCGCTTCACTGACTCGGAGTATCAGTTTTGAACAGAACACAAAAAAACCTCCTGCAACGAGTCAGAAACAATGAAGACGACGGTGCTTCAATGCTGCTGTGGAGTCAAAAAAACAAACAGTTCGAGACAGTTTTTATGTTAGAACTCTGACTTATTACTGCAAGAGGCCCCACTGGAGGGGAAGCTGATCATAGTTTATTACTAATCATTACTAATTTTGAGTTTTTTATTGATTAGTCAATAAAAAGCACCAAACCTCAAACCTCCACTGTTTCAGGGGGAAATTGACTTACATGAAAAATGTTAATAAATCCAGAGAAACTACAGGACGTCACATGTAAAAGGACGATTTGGGGCGGCCATGAGGTTTAAAGACCTGGGGTCTCATTTATAAACGGTGCGTACGCACAAAATGGGGCCTGAAAGTAGCGTATGCGTCTTTCAAAGCAAAAGTTGGGATTTATAAAAAACAAACTTGACTTGAAAACGTGCGCACCTGTCCGCCAACTCTGACTCGTGCGTACGGACATTTTGGAGACGAGGGGAATCAACGACGCAGTTGGTGAGGTGGTGAACTGCAGTCAGACTGCATATTACTCCTCTCACACAAGTCATTTCACCTCACCAAACATTAATTATAGAGTCATGTTATTATAAACATTCAGAACAGCAATGATATCTATATTGCAGCTTGTAGTGAGCTGTAGTTCTCCTAAAAACATTTTTAATACTAAGAGAAATACATAAAATTAATCTCCTCCTCATCGACCGAAAACTCGGGGAACAATTGGGTCTGAGGGTTTAATGCAGCGTTTGAGATGACAACGACAAGGTTCATTTAATGTTTTTTAATACATCATTTAAGGCACCAATGGCTGTCATCATGTTGCAAAACACACTCTTTATTTCTTTTAATTCATTGGTCACGGAATTAATAGCGCTGATGGTGTCTCTCTGTGTCTGCATCACAGCTTCAGTCAGAACCCGACCACTACTGATGCGCCGCGGTCACCGGCAGCACTAGTGCTGGGGACAGTCTAACGACCTCATCCTCGCCTATGTGCAAATGCTGAAAAGACACGGCATATTAGTCTGTCTCCTTAAAACATGCTAAAATTTGTTAACGTAACCACATATTACAAAAAGTGTTTTACTGGGTTTATTTGTTGTTTCTGTCAGGTCGGTGTCGCCCTCCTTCTCTGAAACAAGACCGTATACGCTTGTTCTGACCGTCCTGTCAGCTGCACTGCAGACGCTGCCACTCCCCTAGCCACTCCCCTAGCCACTCCCCTAGCCTCCACTTCACCCACTAACACTTTAATTTTCGTCTCTGTGAAGTTTATCTTCTTGTTTTTTTGTTTAGCTGCGATATTTCCCATCTTCCTCATATATATCAATATTCATGTCTTGCTTTGCATATTGACCTTATATGGCCTGGTTTGGGCGTGTTCAGGGCGGGACATGAGCCAAATTCACGTACGCAAGCTTCCAGGAAGAGTGTGATTTATAAAGGGGAAAGTGCTTACAACTGTGCGTACGCATGGTTTTATAAATCGGAAATTTTTTTGGCATACGCAAACTTTTTGTTTTGGTCATACGTACACTTTTAGTAGGGTTTCTACGCAATGTTTTATAAATGAGACCCCTGGTCCTCTTAAAGTATCAGATTCCAGAGCCCAGAAACCTGCTGTTCAGGGTAACTTTAATTAAACAAAGTAATCTGAACCAGAGGAGAGAAGAAAAGGACAGAACATTTGAAAGTAAAAGAGGCTTGTGTCTTCAGACTGTGGGACAAACACCTCAATCCTGTGTATTAAACCATGAAAGTCATTCATTTTTTTTTCATCGAAGGGATTTACAGGCATGACAGACACATTCTGAACACCAGCCTCTCATTTTTAAACCTGCCACACAGCCGTCATCATTTAGTCTTGTAATTCCCCAAATTCACGCATTATTAAACAAATTAGTCTTTATGCTAATTTCTCATAACTCAATTATGTTGAAACCAGGTTTGAATAACAGTCATAATTATATCCATAATGTTGGCAGAGATAGTACCGGTGAATAAAATGGTAATATCAAAGGAGTTAATGTCATGTGCAGAGATGCTGCTGAGTGGGTTCACAGATTGAGCTGGTTCTTCAGGTTCTGTTCAGTAGACGGCAGAAGAACAACCTTTGTGTTCTGTTCCAAGACGTGGTTTTTAATCAGGTTCGTCAGCTGATCTGGCTCAGTTGCTTTTTTCTTTAAATCTTTGAAAGTGGTCCAATCTGTAGTTCTCCACACTTTCAAGGTCTTTCAGATGGGTCCAAGTGTGAACTGATGCCTCCTCTGTTGCATCCTGAAGGTTACAGTCCATCATTCAATAGATCTGAACCTATAAGATACTGGTTTTGATGGTAACGTAACCAAGCAAATCTTAAATTCAGTTCAGTTTCTGGGACAGGGCTTAACGGGACGACTGCACCCATCCACAAGGGGGCGCTTATTTTGTTTCACTTTCCTGCTTGTAGTTCTATAAATACTGCTGATAGTCGTGAAAGGAAACGAGGGGAAACTTTCCTCCATCTACTGTTTTTAAAGTGGTAGCAAGATTAAGTTAAACTTTATTTAACTTGTCGTGACGTTTCTGAAGTTTTTTGGACGTGAACAGCTGTTCAGCTCCACTCTGTTAAATGTTTAATTTTTCTCTTCTTTTATTATTTTGTATTATGTCTACACCTAACTGAAAACATGTCGTCTCATCAGAAAACACATTTGATTGGCACTAACACAGACACGTTATTTTCTTCTCAGGAATTCTCCCCTCCTGATGACCTGGAGAAGCTCCACCACACCAATGGGATGATGGGATACCTGTTCCGGCTCTGATGAAAAATGCCGCCATAGTACGAATTAACAACTTATTTCATAATGAGATGTCATTAGAAGTTTATACAGTATTCTTGTTTATGGTGAGTGTGTCCTGTTAATTATTTAAACATATTTATATGATCCTTCTCAGATATTTTTTATGGCCCTGTCCCAATACCTGCACTTGTGCCCTTGCACACTTCAAATGCGTGTTCCCGATGAGGGGCACGAGTGCGTAGGGCAGGGGTGTCAAACTCCAGGCCTCGAGGGCCACTATCCTGCATGTTTTAGATGTTTCCCTGTTTCAACACACCTGATTCAAATCCTCTGCATTTCAATAAGTTCTGCAGAAGCCTGTTAACGACTTGTTCATTTGAATCAGGTGTGTTGAAGCAGGGAAACATCTAAAACATGCAGGATAGTGGCCCTCGAGGCCTGGAGCTTGACACCCCTGGCGTAGGGTGTCCCGATTCTCCAGAGTGGAGAGCCGTGCTCTTGGCTCCGCCCCTTTTGAAGGTTTGATTCACACTTCGCTGAAGCCTGCATCAGTGCAGACTTCAACGATGGGTGATGGGTGTTTCCCACAATGCATTGCTGACCATGTGAATTTTGATGGAAGAAGAAGGTGGAGAAATGGCTGAACCATCCAGACCAAAAAATGTTTTTCTAAGTGTAGACTCCAAATAATCAATTTTCTATTTTCTAGATGTGTAATTACAATTGATTGATTCTCTGTTGGAAAGATGTGTCACATATCTGATAAAAATATAATTAATTAATAACGGTACTGACGTGTATTTATGGACATGATATGCTAATAGTTTAAAGAGGCCCTTCCATTAAAAACGTTTTTTCTGAGGTTTCTGTTAAATATTTTAGCTCCACAGGTGTTCTTACTGGGTATATATATATATACAGTGGGGCAAAGAAGTATTTAGTCAGCCACCAATTGTGTAAGTTCTCCCACTTAAAAAGATCAGAGAGGCCTGTAATTTTCATCATAGGTATACCTCAACTATGAGAGACAAAATGAGGGAAAAAAAATCCAGAAAATCACATTGTCTGGTTTTTAAAGAATTTATTTGCAAATTATGGTGGAAAATAAGTATTTGGTCACCTACAAACAAGTAAGATTTCTGGCTTTCACAGACCTGTAACTTCTTTAAGAGGCTCCTCGGTCCTCCACTCGTTACCTGTATTAATGGCACCTGTGTGAACTCGTTATCAGTATAAAAGACACCTGTCCACAACCTCAAACAGTCACGCTCCAAACTCAACTATGGCCAAGACCAAAGAGCTGTCAAAGGACACCAGAAACAAAATTGTAGACCTTCACCAGGCTGGGAAGACTGAATCTGCAATAGGTAAGCAGCTTGGTGTGAAGAAATCAACTGTGGGAGCAATTATTAGAAAATGGAAGACATACAAGACCACTGATAATCTCCCTCGATCTGGGGCTCCACGCAAGATCTCACCCCGTGGGGTCAAAATGATCACAAGAACGGTGAGCAAAAATCCCAGAACCACACGGAGGGACCTAGTGAATGACCTGCAGAGAGCTGGGACCAAAGTAACAAAGGCTACCATCAGTAACACACTACGCCGCCAGGGACTCAAATCCTGCAGTGCCAGACGTGTCCCCCTGCTGAAGCCAGGACACGTCCAGGCCCGTCTGCGGTTTGCTAGAGAGCATTTGGATGATCCAGAAGAGGATTGGGAGAACATCATATGGTCAGATGAAACCAAAATAGAACTTTTTGGTAGAAACTCAACTTGTCGTGTTTGGAGGGGAAAGAATGCTGAGTTGGATCCAAAGAACACCATACCTACTGTAAAGCATGGTGGTGGAAACATCATGCTTTGGGGCTGTTTTTCTGCAAGGGGACCAGGACGACTGATCTGTGTAAAGGAAAGAATGAATGGGGCCATGTATCGTAAGATTTTGAGTGAAAACCTCCTTCCATCAGCAAGGGCATTGAAAATGAGACGTGGCTGGGTCTTTCAGCATGACAATGATCCCAAACACACCGCCCGGGCAACGAAGGAGTGGCTTCGTAAGAAGCATTTCAAGGTCCTGGAGTGGCCTAGCCAGTCTCCAGATCTCAACCCCATAGAAAATCTCTGGAGGGAGTTGAAAGTCCGTGTTGCCCAGCGTCAGCCCCAAAACATCACTGCTCTAGAGGAGATCTGCATGGAGGAATGGGCCAAAATACCAGCAACAGTGTGTGAAAACCTTGTGAAGACTTACAGAAAACGTTTGACCTCTGTCATTGCCAACAAAGGCTATATAACAAAGTATTGAGATTAACTTTTGTTATTGACCAAATACTTATTTTCCACCATAATTTGCAAATAAATTCTTTAAAAATCAGACAATGTGATTTTCTGGATTTATTTTCCTCATTTTGTCTCTCATAGTTGAGGTATACCTATGATGAAAATTACAGGCCTCTCTGATCTTTTTAAGTGGGAGAACTTACACAATTGGTGGCTGACTAAATACTTCTTTGCCCCACTGTATATACAGTATATATACTGGGTGTGAAAACAGGTCAACAACTTCTCTTTCAGTTTTAATCTCTCAAACAACGCAGGTGGCGATAAAACCCGTGTTTGAATGGCCTGTACTTGTTTCGTCACAACTCATTTGCTCGTGAGTATTCGGCAGCTCCCATAGTTGAAACTGTTGAAACCAACTTCCTGTCTGACTTTGATATGTAATATTCGATCATTTGCATTTGTTCATTTCTGATTTTTGTTTCAAAATGATGAAGTCAACAGTAAAAGTAACCCTGTGATGTGATGATTTCAGGCTTCTTAGCTGGGACGTGTTTACGGCGATCGTAATAAAACCGCAGTTGGTTCTGAAAGGTTTCGGACTGAAACGTGTGATAATTTACTTTCAGAACTCTAGTTCTAATTTTCATTCTTTTATCAATTTTACATTTTGATAGATTTGTTTTTAACCCTGAGATAAAGAGCGTAAAATACAACTAGACCTAAACAAGGTTAAATTAGCATTTAATCTACAGTGTTGGGGGAAAACATTTGCTAACTACAGGATGTTGGGGTCCCTAAAGGGGGTTACAGGCCAGGTGTGTTCGCTGTGGCTTTGTGTGAATTTGTGTGGGAAGTTCACAAGGATCTGATATGTGTGTAGAAGAGACACTTGCTGCGGGTCTGTTGAGACAATCTGTGAGCATTTTTTCTGGTTAAAGCTTCAATCAAAATCCTCTTTACCACCTTTAATGCTCAATTCAGATTTTTTTTCTTATATTGTAATAAGAGAATTAATTCCAAAACATAAAAAGCTGGAATCAGAGGTATCCATCTTTTAGTATTGATCCACACATCCCTAGTCAGAAGGGGATGAAAATCCTGCTTTGTGAACTCGCCATTAAGCTGCAGGAAGGTGGATTGTGTAAACTCAACGGAATTGAACACCCCCCCCCCCCCCAACAAAGCACATAATTTATGTAGCCTGTTGAAGCATCTTTTTAACATTAGCATTTAAAAAAAGAGCCAGTAATAAAGATATTACATCAGACGTTAGATGTGCTAGAAGCCCCATCAGATATGCTGATGAGGACAATATAAAACAAACTAAAATAGAAGCATTTTGTTTTACTCATATGGTTTCCTGTCTTCACTGTGGCTATTTTTAAGACGCTGCAGCTTTTTAACAATTCCGTATATGAGAGATTTTGTTTTCCATTTAAATTTTCTGCCAAGTAAATATAAAGCCTGTATCAAGATTCATAAAATTTAATTTTTAACTTTGTGCACTAATTCGGACTACTCTGTATTTATAAACCATACAGTAACAACAAACATGATCAAAACCAATTCTAGAAGAAAAATACATCTGTGGTTACTAAACATTTATAAACGGGGTGACACAATATGAATTGTTGTGAATCAATGAGATATAAATAGTTTTATTTATAATGGGCAATTAAATTGAACCATGTTTCAGACTTTATAGAGGCCATTTCACACAAATTTCAGGACTTTGTGGTTATTTCTTAAGTATTAACGAGTAATATGAAACATTTTATATCTAAAAAACATCAGGAAACACTGATTAACAGACCTTTCAATCTGTCTGCGTTAAAATTCGGGTGATTCCGGCTCCTTCCGTCAGGCTGCTTCATCAGCAGCTCGTTCATATTCATTGTTGTGAATAGAGTTTTAGTTAGTCTTAGGTTTAGTTATAGATCAGTAATGGTTAAGGTTAGGAAAAAGGTTTGGGTTAGGTATAAATCTAGTTACTAAAATCAATGGAAGTCAATGGACGGTCCCCATAAGGATAACAAAACAAACCTGTGTGTGTGTGTGTTTGAGGAAGTCTCAGCTGTTAAGCAGGCAGGTTGCTGCACCGCATACCCGTTTGTATCTGGCCTTAGTAATGTTATCTAATATAGCTACATAATTTTGATACTTTTCTGATGTCTGAGAAACCTTTTTCTTCTGAAAAACCACATAGATTTGTGAAATCGCTTTGTTTACTTTAAGTATACCTCCAACATGGCTGCCGCCATGCTGGAAGGAAGCTAACGGTCACGTGATTGAAAACTATCTATAGTAAGTGGCCAATAAAAGCTGCTGAGATGTCAAGATGTCTATGGCACTGAGCGTTCGGATTCTGTTTGATGTCTATAGACGTCTGTGGCACTGAATGAGTTAATTACTACATTTTCTAATATATAATTCATGATTTTTTTTCAGGTGTTGCTTGTGCAGTGAAGAAATGCCCAGTTTGCAACAATCATGTCCAAAATTACAAGTCAGGGTTCCACAGTTTCAATAACTGTGATCTTGACTTCGCCCCTGTTTGCAGATCTGCTTTTGGCGCTGGCAGCAAGTGTCATTTGATCTTATAATATATACAGTCTTTTTTTAAACAACACTTTTAATTAAAATAGTAATCTAGTGTAATTTTAAGTTATGAACTCTCGTTTATTTGCAATAAATTTGATAATATGATGGTGAATCTCACACCTGTAGGTGAAATCATCACCCTCAGAAATGAGACCAATGAGGGGGATGTAATCTGCAAACTTAACAGACTAATCCAAAAGATCCACATAAAAAAATAAAAAAACTCAAAGTCTGCATGTGTGTTCCTTTAACGTTCAGGTTCTATGTATTTTTATTTCCTTCTTTACATTCTTTGCAGCTAAAGATAATGTTCAGAGTAGAAAAAGTAATTGATACACATTTTTTATTCATGTGTACCACAATTATGTACACACAACAAAAATCCTGAAAACTGTTTCATGTCTATTTACTGTACAGGAGAGAAACTGAACCATTAATCACACTAAGACGTATCACACGATGAAAACTTCACCAAAAGGGATTGAGGAGGTAATGTATTATTGTGGTTGCAATAAAAACGCACTGGTTTGGCTTTTACACCTTAGATAAATGTCACAGCAGATTACAAGACTATTTTCTGTCACAGAAGTTTTTTCATTTGTGACATGTACAGTATGTGTGTACACTAAAACCTCTAAAATGAACTATGGTATATCTTTATCTTTGCAGCTGTTCACATTCTGGAGAACATTTTTTCAGAAGTTGTCCTCATGGATGGAGACAAGGCAATTGGAAAAATTGCGCGGGTGTGCAAAAGTTTCCATGCAGTTGTAATCACTGAAAGATTCAGATAAAGGCACATTACAGGTGGCTGGAGAGTAAGTGTTAGTTAGAATTCAGGATTTTTAAAAAAAATTGTGTTCAGTATTACATTGTAATATGGTCTATGTTTATTAAAAGGTGTTGTAGAGCTAAAAAAAATATACAACACTACCAAGTTGAGCTGAAGAAAATGTACCAGATAGATACACATGCTGCTTATGGAAACTAATAAAAAAACATGTTTCTGTTTTTGGTCCATTTATGTGTAATGTGGCATGTATTTAAAAAAAAAAACAGTTTTAAGGTTATTGAAAGTTACTCCCTAACACAGTTTTCTTTTAATAGTAATTAAGGACAAATATCACATCAGGGAATCAAATATTTATCTGTTAGTGTAAATGTTGATTTTTAGTCCTCCGGAATGTTTACAGCTAATGTTTGCTACATCTTCCCACTGACTGGTCTTGGGTCACAGTAGGCCAGAATGATATCATCTTTCTTCATGAATACAGGATTTGTACATTTTACAAATCTCTTAATTTTGTTGCACTGATATCAAAATATTGTACATTTCACTTTTGGGTCATTATTCCAGAGATCAGGCCTCATAAAACTTGTGTTTAATTATGGTTTACATAATAAAAATCCTGACTGCTATGTGTGTTTTACAGGATGCATTGAAAAAAGGGAAAAAAGAGAGCTTCAGGGCATTTGCAGCTCTGTAACCTCATCCTGGTTTCTGCAGTCCAATGTGCTCCCCATGACCAACTTGACACCTAAAATAAGCAAAAATAAAAATCATTTAAGGTATTTTATTTTTATTCTTTTAAGTTTATCCTATCAGCAATAATGTGTAATTTATTTCATTAAGGCTAAAAGTGTTCCCATTGCTTATTCTAGTCATATTTTTTCTGCTCTGCAATGTTGCGCCATCTCCTGGCTTTTAATGGTATCAAATAAAAGTATCTATCGGGCGTACAGGTAGGGCTGTCATAATTTAACCCAAAAGTACATGATAAATCCTTTTTATTGAGGAGTACTGGCACCTTATTTTTCAACTTGAAGCACTGACACTGATGTAATCAAATATGTTGATCTCTTCTTTAAATACTATCAGTTATTGTGTATAACCTTTATTAGAAATCTGGGTTAATGGATTTCTGTTATTATCAAAATATTCACCACAGCTGACACTCACAGATCTATTATATTTTATTTTTTAACAGAGATTCTAGTTTTTAACAGATGCTTTTTTGTTCTCGCAAAGACAGAAAAACATTGTGATCCGTTCAGGTTCATGAACTTAAAGATTACAATGAAGGTCTTTGTGTTCAGTGTTTGTTGCTCTCTGGGGTAAACACATTGGAAAGGATTGAACAGGATTAAATCATGTTAGAAAATATATTTAAACATGGAGAATAGAAATTGTCACACTGAGTCTAAAGTTTTTGTGCTGGAAAGTGATTAGATGGAAAAACAGGGAGGAAAATGACTTTTACACTAAAAAAAATCTCTCTATAGTTACAAAATTCCAGTTGGGTTGTAAGTATTTCAGAATAAAAGCTTTTACCACTGGTATGCATTGACCTGTGATGCTCCATGTGGTAAACCGAGTAATTAACCACGTGGTTACCATGTGGTTAACCCACTTATATTAGTTGGCTGCCACATTTTGTCATTGTTTTAATGAAGTGCAAATTTACAATACAGTATGGAGGGGTGTGGAGTTTAACCTCTGACCTCAGCTCAGCCTCACCCAGTTCAAGTCTCGGTGGTATCCATCACAGATGGGCTCTACTGCTGAAAGAGTGTTAAACCTGTGTCATTCCAGTTAGTTACAGTCTGATATTAATGTTTTTGGTAGATAGTCTGTTTCCACTCAGATTTATTATTTTAGATCCCAAAAGTTGACAAAATTCTCAGCTGATTTCTGCCTGAACGTGTCAGAGAACCAAAATCCGTAAAAGTAAGGAGATAGAATGACTCCTCACTTCTGTTTATTAGCACTGGAAATAATCTGGTTCCTCTCCAGTTTGCTTGTTGTAGCTGTTGTATGAAAATTCTTCTTTGTGAAATAATTTCCTGGATTTATTGTTTCCTGATCAAAAGAAATGTCAAAAGGAATCATGTTTCAGATATAGTCTGTCCTAATTGTTTATTTATTAATGTTCATAAAGCAATAAGAAATTAAATCACAGTTTTTAAAGTATGTTTGTGCCCTCTAAATTGCATTTTTTTAGTTTTCAGATAAAAAGCTTTTAGATCACAAAATATGGAATTCTAAACAATAAAAACAACAAAAAACGAAATTTAAAGGGAAAATAACTAACTTTTTTAATGGTTTTAAATGGTTTAATGTGACTCTGACTTCACACTGCTTTATTTTTCTAGATTATTTATAAATTCTCCTTTGTGCACTGTAATGTCTTATCTGGGTGATAGTACACATTTCTTCTGTTTTGCAATCTTAAACAGAAGAACTTGTGTTTCACAATAACAACACCATTAAGTCTTGTGCTACCCAATTCCCCAAACACTGGGTTGTTGTGCAAATTGTAATTAAAGACAGTATGTAATGAGTTGCAATGCTCATAAACAACAAATGAGACATTGAGGTAAAGTCATTCTGTAGTGGGCAGTGAGACTACTTGAGTGCAGCGGTAGGTCAGTGTTATCGCTGCCAGTTACAACAATGATTCAGACTGTAGTCTTTAATAATAAATCTCTACTTTAATTATACATTTTTATATTTTACTAGGTTTTTGTATACATGCTGAGTGCTGAAAGAATGAGCTTAAAATTACTCATAGCTTAATTAATGAGAATAAACAGAATAAATTTAAAGGAAATAATGTGTGCAGGACATGTTTTTATGTTGTTATCTGAAAGAAGAGGTGCTGTTAGTATTCTGACTCTGATTTACTTTAGTCTGTAATATTTTGAGGTCTGAGTGTTCAGCACTTTCATTTACAACAGCTGCGTCAGGAAGTGTTTCCCCGGAGTCAGACACTTTTACATTTAGCTATATTTAGCTTCACAAAATCTTACTTCTGATTCTGAAAATCTGACTTTCCCACATTTTTTTCCTGACACTCGATCTGACTGGAAGTACTTACAGGCTGCTATAAACAGTAAGTGGACATTAAGGCTGCTGGCTGTACTAAATATTTTGACGTCACCCTGGCAACAGATACATTTGTCCCCGTGTCTCTGACTGAGTCTGGGCAGCTGTCCCCTAACAAAGACGTGTTTAAGTTTGAAAGTACCAACCTGGAGAACAGACCGGTTTAGATCCATCATCAGAAAGCAATCATCTCTAAACCACAAATTTTAGTCCTTATGCAGCAAAGTGTGGTGATTAGTCAGGGTTCTGTTCTATTCGCTGTGTGGACTGTCAGTCACCCTAAAGGCCCGCCCATATGGTGCTGCATATAGATATTTCTGGCTGCAGACTCTGAGGCGAGGCCCTGCAGGACTCACACTTTCTTTCAGCTCTTCGTGTCTGATTTTCTCTTTCTGCAACAATCATGGCAGTAAGTATCATTTTCCAAATAAATCAGATTTTATGTGTAAGTGACAGATAAAATCAGAGCCTGCATTTAAATGTGAAACAAAACAGCTGCTGCTGGTTCAGTTGTTGGTTTTATTTTCATACAAATGTAATCGTATATGTTGATCTTATTTTTAAATGTTATGTCTAATTATTGTATAAAACTTTTATTAGCAGAGTTAGAAATACAGGTTTAAGGACATAATTTGCCTTTTATGGTCAAAATATTCACCATATCTGACACTCGTAGATTTCTGGCACTGTATACCACTTTAAAAAAAAAATACAGATGTTTTAGTTTTTACATTTTTATCAGATGTTTTTTTTTGTTGTTGTTCTCAAAGACAGAAAAACCTTGTGATCTGTTCAAGTTCATGAACTTAGAGATTACAGTGAAGGTCTTTGTGTTCAGTGTTTGTTGCTCTTTGGTGTAAACACATTGGAAAGGACTGAACAGAATGAAATCATATTAGAAAATAAAATGTATGGAGATAGAGAATTATGGTTTACCGTGGAAAAAAATAAGCAACAATTCATACGTAACTTGCAATGCGTAACTCTTTATTTCTACCAAATTATATACAAACATGTATAGTATTGTTTTTCTGTGAGTATAGAGGTAAAAAAGTTATAACTTCAACAATTCACTAATACAGATTCGAGATTTACAGTTTCTTCTTCAAAAAATGTAACAAGCAGTATAAGTCTGTGAATATAAAGCTATTATTTTAGAAGATTAATAAAAACCTGTGACAAGTCGCAGGCTTAATAATGGAGCACCAATACATCAATGTCAGTAGCTGGTTACGAGTCTTTTCAACTCAATAACACCAACTAACAAACAAAAGATTTATGTTTGTTGTTTGTCAATCATTTTGATGCTATTAGGTTGAAAGACTAATGCCCAATTAATGGCATCAATGTATCTGTGCTCCATTAATAAGCCTGTAACCCTGTCAGGTTTCTTTTTTCATATTTTTTGTAAAGGATTAGAGGTATATCCACAGCTTTATGCTGCTTGTAATTATGAGGAAAAAAAGAGTAAATGTGTACTTTGTATTTGTGGATTTGTGAAGTTGTAACAGTTGTAAGTTGAACAGATACTCCACGTTTGTAAATGATTTGGTAGAAACAAGAATTTAAACATTGCTTGTTATGTGTGAATTGTTGAAGTTTTTTTTTTTTTTTTAAAGTAACCTTACCTCTTAAAGAACAGAAGCTGTCACACTGTGAGTCTTAAGTTTCTGATTACATGGGAGAAAAAGTAATGAGAAAATGCCTCGTACACTGTAAAAAAATCTCAATATCTAGCAAATTCCAGTTGGGTTGTAATTATTTCAGAATTAAAGCCTTTACCACTGGTATGCATTGACCTGTGATGGCTCCATGTGGTAATTAACCATGTGGTTACCATGTGGTTAACCCACTTACTATATTAAATGGCAGCCACATTTTGTCATTATTTTAATGAAGTGCAAATTTACAGTATAGTATGGACGGGTGTGGAGTTTGACCTCTGACCTCAGCTCAGCCTCACCCAGTTCAAGCCTTGGTGGTATCCATCACAGATGGACTCTACTGCTGAAAGACTGTTGAATCTGTGTCATTCCAATTAGTCACAGTCTGTTACTTTACGTCTTCTTTAATGTTTTTGGAAGAGGGTCTGTTTCTACTTAGTTTGATTATTTTAGACAGGCTTTTAATAGGCAAAAAATGTAAGTAGCTGAAGCTTAAAGTTGTGAAAAATGTACAAGTTGGTATGAAAACTGAACTTAGATAAAAAACAAAAATATAGCAATTTAGAAAACAAGATGTTTAGAACACAAGATGTTCTAATCTGGTCTAAATGGTCTAATAAACAAAATTTCAGCTTGAAACTTATAGATTTCAATGTTTTAAGATTAAAACAATTCATCAAAAGGGACAAATGCAGAAATATGAAAGGACATGAATTTCTTCATTAGCTTTGGCTGTGTGAAAGAGTTCCACTGTGACAAAATGTGTTGATACTGATACGTTCACGCCAGGAAACATCTATCATGACTGCACAAACACAGCTCTCTTGTTGCCTAGGCTGAAATTATCTTCTTATTGTAGCAACAGTACATGATATGTGAGTTACCACTCAGTGTAGAACTGTGGAAAAAATTACTCTGGGGGAAAAAAAAAGTTTTATATCACTTTTCAGCTTTTTTCCATTTGGGAAAGTGAAAAGTTCCTGGCAGCTCCTCGAAGAGAGAGAATGTGGAAAATTAGCCCGGCCGGTCAACGGGAGTAAAACTGAAAACACCTGTTGCTGTTTGAAAGGATGATGTCATTATAGGAAAGTTGGCCAAGTCTATTATTACAGGGATATTTTTTGCCTGATAAAGCAGCATGATGCATCAACATATATCTCCTCTGTACACAGGGTATGATCATAAAAAACATGTCCTTCAAAGTTGGACAAACCTTGACTGTTGTTGGAGTGGCTAAACCCGATGCTACAAAGTAAGTACAGTATAAACACAACTCTTTATTATATCTGTGTATCTTAATGTTTGTAGGTGTTAAAAAGTAGGTTTACATCTGCAATCCATAAGCTTCTTGTCACAGGAATCCAAAAGTTGCTGAGACATCAAATCTTTTTCAGATATCATATCACTGAGTCAAAAGGCAGCCCTCTTCTTCCCAATTAAGATACTGCACAAAAGACTCAAGGCAGACTTTCTTGTAATTTTTAAGTGGTTTTAATCAATGTTTAGTTAACATTTTTGAATATCTTTCAAAGATTCTTTTTAGGACTTTGAATGTTTTTCCTTTATTTTTATTTTTTCCCCATGTCCTGTCTGGCAATAAAGCATTGATGTCCGGATGCATAGAAATGCCTGACAGATTTGTTCTCACAAGCCGAGCATGCAGCAATCACTGCAATGTTCAGTTTGTTACCTTTATTTATTATGATTTTATTTAGATGTTATTTTGTTTATTACAGCTTTTTTGAGTCAGTGGACATAGCAAAGGAGAGAGGAAATTAGAGGGGAAAAAAAGAAAGAAGAGGAAAAAAAGATAAGAAGAGGTAGAAGAGAAGTTGGGAGAGAAAGACCATCCTCCTTTGGACAAGCAACTCAAGAGACTCCAGATCAGTCCTGAGACTTCGATCATGGGAGCACTCATCTCAAGGACCTCGCTGCACCCTGCGTTTGCGGACCGGAGAGCCATTGGGAAGGTGGGAGCAAGGGGAGAAGTTGGCTGAGTCTTCTTCCTCCCCCTCCCTGCCTCCACTTTCACTTCGGGCATGGACCCCGTTTTGGGAGGC
The DNA here is from genome assembly GCA_006937955.1 of Pachypanchax playfairii. Lineage (NCBI taxonomy): Eukaryota > Metazoa > Chordata > Actinopteri > Cyprinodontiformes > Aplocheilidae > Pachypanchax > Pachypanchax playfairii. The sequence goes on along the minus strand of SSNP01000125.1, from coordinate 966,158 downwards.
GCGGTGGCACCTTCATGGGGGTCCAGTACGAGTAGTGGAGGTGCAGGCCAGCCGTCAAGATCGAAATCCACCCGGAGAGCAGAAAGGCTCGGGTAAAGACGAGGTTGCGGTGGAGAGACAGAAGGGACTGAGACAGAGTTAGCAGGAGGAGTGGTATCATCATCGGCCGGAGGCTTCCTGGACTGAGCAGAGCAAGCTCCGCCCCAGATGGAAGCATTATCTGTACGGCCAACCGCCGTCTTGTCTTTGTCTACGTCAATCGAGTTACCCTGTCTAATCTCACATTCAGTTTGCCACTTTTTAAAGGCATTTTGATGCTTCTCTAAATTTTGCAGATCCGCTGTGTTAATTGTTTTTTTCCCTCTTAATTCTTCCCCTTTTTAACCAACCATTCATTCACATTATTCAAGACCTTAGGACTAAAAGATCCCCCTTGAGGAAAATCTGCAACTTTCATCCATTCAGCGCAGCACTCAACACACTCAACACAATATTTATTCCCCAGAAACGTGAAAATCTCACCATGAGGCAGAGGCTGGGACTTAGACCCCCATGTACCCATTATTGCCAAAACGGGTGGATATATCCCTTATAGCTACAAAAAAGGCGTCCCCCCGGGTCCTTGAAAAATGACAGGTTTTTCTGACGACCCTCCCCCCTAATGTAGTGACCTTCATGGCTAAGTGGAGGTTTTCCCTGACCAGTGCTTGAAATAAATGATTCCGAAAGCGCTATGAGCTAAAAAGTTTGGGCTCTTGGAAGCAAATACATATATAAATCTAACCATTTTTTTCTGTTTTTTTCACTTAGCTTTGCAGTAAATATTGGCCCCAATGAAGAAGACATTACTTTCCATATCAACCCTCGTTTTAATGCCCACGGAGATGAAAACGCAGTTGTCTGCAACTCTTATGAAGGAGGCAACTGGTGTGAGGAGGTTCGACAGGGAGGTTTCCCTTTCCATCAAGGAGAGGAATTCAAGGTGTGACATGTTCTGTTTACATGTTTCTGTAGATGTTGGTCAGCAGAAAAGTTGTATCTTTAAAAGATTATAATCATATTTTGAATCATTTTATTATATTTTATCCTTATAAAGCCAAGCCTTTCATGTTTGATTCACCTACTGCTAAACTTCCAAGAGCTCTTCTTCTGTCCTCAAAATCCTTTATGTCTGCTGCCCTCTGGTGGAGGATCTAAGTACTACTGGTGGAACGTGCCAATGATTATTATACTCCCTTAAATCATAAAACGTTTTTCTCTCTGTCCATGTTTTTCTCTCATTCTTTTTCCTTAGATCATCATTGAATTCACCCCTTCAGAGTTTGTCGTGACTTTATCAGACGGTTCTACCATCAACTTTCCCAACCGCATGGGTGCAGAGAAATACTCGTTCATCAGCTTCGATGGCGAGGCTCGCATCAGAAGTTTCGAGATTAAGTAAACCTTCATCATCCAAAGAGTCTGTGGAGTGAGCTTCAAAAGACAAAAATCTGATGTATTATTGCATAATGTGCAAGACTTTTTGGGGAAAGCAGATGCATAAAAAACAGTAAATAAATAGGAATTTATACTAAATAAGTACAGCAAACGTTTTGGTTGAATGACTTTTCAGGATTAAGAAAGAGCTAAAAACAAACAAAACAGATGTGTTACTGGTATTATCACAGTTTGCAGATTTTTTTAAACATAAAAATACATTTTTTGTTTTTTGACATTCCTGATGACACTTACCTGTAACAGTGTCTCTTAGATCCTAAATTTAAAAAAGTTAGTTTAAAGAGGCCCTTCCATTAAAAACGGGTTTTCTGAGGTTTCTGTTGAATATTTTAGCTCCACAGGTGTTCTTACCTTCATAGTGGGTGTGAAAACACGTCAACAACTTCTCTTTAAGTGTTAATCTCTCAAACTACGCAAGTGACGATAATACCCGAGTTCTCCCGAGTCCAAACGGCCTGTATCTGTTTTGTCACAACTCCTTTGTTCGTTAGTATTCAGCTGCTCCCGCAGTTGAAACCACACCTAGCATGCAGCTCACTAAAATGCTGTAGTATAATGTAGCAAACACAACGTTTGACGTTGCCATGAGCAGCGGGGCAGGAAACAGTATACCTTCTCATAGGCTAGTTTGTTAGCAAATCTGAGTCCAGCAAATTTGAATAATGAATATGAACGAGCTGTTAACAAAGCAGTCAAAGCAGCCTGATGGAAGGAGCCGGAACCAGACGAATTTTAATGCAAACAGATTGAAAGTCTGTTAATTAGTGTTTCCTAATGTTTTTTAGTTATAAAATGTTTCATATTACTGGTTAATACTCAAGAAATAACCAGAAAGTCCTGAAATTTGTATGAAATGGCCCATTTAAATCAATAAAACTGTTTACAAACAACAAAACCTCTTCCTGATTTTTATTTGCATCATGATTATATAAATCAGGGGTGCACATAAGTGGTCCGCAGGTCCGCACACTGTCAGGGTCTGGGGTTTTGTGTTGGATTTGTGTTTAGGTGAAGGCTGTTGTTTCACTGTGGTTGTGTTCACTGGTGACTGTGGGGATCTCTGCAGCTGGTGGGTGGAGTGTTTCTGTGCACTAATTGTCATTTCCAGGGCGTGGCAGTCATCAGTGGTTGCAGGTGTGGATCGTTACCCAGCTCAGGAGAGCTGGGTATTTAATCAGAGGAAGAACCACAGACAGGCGCCAGTTCGTACTCTTCCACAGCCTAAACGTGGTACAGAGTGGCCAGGGATGATTGTATGCCAGACGTTGTTAGTTGCTACTAACCTGCCTTCTCTTCCTTCATTTTCAGTTTATACGCTGGAGCGCTCCTCCAGCTCTGAGTGCCTCTGCGCGGTCCCTAACCCGCCGGAAAGAGGACTCTCCTCATACGGGGCTTGCGGTCGTGAGCTCTCCGACCCGCTCTCTTTCCCCCGTTCTCGGTCCCGTGCCCTGGAGCATCCTCCAGTGCCAGTGCCTCTGCGTGGTCAGTTACCCGCCTATCGTGAGGACTGGCTTGGCACGGATGTATTAGAGCTCTGTTGCTGGAACACGCAACCAGCTCTCTCCCTCTGGCTCCTGTCTGTCCCTGGTCTCCTCTGGATCCACACCTCTCCGGGGAGCGCGCTGCTGTCACCCCTGCTGGAACTACGTAGGCACCGACAGCACCACGTCCCGGACCTCACCACACTGCCTCGACTCCTGGAGCACCACCCCCGCTGCAGTGTCCCCCGGATCTCACCTCACGCAGCTTCAGTCACAGCGTCACCGATCGAGTCTCCACCCCGCCTCAGTTCCAGTCCTGTGTTTTTTCATCGTGCACATTCTATATCACTGTACTGTTGTCTCGTGCACGTATAATAATAAACTCACTTTCACTGATTCCTGTTTCTCGCGTGTGTGTCTTGGAGTTGGGTCGTCTTTGGAGTTCTGAACAACCCACCTGGTATCAGAACCATGACACACACTGTCAAAATATAAAATGCGCACCAGATGAAAAGTTGCAACTTTAGTGTACTTAAAATTGGTTTGGCTGAGCTGCGTGAATTTTTAGGTTAATCAGAGGCGGGGTTCATTGTCAAATAAATGAAGAATCCCGTTGACTTCTTCTGTTTGACTGATATGTTTCTCAGCCAGAGCGCCGAAGTTCCAGCTGATCAGCTGATGCTGCGTCTCTCTCTGTCTCTGTGTATCAGTTTGCCAGTGTGACGGATTTTCAGTCAGTCAGATCAGTGCAGCTGACTGCAGGATTCTGCATCGCGTCAAAACTGAAAAAAATCACTGAATAAGACAAATAGACCATCGTGGCACAGACGTGTATAACTACCTTTTTGTGCTATAAAATACAGAAAACCACCTGTTTTAATCAACAGTATCAGCATATTTGTCTGTGATCCGCACCATTTTGAATGCGCGCAAAGCACTATGGGATATGCAGTCAATGCCCCATAACTGTCCACTGTATCTTTTTATCTGACTGCATCACATTACAAACATCCTCATCATTTCAAAACAAAAAACAGTTACAGTAAATGACAGAAGCCCCAACAGCTGACTAATAAATTTCAACACCAAACTGTTAAATGTAGATTAAAGTGAACAATCAAACCTGTAAACAATCCAACCTGAACTCTGAAGTTTTTTTTTTTTCCAGTATTTTTATATTTTACTGGTTTCTCTTGATTTTTTCAACAATTAAAGGATTTTTATTGAAACAAATATAGAGCCAGGTAAAGTAAACAGACTGAATTTGAAGCTTGATGAAACCAAAAACAAAGCAGAGGAGCTCGGAAGAGACACAGCGAGAAACATTTAAAAACGTGAGGACCAAGCAACAACCCTAGGTTCTCTTCTGAGAACCAGGCCAAAAATATTATGTGCACCCCTGTATATATATATATTGGTCAAAGATATACAAACTGTCTTGACATGACTGGGTATAGACAAACAAACAACAATAAGGCCAGCCCCCCCCGACTCTATTTATGATGGAACCCCCTGAACTCTCAGAACAGAGAGTGTTAAACCTGAACACCATTCCTAAGCATGTTCTCTGAACTAGAACTAGCAGCAGGATAATCTTAAACATACAGTATCACTTACAAACGATGTTAACCTCTTCTTTCCCTTTCCTCCTCCACTAGGAGGAGCTCCAAGTCTAGATAATAAGTTCTGGGAGCTGAAATAATGAACACTTAAGACAAAGATCCAGGCTTATGGATAAGTCTACCCCATTTCAGCACTAATTTTGAACAGCTTACTGTTCAGGGATATTGATGCGCTGATCATAGAAATCCTGGGCTTTTTGCGGTGAGTCAAAGTGGTAGTCCTTGTCTTGGAATGAGATTAGCAACTACATAGGTCTTGAAGCTTTCTCGTTGTTCATTGAGTAGTGCTTCGAGGTCCTCTCTGGTGTTTGGGCTATCATTATTACTAGCCTTACATTTAGCCATGTTAGCTAACTTAGCAAACACGCTAGCTCAAGTTTCGTGTTGTTTCTGCTTGCTCATTAAGTATACTCATGTTCGAGCTAGATGGACTATCAATGTCCAGTTTTAAGCTAGACAAGAAAGGAAAAAGCAATATTCAGGTTCTTCAGCTGCTCAATATAAGAGGTTCGATTGGAGCTTCCCTAGACATGTCTGCTCACCGACTCATCATGCCGGAAGCCAAATGTAATTTTTTTAAGGAAATACCGTACTTTCATTCTGCACCGAACACCCCGTGGAGGCATTATGTTGTTAAAAATATAGCTTTATGTATATGAAAATGTTCCATAGTCCACCTACAAGCCATAACTTAACAGAAGTTTTTTGCTCCAAATCGTAAAGGAATAAAATTAAATAACCCCTTTTGGAAATAATAAATGTTACTTTTCTGTATAATATTGGAAAAAATACAAATTAAAAGCTTTTTAACTTGTTCATTTAGTCGTGGATAAAGGCTCAGCAACAAGGGGTTTGTCAAAAGCAGTGACTCCAGGATCAGGACCAGTTTTCTCTGTCCAGGAGAGGTAACTTTATAATTACCTCCACCAGGAGGTTGTGTTTTTATGATGGTCTGTCTATCTGTTAACAAGATGACTCAATAACTTCTCATTGGATTTTGATTAAATTTTCAGGCCTTAAATGGTACAAGGACCAATCAATTAGATTTCAAATCGATTGGTCCTTGTACCATTTCCAACCTATCCTGAAAAGTTCATCCAAATCCATACAGGAGTTTTTGAGTTCTATGTTGTTAACAGACAAACACACAAACCCCTGATAAAAACATACCATCCTTGGTGAGGGTAACAAATACTAATCAGTGGGAGGAGTCTATTATGTTTGGTGTGTATCATAACAAAGGTGGGGGACTAAGCTGCTTGGTTGAGCGCTGTGCTCTCAAAGTGCTTTTCTACTTGTTTCTGTGTTCATCTTGAGGGTTTTCGAGTTGTACTTAGTCAGACCATTTACCCAGACCCAGTTTGTAATGGGAGACCAGACCCAACCAGACAACATAACTTCTGGAATCCTTGGTACATTTAAACCCACCCACCATGGTAAAACTTTGATCTACAAGGTGCTGTTTGTCTAAAATTGTCATGGCCGTTTGTGTGTTGTTCGAACCCTCTTACAAGCACAAACCCAGGACGACAAAACAGTTTTAAAGTGTTTAATGACAGGAGAAAAAACAACAGCCAGGCACAAGGTTCCTGTGCAGCTGGTGGAGCAGGAACTGGGCCTCACTGGAGGAACCGACAGTATCTGGGTGCGGAGAACACAGGTTAGTGAACTGGTGGGTAGCAGGGAGGAACAAGCATGAGAATGAGAGAGAGCTTACGGTGATGGCGCTGATGCTGGTGGTTGTGAGGAGGAGGAGTGGTTGGAGGCTGAGAATAGCGACTGTGGGTCCGGTAGGAGGTGTGCAGGTGCTGGAGGGTGAACAGATCAGCTCTGGTCTGTGTGTGTCCAGCAGGTGCAGCTCCGGGGAGGACAAGAGACAGGCAGAGAGCAGGTCCGGGAAAACCAAGCTTGGTACGAGAACCGTGGAAACGGACTGCTCCCCAGGATAGGAGGTACGGATCTGCGGGAAGGCGTCAGGTCCGGGTGAAGCTCCTGGAAGGAAGGAAAAATAGACCAAGCGTTATAAAGCTCATCTATGGGGAAAAATCAGGTTAGTAATGAGCCACTCTACCACAAGAGAGGAGAGAACTATCTGGCGCCTGTCTCGTGTTGATCCTCCCCTTAAATCTCGACTCAGGTGATGAGGAGATGAGCCACACCTGCGCTCCAGAGCTGATCCACCTGTGAGAAGGTAATTAGATGCACCCACACACACAATCACACCCACAGGCAGCTCAGCCACACAACAGTACCCCCCCCCTTAACGACCGCCTCCAGGCGGTCTAGCAGAGGATGATGGGAGGGAGGAGGACGAGGAGGCAGAGGATGCTTCGAAGTCCTCGATGAGGGAGGGATCAAGAATGAAGGACCGCGGCACCCAGGACCGGTCCTCCGGGCCATAACCCTCCCAATCTACCAGATACTGGAAACCCCGCCCCCGGGGACGGATACCCACAATCCGCCGGACTGTGAAAGCCGGGTGTCCGTCAATCATACGGGCGGGCGGGGGGGAACTCAGTGGAGGACAGAGAGGGCTGGAGACGACGGGCTTGACCTTGGAGACGTGGAAAACTGGGTGCACACGGAGGTGGGACGGGAGCTTGAGTTTGACAGTGGTCGGACTGGGGACGGCCTCAACGGTGAATGGGCCCAAGAACCGGGGGGAAAGCTTCCGGGCCGACGCCTTGAGGGGAAAGTCCTTGGAGGAGAGCCAGACCGTCTGTCCAGGGGAGTATGTAGGAGCCGGGATGCGCTTGCGGTCCGCACCCGCCTTAGTCTTCACCGCAGTGCGTTCCAGCGCACGCTTCGTACATGACCAGATGCGGCGGATCTGGCGGATGTGGGTGCGGACCGTGGGGATGACGGGCTCTGGGCATGAGGAAGGGAGGAGAGTGGGCTGGTAGCCAAGGGAGCACTCGAAGGGTGAGAGCCCCGTGGCAGACGAGGTATGGGAGTTGTGGGCGTACTCAACCCAGGAGAGATGCTGACACCATGTGGCAGGGTTTTCGTCGCACACACAGCGCAGCATGCTTTCCATCTCCTGGTTGAGCCGCTCACACTGCCCATTCGTCTGCGGATGGAACCCAGAGGAAAAGCGGGGCGTGGCTCCCAGCATCCCACAGAACTCTCTCCAGACCCTGGCCGTGAACTGTGAGCCCCGATCCGAGAGGACCTCCGTCGGGATGCCATGCAGACGGAACACATGGAGGAACAGGAGGCGGGCGGTCTCAGGGGCTGACGGGAGCTTGGGAAGAGCAATTAGGTGGCATGCTTTAGAAAAACGGTCTATGACAGTGAGTATGACGGACTTGCCTTTGGAGGTGGGAAGGCCGGTGACGAAGTCCAGAGCAATGTGGGACCAGGGTCTGGATGGCAACGGCAAAGCAGGAGTCCAGCTGGAGGTCGGTGGGATGGTTTGCTGCGGGCACACACAGGACAAGCAGACACAAATTCCCCTACATCTTTGTGGATTGATGGCCACCAGAAATACCTCTGCAGGAGGGCGATGGTTCTGCTGGTGCCAGGATGGCAGGAGAACCATGTGTTGTGCCCCCAGCGGATCACCTGCACCCGGACGGAGGACGAGACGTAGAGACGGTTGGGAGGTCCTCCTCCAGGGTCTGGCTCAGCCTCCTGCGCTCGGCAAATCAGCCCCTCGATGTCCCAGGTGAGTGAGCGAACGAAGCAGGACCCAGGTAGAATGGTGTCCGTCCGCTCCTCCGGGAGCTCGGGCTGGTAGAGGCGCGAGAGCGCGTCGGGTTTCTGGTTCTTGGACCCTGGCCGGTAAGAGATGGAGAGGTGGAACCTGGAAAAGAAAAGGGAACAGCGAAACTGGCGGGGGTTGAGGCGCTTGGCAGTTTGGAGGTATATGAGGTTCTTGTGATCAGTCCAAATAATAACAGGGAGTACGGTACCTTCAAGCCAATGTCTCCACTCCTCCAGAGCCAGCTTGATGGCTAGGAGCTCCCGGTCCCCGATGTTGTAGTTGCGCTCGGCCGGCGTGAAGCGCTTTGAAGAGAATGCGCAGGGATGGAGCTTGTTATCTGCCGCTGAGCGCTGGGACAGGATCGCTCCCACACCTTCCTCTGATGTGTCCACCTCCAGCGTGAATTGAGCGCCTGTGTCCGGGTGAATGAGGATGGGAGCCTCTGTGAAGCGCTGCTGCAGGTTCCTGAAGGCAGCTTCAGCCTCCGGGCCCCAGTGAAAAGGCACCTTGGGAGATGTCAGGGCCGTAAGGGGTTCCACAATGAGGCTAAAGCCGTGGATAAACCTGCGGTAGAAGTTTGAGAAGCCCAGGAACCGCTGCAGCTGCTTCCGGCAGGTGGGAACCGGCCAATCCTCCACTGCCTTAGTCTTGGCTGGGTCCGGTCTGATCTGTCCACCCTCTAAAATGAAGCCCAAAAAGGTTATGGATTGTGTGTGGAACTCACATTTTTCAGCCTCGATGTAGAGCCGGTTCTCCAGGAGCCGTTGGAGGACTAGCCGGACGTGTTTGTGATGTTCCTGTGGGTCTGAGGAAAAAATTAGGATGTTGTCTAAGTAGACGAAAACAAACTGATGGAGGAAGTCTCTGAGAACATCATTAATAAGGTTCTGAAACACGGCTGGTGAGTTTGTCAGTCCGAAGGGCATGACCAAATACTCGAAGTGGCCAATGTGAGTTTTGAAGGCCGTCTTCCACTCATCACCTGCCCGGATGCGGACGAGGTGATAAGCGTTTCTGAGGTCGAGTTTGGTGAATATGGTGGCTTTTTGTACTGGCTCGAAAGCGGACGAGAGCAGCGGGAGTGAGTATTTGTTTTTGACAGGTATCTGATTCAGTCCTCTATAGTCAATACAGGGGCGGAGTGTGCCGTCTTTTTTGGCCACGAAGAAGAAACCCGCTCCTAGGGGAGATGACGAAGGACGAATGATACCAGCCTGCAGAGAGTCCTTGATATATTGTTCCATGGCTTCTCTCTCTGCCCGGGAAAGATTAAACAAACGGCCTGCCGGGAGAGGTGCACCGGGCAGCAGATCGATAGAACAATCGTAAGGCCGGTGTGGCGGTAGAGAGAGAGCCAAGTCCTTATTAAAAGCCTCCCCCAGGTCATGATATCAGGGGGAACTTTGGTTAGGTCCGGAGGTTGCTGTGGGGCCGAAGAAGCGGGAACACCCACCGGAAGTGCTGATTGTAAACACTGCTCCAGGCAGTGCGAACTCCAGGATATGATGCGGTTGTGGATCCAGTCAATCTAAAGACTGTGACGGGCAAGCCACGGGTATCCCAGGACTACAGGGACCTCCGTGCTGGGGTAAACGAAAAACTGGATGGTCTCTCGGTGATTACCGGAGACCATGAGGGAAACAAAGTCAGTGCAGTGAGAAATGGGCGCCATAAGACTCCCGTCTAGAGCGCGCACACTAATGGGCGCAGGCAGTGGAGTTACAGACAAGTGACATCGTTTAACCAGATCAGGGTGAATTAAGTTCTTTTCTGATCCGGAATCAACAAGTGCCAAGCACTTGAACGGATCCTGGTTTTTATTAAAAATAGACACAGTGAAAGTCAAACGGGGACTAGAGCACTTTCCGCCCGCCACGACCCCCATCCTCACTAGCGGGCGCTCTCGTTTGACGCTAGGTCACAGTCTTTTAAAGTGTGAGCAGGAGAAGCACAGTAGAGACAAACACCATCAGCTAGACGCCGCCTTCTTTCAGCCTGGCTAAGACGAGCCCGTCCCAACTGCATCGGTTCGGGTGAGGGAGGACGAACCGGAAACCGTCTGGGAGGCGAAGAGGCTGCTCGTCCCTGGACTGAGAGGGCCGGGACCCGGGAACGGAGTCTCTCCCGAGCCCGGTTGTCCAGCCGGATGGCTAGCTTTACCAGCTGGTTGAAGGTAGCGGGGCAGTCGCGGCCGGAGAGCTCATCCTGCATCTTCTCTGTGAGCGCGTTCTTAAAAACTCCTCGGAGTGCAGAGTCGTTCCATGCAGTTCGGGCTGCCAGGGTGCGGAACTCTATGGCGAAGTCCGTCACCGACTGCTTCCCCTGGCAAATCCGGAGCAGCTGGTCCATTGCCTCCTCCTCCGTCTCCTCAGAGTCGAACGTCTGCTTGAAAACATCCAGAAACTCCTCATATTCCGTCTGTTCGATGGGGTTGGATTCGAGGTAGGCCTCTGCCCACCTGAGGGCTCTGTCGCGCAGCCAACCCACCAGGAACGAGATCCGGCTGGCGTCTGTGCCAAAACAGTTGGGAGAACTGTTAAACACCAGGTTACATTGAAGTAGAAATCCTTTGCACTTACGGAGATCTCCGTTGTAAGGCTGAGGGTTGGGAGGGGTGACCCCTCGGTGGACAGGCTCAGACGGTGCGGCGGGAGGTGAAGCCGCCTGGGGTTCTGACGAGGAGAGCTCCGTCATCCTCGTGTCGGTGTCCGCCAAGTGCGCGGTCAGCTCCGTGATCCGCCGGGTGAGTCGATCCATATTGTCCATTAGGCAGGTTTGTTGTTGCGCCATCTCCTGTAGGAAGCTCTCATGCTTGCCCAGGACGATTCCCTGTTGGGATAGTGCGGCCTGGAGCTGTGCTGTAGGGTTCACTTGGCCAGATAGTTCTGTCATGGCTGTTTGTGTGTTGTTCGAACCCTCTTACAAGCACAACCCCAGGACGACAAAACAGTTTTAAAGTGTTTAATGACAGGAGAAAAAACAACAGCCAGGCACGAGGTTCCTGTGCAGCTGGCGGAGCAGGAACTGGGCCTCACTGGAGGAACCGATAGTATCTGGGTGCGGAGAACACAGGTTAGTGAACTGGTGGGTAGCAGGGAGGAACAAGCATGAGAATGAGAGAGAGCTTACGGTGATGGCGCTGATGCTGGTGGTTGTGAGGAGGAGGAGTGGTTGGAGGCTGAGAATAGCGACTGTGGGTCCGGTAGGAGGTGTGCAGGTGCTGGAGGGTGAACAGATCAGCTCTGGTCTGTGTGTGTCCAGCAGGTGCAGCTCCGGGGAGGACAAGAGACAGGCAGAGAGCAGGTCCGGGAAAACCAAGCTTGGTACGAGAACCGTGGAAACGGACTGCTCCCCAGGATAGGAGGTACGGATCTGCGGGAAGGCGTCAGGTCCGGGTGAAGCTCCTGGAAGGAAGGAAAAATAGACCAAGCGTTATAAAGCTCATCTATGGGGAAAAATCAGGTTAGTAATGAGCCACTCTACCACAAGAGAGGAGAGAACTATCTGGCGCCTGTCTCGTGTTGATCCTCCCCTTAAATCTCGACTCAGGTGATGAGGAGATGAGCCACACCTGCGCTCCAGAGCTGATCCACCTGTGAGAAGGTAATTAGATGCACCCACACACACAATCACACCCACAGGCAGCTCAGCCACACAACAAAAATATTGTCATTTTATTTAAATCATCTTTAGAAAAGTTTTTCTCATCTTCCACAGATGGAAAAGTCCCACCAAATCATTTAAAACTGGTATTAATTGGTGCACAGCGTACGGTCAAGAGCTCTGCAGGCAACACCATTCTTGGAAAAAATGTATTTGATCTTAATAAAGAAGGAAAAAGAACAACATCTTGTGAAATAAGTCACAGTCTGATTGAAAACAGGATGCTGACTGTGGTAGATTCTCCTGGATGGTCCTACAAACACTGTCCATAAAAACCAGTGAGATGGATAAACTTGAAATAGAGAGCAGCGTGTATCAGTGCCTCCCTGGACCACATGCAGTGCTGCTGGTGATCAACCTTACAACTGCTATGAATGACACATATCTGAGATCTATTCAAGAACACATAAATTTGTTTAGACAAAACATCTGGAAACACACAATGATTCTCTTTACAATGGGTGACAGGCTTGGAGTGAAGACTGTGGAGGAGTTTATAGAGCGTGATGAAGGTCTACAGTGGATAGTGAACATGTGTGAGAACAGGTATCATGTTCTGAACAACATGGACCACAGTGATAAGACTCAGGTAAAGGAACTCCTGGAGAAGATTGAAGAGATGTGGGCAGGAAATAAAAATCCTTATTATGAAGTTGACCTGAGCCGAGCGACAGAAATAGAAGCAAAGAAAGAGGCTGAAGACAAAAAGTCCAAAAGGATGAAGAAGATAAATGAAAGACAGACAAGAGTTCTGAAAGAACTGATGGAAGGTAAAATAATAATATAATTTATTATAGATAATAAAAATACCACCTATTATTGGATAAAAACAGGAATGTATTTTTCTTTTTTTACAGGACAGAAGCTGCCAGACACTAACATGAGGATTGTTCTTGTTGGTCAAAATGTGTCAGGAAAGAGTTGGGCAGGAAATATGATCCTGTTTGAAGATAAATTTGATCTAAATATTAACGTATACCAGTTGAAGAAGGTAATCCATCATGCAGTCTGCACAGATATAATTTAACAGTTTAATGATTGAACGTGTTCAGACTTTAAAAAAAGGTCCTTTAATAGTTTTTATATCTTTGCATGAATTCCAGGATCAGAGAATTACAACATGTGTGAAACATGAAGAAAATGTTGATGAAATTAAAGTCACAGTTGTTGAAACACCAGGCTGGTTCAGAGACACCCCACCACCTGACTGGGTCAAAGGTCAAGTCCTCCACAGTGTCTCCATGTGTGCTCCGGGGCCTCAGGTTTTTCTCTTGATTGTTCCAGTTTCCAGATCATTTACAGAGAAAGATCACAAAGCTCTGGTTGAGGTCTTGATGCCATTAAAAGAGAGAGTGTGGAGACATTGCATGGTGCTGTTTACCTGGGGAGACTGGCTCAATGAACGACCTGTTGAGGACTACATCACCAGCGAGGGCAGATACATCCAGGACCTGCTGGAAAAGTGTGGAAACAGATACCATGTTCTTAATGTCAATCACTTTGGAAAGCCTGAACCAATCAAGGAACTGTTCCAAAAAATTACTGACATGGTAACACTAAACAAGGGATGTTTTATCAGTGAAGACGAAAACAAAACAAATCTGTTCCTTCACTGGCTAACTAAACAATGCACACTGACAGAAGAAGAATGGAACAGAAGGGAGCAGGAGCTGATAGAGAGAATGATGAAAGCTTTAAGAAATGAACCAGAAAAACCAGCATTTCCTTCTGTGCAGGTGGCACGTAGCATTAGTGAACCTCCATACAGTAAGTTTCATATATTAATGACAATATAATGACGATATAATGATGACAAAACATTTGAATGAATTCACATTCTTGGTTACATTATTTTCAAATTGAAACTCTTCAACTTGTGTTTCAGTGAGCAGAGATTTAACCTCAGAATCTGGGATAAATTCAGAGTTCAGGAATCAACGAGCTCATCCCAATGTAGATGAATGGCTGAGAAACAGAAAAAAAGAGTCTGATACCACCTCTGGAGTCGACAGTATTTATTCCTCAACCACCTGTATGGAAGCCTTTGAGTCATCCAACAGATGAAAATCAACCAGCAACTAGATGAATTGCATTTCCTGCGGAAATGCAGTGTGAATGCTGGAAGCTGAAACAAACGAGTTAAATGCAGCTGAAACATTTACATGGAGTTTGTAAGTTGAAAAGAGCTGAAGTAGTTGGAAAAGTTAAAAGAGTTAAAAAGTTAAAAGATTTGAATTTATTTCAATTGAGCTAAAAAGGGTTCATAAAGTTAAATACTTTTTAAAGTTGAAGGTATATCAATAGCTAAAGGTTGAGTATCCAAGTTGAAGAGAGCTGAAATAGTTAAAAAAGTTTAAAAAGTTAAAAAAGCAGAAAGATTTGAATGTATTACAATGGAGCTAAAAGGGTTCACAAACTTTTTAAAGTTGAAGATATATCAAAGGTGTAGTTTAAAAGTTGAAGAGAGCTGAAGTAGTTAAAAAAGTGAAAAGAATTAAAAAGTTAAACGATTTGAATGTATTTTAATGGAGCTAAAGGGTTCACAAACTTTAATACTTTTCAAAGTTGAAGGTATATCAATAGCTAAAGGTCAAGTGTCCAAGTGGAAGAGAGCTGAAGTAGTAAAAAAAGTTATAAAGTTGAAGAGTTGAAGGGATTTGAAAGATTTGAATGTATTTCAATGGAGCTACCTTTTAAAGGTGAAGATATATCAATATCTGAGGGTGAAATCTTCAGGTTGAACAGTCCTGAAGTAGTTAAAAAAGTTGAAAAAAGTTGAAAACGTTAAAAAGTTAAGATTTGCATGTATTTTAATGGACAGACAGACAGACAGATAAAGCTGTATCAGGCTGCGGACAGTCTAACAGCAGGTGTTTATCAACAAGATCTCTGTGTTTGTAAAGTAAAAGGCCATTTGTAACTGAACCCTTAAACAGTTGACATTTAAGCAAAATCAATTGAAAACAGGAAGTGAAGTGAAATTTCATCCCATAAAGAGATGAGAAGGGTCGTTGAACTTAAATAGATATTGAAAATGAGTCAGCATTTTAAACCAGAAATCATGGTAATATCAGAAAAAGCCTTCATTTAAAATTGACTGATAAATTCAGAAGGCAGAAAAAGAGACTGTAAGACAGAGTGAAGTACAGATAGACATATATGAACAGACAGTTGAATGAGAGACACACAGACTCTGCACAGCAGAAGGCCCCAATGCGTGTGTGAGAAAAGGAAACGCACGCCCATATATGGAACATCCCCTAATATAACTTGATACAGGCGAAATGGATGAATACATGTTCCCAAACGGGAAGCCGCCGTTTAAAAACGATAACAGCTATCCAAAAGATTCTTGAACTGTAGGTGACAGAAGGCTTTGGAGCCGATTCATGTAAATTTTCAGCTTTCTACAAAATTTCTGTTTGGGAGAAATGACGATGCGAACATGGTGTACTTTAGCCACTGAAGAGAACGAAAGAGCTGATTTTTTGAATGGAAGTCTATGAGAGTTTTCTGGGACCAGTCCTGATTCTAGGCCACATTGTGAGACAACCATAGCAGCTAGAAAAAGGAGAGTTACACTGTTGTGAAGCTGACAAAAGTCCCCACTATTTGATGTATAATTTGTGTGTATACCATAAATGGTTTGGGTGGAGGGACATTCTTTTTGGCTTTTTGAAAATTAAAAATGAGGATCTCCCACTCTGGCGTGGCCGTCTGAAATAAACGTTCCCTGAGCAAACTACTCCCTCCTGCCTCCACACCTTCCATGATACACTCACAAATTATACATGAAAACGCAGGGATTTTTGTCTGCTTTCAGATGATGTAGCTCTTATTTCTCTAGGCCTTACGGTTCTCCTGCTGTGGATTCCAGAAGCAGGCAAAGTCCACATCTCCTCCCTATCTTTTCCATTCATTTTGTCAGATCTGAGGTGTGCGAGTTGAAAAGTTTTTAAAACTTAAACTGTGATTTCTCAAAAACCGTAAAAGATATCAAAAAGCTGAATCATACGACAATAGTTGAATGTCTTGTGACTTGTTTAAAAGTTGAATGAAGTTTCTAAGTTAAACTAAGCTGAAGTAGTTGAAAAGCAAAGTAGTTGAAGGAATTCAAAGAAATCTGAAGAATTTGAAGCGATTTCAATGTATTTCAATGGGGCCAAAAAACGCACAAAAAGTTGAATAACTTAAAAAGTTGAAGAGATATCAATACCAAAAGTCATAGCACCCTTGTCCTGAACAAGCTGAACAGTTTGATATCTAAATAGTTGAAATCGGTTGAAAACTGTGGGACGAGTTAGATGCCGAAAAACATACGGAAAAATGGAGAAGGATCTCACTTAGTGGGAATGCCTTCCAGCATTCACACTAATTAGCTGTTTCCTTACACCCCTAAAATGACCATGCATCCATTTCTGTGGGTAATAGTAAATCAAAAAATTGATTATGTGGATAAATTGCATCCCTACACATACCCATCCATGAGCATGCTGTAGTTCACACAAAAATGGTCTAACTGCACAATGTTGCCCTGAGGCAACAAATGAAAAACTGCCATTTTAGTATATAAATGAAGACAAAAAGTGTTTTTACTCAATCAATTATGCTTCTTCACGTATTCATGCACATCACATTTATCATTTATACAAAGTTATTTAAATGTAAACATGTAAACAGTCAGACTCGCCCCATATTTTTAAGATCCGTTTAAAGACTTACTTTTATTCTCAGGCTTTTAACTCTGTTGGGGCAGTCTAACCCCTTGCTGACCTTATTTTATTGTTTTTATGTTTGTTTTTATAGTATGTTTATTTTTATCTCTGTATTTGTTGTTTTTATTTGTGTACAGCACTTTGGTCTGCGTCACTGCAGTTTTTAAATGTGCTTTATAAATAAATTGATGATGATGATGTTAAAAAGTGTAATTTATCTTCTGCAAGCAGTGTGTGCAAGTCTGCTGTGGTCCCAAAAAGGACTGTTGCACCCCAAGATGGAGGATCTTCTTCTTCTTTTTGTAGATTTCCAGCAGGCTAGACACCTCGAGGTGTATTGCTGTCTTTCGCGGTCTTTCATAAAACTACATCATGAACATATCCTTAGTAATAATTTAGTCGAAAAAATAAAATCCACACTTGGATAAGTCCTCTCCAACCTCTCAAGTTACACTTGGATAAGTCCTCCCCAACCTCTCAAGTTTTGTCCTCCTCTGCTGTGTTGAATATTTTGATGAGTACTAATAATTTGGTTGACATATGGCTGTTATGCAACCCAACAGAAAGAGACTACTCTTTTTTTTCACAAGTGCACAAATGTTATTCTAGAATAGATTACTTTTTACTAGATTCTAAATTGATTTCCAATGTGGTCTCTTCAAAATATCATAACATTCTTATTTCTGATCACTCACCAACTTCAGTAATTCTAAATATGCGCCACTTAAAACAAGTATACAATTGGAGGTTTAATTCACTTCTTTTGACGGAAAAATCATTCTGCCAATTTTTGGCAGATAAAATCTCAGAATTTATGGTAAATAATGATAAACACGATGTATACGACTCAGTACTATGGGAAACCTTTAAAGTGGTATTACGAGGGCACATTATATCTTTTGAATACGCGCTTAAAAAGAAACGTAGTCAGCGGCTGTTAGACATAGAGGCCAAACTAACTCAGCTGGAACATGCTCATAAGATGTCATCTTGCGCCTCGATTTTGCAAGAAATCCTGAAATTAAAATCTGAGTACAACTCTATTTTATCCTCTAAAGTGTGTGATCAACTCATTAGGGTAAAACAAAAATATTTTGAGCTTGGGGATAAACCCCACAATTTACTTTCACGGCAACTGAGAGCCTCACAGGCCAACAGAGCTATATTTAGCGATAGCTTTATTAATCCCCGAAGGGAAATTAAGTGTTGTTGTAGCTCATTTCTTCTTCAGGGAGCCATTGTAGAAGGTTCTAGCTGTGGACAGGAAGGATCTCCTGTAGCGTTCTGTGCTGTAGCGGATTATGAAGAATCTTCTGACTGAAGACACTCTGTTGTTGAGTTACTGTGTTCTGAAGAGGATGATGTTCATGTTCTTCATCATGTTCTTCATCCTCTTTTGGACAATCAAATCAAGAGACTCCCGTTCAGTCTCCAGGACAGAATCAGTCCTCCTTGTCAATCTGTTGAGCCTCTTCATGTCAATTGCTCTGATGCTCCACCCCAACAGGTGACTGCAGATGTGATCAGCTGACAAACTCCTTTTCTTTTGCTGCTCCTCTTCAAATCTCTGTCTGCCCGTATTGTTTGAAAGTCAGACTGAGTCACGCTGGAGTCCGGGATATGTTCCTTTAGCCGTGTCTCAGTAAAACACATGGTGCTGTATTCCTTATACTCTGGCTGGGTCTTCAACAGAGTTTCAAGTTCATCCATTTTGTTAGCAAAGAGATCTCACATTTGTCAATATGACTGATGGAAGTGAAGGTTTAAACTTCCTCTTTCTCTCTCTTTACTTTGCTCCTGTTCTGCATCCACGTCTTCTTCTTTTGAGCTCATCAGGGATCCAGAGTTTCAATTTGAGGATTATTTCAGCCTTAGAAATGTCAGTTAGCTGCTCTTACTTGTAAACAAGTCTCTTGTTGCCATGGTTACGCATTATAACAAGTGGCAAAAAAGTGACAAGTCAAGCAAAAAACTCAATCAGCACAGCACCCAAATCAGAGGAAAAGTACTTAGAAAATATTTCCAGAAGAAAAAACTAACAAGAAATACTGAAAAAGAACAAAAAAAGCTAGCAAATGCTAGCTAAGTCACAGAGCTACTCCAACAAGCTGCCACCAGTTGTAGCGCTATTCCGGAATCAAAAACAAGAACAGGTGAGATTTTGCTTGACCCTAAGGCCATCAATGATTGATTTAAAGAATATTATGAAGACCTCTATGCCTCTAAAGCTAAAGGAGATATTTCAGCCTGGCTGGGGAGATTAAATCTTCCAAGAATAAGTGATGAAGCGCGAGATATCTTAAATGCAGATATTACTGTTCAAGAAATACTATCCGCAATAAGGTCTTTCCCCAATGGGAAGACCGGAGGCCCAGATTGTTTTGGTATTCAATTGTATAAAAAAATGCAGAAAAAGTGGCTCCTCTTTTACTGATAATGTTTAAACATTCGTTTCAATTAAACGAGTTTCCACAAACATTATATGAGGCTAATATATCTCTCTTGTCAAAGGAAGGAAAGGACGAAGCAGAACCATCTTCTTATCGTCTATTGCTAAACCTATTGCTTTATTAAATACATTATATGGTGACTGCCTTGGAAAGATTTAGTCTGGGTAGGCAGTTTATATCCTGGGTTACTTTAGTATACAAGCATCCATCATCCTCCATTCTTACCAATCAAGAACGATCGGCTCCTTTCCATTTGCAATGCGGCACACGCCAGGGTTGTCCCCTGAGCCCTCTGCTTTATGCAATTGCTATCGAGCCCCTAGCTATTGCAGTTAAGAACAGTTCTTCCATCTATCCAGTTTGGGTGGGCAACATGGATCATTATATCTCGCTGTACGCGGATGACGTTGTCCTTTTTTTAGCTCAACCTGAGCGTTCCATTCCAGCTTTGCTAGACTTAATTAAGTCTTTTGGGGAAATTTCAGGCTATACTATTAATTGGCAAAAAAGTGAATTCATGGTTGTGGGTGCTGACCTTACTTCTCAATTTTTGAGTAATCTTCCTTTTAAAGTTACAGATAAGCTAAAATATCTTGGAGTAATTTTACCTAAAAACCCCAAAATAATATATAAATTGAATATTCTTGAGGAAGTAGAAAAATTGAAGTGGGATATTGATAGATGGAGGACTCTTCCTGTTTCTATGGTGGGTCACATTAATGCTATTAAAATGGTCTCTCTCCCAAAATTTTTGAATCTTTCCCAAAATTTACCCAAATTCTTGACTAAACAATTTTTTAAGTTAATTGATTCAATTGTTCTGCCTTTTGTCTGGGGGTATAAGACCCATAAAATAACTAAGGTTCATTTATCTAAGCCCAAGTCAAAGGGTGGGCTAGGCTTGCCCAATTTTCAGCATTATTTTGGGCAGCAAACTGCAGAGCACTTGCTTACTGGCAGAAAGCGTACAAGTATAATTTATTGTCTGAAATTCCCCCATAGGTGGCCATTGAAATTGAGGCGGTTGAAAACAGTTCTCTTCCTGCTCTTCTCTTTTCGCCGCCTAATTCAAGTGTCAAGACAAAAAGTTTTGTAGTTTCAAATTCTTTAAAAATATTCAATCAAATCAGAAAAAGCTAAGCTTTATCAAAGACTTCTATTCATGCTCTGGTATATCGTAATCATGCATTTCCATCCTCCTTAATAGATGCCTCATTTGACATCTGGAGGCAGAAAGGTATTATTGCCCTCAAAAATCTATATATTGATCGACAACTGGCCTCATTTACTCAGTTGCAAAGTAAGTTTTCACTCCCCACAACACACTTTTTTCGGTATTTACAGATCTGGAACTATCTTCGTCAGAATATGCCAAAATTTGAATCTCTGCCAGAAGAAAGTCCAATTCATGAGCTTCTTTTGAGCTCACCTGACTCGAAAAAAATGGTGTCTGGGTTTGTAAATTTCTTTTCTGAACAGTTGAAATATAATACTTCATTTTTGAAGAATGCATGGGAAGAGGGGCTGGGTTTGCAGATTGAGAACAAGGTTTGGGAGGAGAGCCTAAGTAGTATTCAGTCCTGCTCTATAAATGCAAGGCATCAATTAATTCATAGACCTCCATAGACTTCATTATTCAATCAATCAATCAAAAATCAAAAATACTTTATTAATCCCCGAAGGGAAATTCAAGTGTTGTTGTAGCTCAGTTATTCTTCAGGGAGCCATAGAGAGTTCTAGCTGTGGACAGGAAGGATCTCCTGTAGAGGGTTCTAGGTGTGGACAGGAAGGATCTCCTGTATTATTCGAAGACTAAATTGCATAAAATTTTTCGTACCACCTCCCCCTTATGCGATTGTTGTAAATGTGCAGAGGGCTCTCTAACCCATTTATTTTGGGCTTGTACAAAACTCCACAACTTCTGGCAGGAAATCTTGTATAACTGCCTTTTTGTTCTGGATCCTGCGACAGCTTTGGTTGGAATTTCTCCTTCCCTTCTGTACTTAAGCTCCTCCAAACGACATACAGTTGTATATGGTATGATCACAGCAAAAAAGTCATTTTAACTCTTTGGAAGACCGACACTGTACCTCAGCTCAAGATGTGGTTTTCAGAAATTACTAATATTTTACATATGGAAAGGATTCGGTATACTATTCAAGACAAGCTTGATAGATCTGGCAACCTTTTGTGGACTACTTAGCAAAGCACAAAATCATTACAACAACATAGCAGCTATCCAGCTTGTCAAGCTCTATTAATGCCATGGTACCACTCTTTCTTGTCTTTTTTTATTATTATTTCTAATGTCAAGGACATTTTATTTAAAGCAGTGTAGCATTGTGTGTATTTCTGTTTTAATTTATCCATGTGTGGTTTTTTTGTGTGTTTTTTGTTTATGTTTGCTGTTGTGGTTCTGTTTTGTTTATTTGTATAACATTATAAAACTTGAATAAAAAAAGTAATAAAAAAAATCCATCATCGCAGTTATTATTTCTCTCCTATTTTCCTGTGGCCCAAGAAGTGTCCTCAAAGAGATTGTTTTTAACTCCTATTCCAAGAACATCCTTGAACATTTTCCTCCGCTGTTCCTTGTATATAATACATTGCATAAAACATGTGAAACTGTCTCATCTTTGCTTCCACATTTACATAGTCCATCAGCTCTTTTCCCCAATAAAAACAAATCAGGAACAAATCCACAGTGGCCAAGTCTTAGATGCATACAAACTACTACTACTACAAAAAAAGAAAAAAAAATGATACACTTGATGTATCAGCGTCGGAATTAAACTGGACTCCAAACAGTCCGCCTCCTTATATTGTTTCCTTCTCTTTGATTTCTTGCTTGTATGTTCTCTCAATGTAAGTCGCTTTGGATAAAAGCGTCTGCTAAATGACAGTAGTAGTAGTAGTAGTTCTGTCCTACTTTTCCCCCAGGTGATGTCCCCCCTGTCAGGTCTCAGCAGTTGGTGAGTGGTGTCCTGCTTTTGTCTCCGCAGGTTCGTCTGGGTCTTCGGCTCGGCCGCCAGGAGACGTCCGTTGGGGGGGGTGCGTGGGGAGTGTGCTCACAGAACTTACAGTAGGCCTAACGTTACCACTGAGCGAGAGTTTGTATCGTTGTGGTTGTGCACAGATAGGAGCAAGAGTGGAAATAAATTTTGTGTGTATATTATTTATTTTTCTTGGCTCAGATGTGTTTTCTTCTTTGAGTAAAAATATTTTCTACTCAAACTTTAACTCACGTGCAAGCTCAAAATATTTCTTTGCGCTCAGAATGACTTTTTGTTTGCTCAAGAATGAGTCTCAATACCAATGCCATAGCCCTGGAGTTTAGGCTAAATTACTTTTCAGGATTATGAAAGAGCTAAAAACAAACAAAACAGACGTGTTACTGATATTATCACAGTTTGCAGACTTCTTATAAAAATTAAAATGACTTTTTTGTTTTTTGACATTCCTTTAACATGATGATACTTAACTGTAACAGCGTCTCTTAGATCCAAAGCTTTAAAAGGTTTGTTTTAAATCAATAAAAACTGTTTACGAACAAAAATCTCTTCCTGCTTTTTATTTACATCATGAGTATATAATTCTTAGTTATAATCCACAAACTCCCTCCCTCATCACTTAGGACCTCTGGTGAGGTGGGTACAGCGCTGCTGAATGTATAACAAATCACCATGAGGTGTTCCAGCACTCCAGCACTTCATGACTTTCATTGCTATTGTAATTCTTTATTATCAGGATGTTCTAATAGTGCTGTAAAAGACCTCCAGCTGATCCAAAATGCTGCTGCCAGAGTTCTGATGAGAGTTACAGGGAGAGATCATTTCTCCTGCTTTAGTATCACTTAATTGGCTCTCAGTGAAATCCAGAATAAAATTAAACAATTTACTTAAAGCAACCAAGTTCCATCTTATATTAAAGATCTTATTGTTCAATATATTTCTAATAGAGCACTTTGTTCTCAAACTGCTGTAACTTCACTGGCTCCTTGCAGCAAGTAAAACTTTTAAACTTTATATTCTGAGTGTGTTGTTGTTCTGCTGTGAGGGAGTATAGGAGCAATTTCTCTGACATTCTGATTGATCAGAAACCGGGCCAGTTCTGGGCATAGGCAGACTAGGAAATTGCCTAGGGCGCTCTCTGCTGGAGGGGGTGCCAAATTCTCTCTTTTTTTTGGACAAACTGTTGGACACACCATTCATCTCATGTAAAGAGCAAAAAAAATAATAATTAAATATCTATATCTATTTATCATCTCTACAGTTCATTTTAGTATAAATAAATATTTTTGGCAATGTAATCCAGTTATTGAGTTATGTTGTTTCTGTTCTGGGCAGTAGGGGGTGCCAAAATCCTTTTTCACCTAGGGCACCATGCAGCTCAGGGCTGGTCCTGATCAGAAACACTTTAAATTGACTAATTTGACTTGACAAAGCCAGTTTATTACCCGATCAGAGGACTTTTCTGTCTGGGGCAATTATTAGACACTCAGCCTGTTTTAATCCAGTCTCAACCCAATTTGAACATTTCTGGCAATCCAGTAGTTCAGCTCCTATCAGCTCCCATGTCTGTTCAGTCCTGATTTTTGTTATGTCTTTTGCTTCCTGTTGTTCCTGTTCTGGGGCAGCTGTAGCTCAGTGGGAGGAGCATCCTCTTCCAATTTGAACATTAGCAGTTCAATAGCTTCCTCCTCCAGGTGTTGACATGTCCTTGGGCAAGGCACTGAACCTCCTCTTGCCCCTCCTGATTTGCACATTGGGATGAATGAATGCAACTTGAAGTGTAAAAGCTATACAAATACAGATTATTGATTATCTATTTATTAACACAATTCATTTAGCTTGTTATTTTTAGTTAATTGTTTCTTTTTTTTTTAACTGAATCATGTGCAGCTGAATACTGCCTGTTATCTCAGGTCTTATCACACCACCATGTTCATAACATCAGCATGTACGAAGGTTATACTGATCTAGCCACACCCCAATCCTGACGCACTTGATCCTGTTTCTCACTGTTTTTACTTTCAGTTCCGAACAAGTTCTGTAAAACTTTGCGCTGTTTTAACTGAAAACAATGGCTACAGCACCTGATTCCAGTAAGTGATTTTTTTTATAAAACTGAAAGATTTTACAAACAAAACTACAAAATATTTAACACATTATCTGGAAACATTTTTAAAGTGACTCTCCTTTATGCATCAAATATGAGGAAGATGATTGAATACTGAAGCTGTTTGTGTAGTTTGTGTGTGAATCATTTCTCTGGTGTGCAGCTTTAACACCTTCATGTTTCAGTGTTCTTTAAATCAGGTTTTGTTTTGTGTGTGAGGCTGTTACCGCTACCAAGGAGGTTGTTTTCACTGGTGTCAGTTATTTATTTGTTTGTTTAATTGATAACAAGATGAATATAAATGTGATGAATCAATATGAATGATGTTTTCAGGATAATTCAGGAATGGCATGTTGTCTAATTGATTTAAATATGAGAGTGATCCAGATCCTTGTCTGGGTCCTGGAATGTTTTGAAAGATACAAACCAGTTACTGGATGTTAATATGCAGATCTATAACTCAGCAGATTAATCCATATTGTAGCAATAAACAATATGTAAATTATATATTACAGAGAAAAAGGATCAAACTCCAGAGCTGAGGATTGTGTTGATTGGAGGAAGATGCTTTTTCAGAAGCCCTAGTGGTAAAAGTTCAGCTGGTAACATCATTCTGGGTCAGAGTGTTTTTGACATCAGCAGAAGAACATCTCAGAGTGAAGCTCAACAGCAGGAAGTGTTCAGCAGACGAGTCACAGTTGTTGATACTCCAGGATGGCTGTGGCATTGTCAACGAGAAGACACCTTGAAACTGGATCAGATAGAAATCCAGAACAGTGTCCATCTTTGTCCCCCGGGGCCTCATGTCTTTCTTCTGGTTGTTCCTGTAGGTTTATATTTATCTCACAATGACAAAGAATCACTGAAGCAGCACCTGGAACTTTTCAATACAGATGTGTTGAATCACACCATCTTGCTCTTCACTGCATATAATCAATATAGTGATGAACAGATAGAATCAGAAATCAGAAGATGCAAAACACTTCAGTGGATTCTTCAACAATGTGGAAACAGAAAACATGTTCTGAACATCAGGAACATGGAGGATAGAGCTCAAGTCAAGATGCTTTTTAAGAAGATTGATGAAATGGTTGCTGGAAACAGAGACAGAAACTATTCTGTTGACAGAGCTCATGGAAATGCTCTGAGAGAAGAGATGAAAGCTTTGGCTGAAAGAGCATCAAAAAGGTTTGATCAGGTTCAGGAACAAAGAAGGAAACTCAGAGCTCTAATTGAAGGTAGGTCACTTATTTCTCTGTTCTATTATATTACAGTGTTTTTAATATTAATGAATTAGAATAAACACATGAAATAGTGTCACTCTATAAACAATAAGCAGCAAATATTAATAAAAGAATGAAGCTTGAACATTTAAGTTTTATAACCTACAATATGGAACATGAACACACAGGGCCGCTGCTAGGCTTTTGGGGGCCCTAAGCTTAACTGGCAAGCCGCATCCCCCGCCAATTTTCAAATTAGAAATAAGCAGACCTTCATATTAAAAACCAAATCACATATGCATGACCCTTAAACTAGATTATTAATTAAGCAACAAGGCAGAGCAGAACCAGGACTGGATCAAGACACCAGAACTAAATCCCTATTAAACCAGACCTAAAACTGATCCAGGATTAAAACAGGACTGAACCAAGATAGAACCAGAATCACAACTAGATGATAGTAGCACTGAAAATCATCATAGACCTGCACTACACTGACAACACCTCTTTATTTTGGCGACATTCCAAAAAGCCCGGTGGCTTCTGAAAAAATAACGCTGGCTTAAATCTAATAAGCTAAAATCTAATAAGCTTAGGCTCAGGAAATTACTCACCCAGACCCATTCTGGCCCTCAATCCTCTCCACTCGACCCTCCCCTGAGAAGGACAAGGAACTTCCCGGGGCTCTGATGCAGCTGCTTGACTTCTCCACCCTCCACAGTATCAGCCTCACTATTATGGACTATTCACCATATTAGACAACCTGCAATGGTGCCCTCTATCGGGCCCTGACTCCAGGATCAGGACCAAGTTTTCTATGTGCAGGAGAAGGTGACTTTGTAATTACCTCCACCAGGAGGTTGTGTTTTATCAGGGTCTGTCTGTCTGTTCAAGTTCAAGTTTCAGGTTTATTTATTTAGAAAGCACCAGTTTATAACAAAGTCATTTCAAGGCACTTCACAGAAAAATCAATCAATTAATAATAAAACATTTCCTATCTAAGGAACCAGCTGATTGGGTTAGTTCAGAGCAATCCCCCATCCTGAGCAGCACAATTGGTGACAGTGGAAAGGAAGGACTCCCTTTTAACAGGAAGAAACCTCTAGCAGAACCCTAAAGTGTGACCTATGCTGATGATCTGAATCATTGTCTGCAATTTGGATGAAATGTATTCCTGGATCCAGACAGGGATCCTGATCCCCAGCAAAATCTAATCAACTGGTCCTTGTACCATTTCTGACCCATCCTGAAATTTTATCAAAATCCATCCAGACATTTTGAGTTATCTTGTTAACAGACAGACACACAAACCCCTGATAAAAACATATCGTCCTGACTGGGGGGAACAAATATTAATCAGTGGGGGGAGCCTATTATTTTAGTGTGTATCACAACATGAGGGGGAACTAAGCTGCTTGGTGGAGGTCTGCGCTATCTGAGTGCTTTTCTAGTTGTTCTTGTTAGTGTTGTTCCAATACCGATACTAGTAAGGGTTTTTGAGTTGTACTTAGACCATTTACCCAGAACCAGTTTGTAATGGGAAACCAGAACCCTTACAACATAACTTCTGGAATCCTTGGGACATGTAAACCCACCCACCATGATAAAATACTACATGAAACTACAATAGTTTTTCTTTTCTTCCACAGATGGAAAAGTCCCACCAAATCATTTAAAACTGGTATTAATTGGTGCACAGCGTACGGTCAAGAGCTCTGCAGGCAACACCATTCTGGGAAAAAATGTATTTGATCTTAATAAAGAAGGAAAAAGAACAACATCTTGTGAAATAAGTCACAGAGTGGTTGAAAACAGGATGCTGACTGTGGTAGATTCTCCTGGATGGTCCTACAAACACTCTGTCCATCAAACCAGTGAGATGGATAAACTTGAAATAGAGAGCAGCGTGTATCAGTGCCTTCCTGGACCACATGCAGTGCTGCTGGTGATCGACCTGGCAACAGCAGTCTTTCCAGCATATCTGAGATCTATTCAGGAACACATGAGTCTGTTTAGACAAAACATCTGGAAACACACAATGATTCTGTTTACAATGGGTGACTGGCTTGGAGTGAAGACTGTGGAGGAGTTTATAGAGCGTGATGAAGGTCTGCAGTGGATAGTGAACATTTGTGAGAACAGGTATCATGTCCTGAACAACATGGACCACAGTGATAAGACTCAGGTAAAGGAACTCCTGGAGAAGATTGAAGAGATGTGGGCAGGAAATAAAAATCCTTATTATGAAGTTGACCTGAGCCGAGCGACAGAAATAGAAGCAAAGAAAGAGGCTGAAGACAAAAAGTCCAAAAGGATGAAGAAGATAAATGAAACACAGACAAGAGTCCTGAAAGAACTGATGGAAGGTAAAATAATAACATAATTTATTATAAATAGTAAAATATCACCTATTACTGAATAAAATCAGGAATATATTTTTCTTTTTATACAGGACAGAAGCAGCCAGACACTAATATGAAGATTGTTCTTGTTGGTCAAAATGTGTCAGGAAAGAGTTGGGCAGGAAATATGATCCTGTTTAAAAGAAAATTTGATATAAATATTAACTTAACCCAGTTGAAGAAGGTAATCCATCATGCAGTCTGCACAAAAATAATTTAACAGTTTAATGATTGAACGTGTTCAGACTTTAAAAAAGGTCCTTTAATGGTTTTTAATTCTTTGCATGAATTCCAGGATCAGAGAATTACAACATGTGTGAAACATGAAGAAAATGTTGATGGAGTTAAAGTCACAGTTGTTGAAACACCAGGCTGGTTCACAGACACCACACCACCTGACTGGGTCAAAGGTCAAGTGCTCCACAGTGTCTCCATGTGTGCTCCGGGGCCTCAGGCTTTTCTCTTGATTGTTCCAGTTTCCAGATCATTTACAGAGAAAGATCACAAAGCTCTGGTTGAGGTCTTGATGCCATTAAAAGAGAGAGTGTGGAGACATTGCATG
Source organism: Pachypanchax playfairii (assembly GCA_006937955.1). NCBI lineage: Eukaryota > Metazoa > Chordata > Actinopteri > Cyprinodontiformes > Aplocheilidae > Pachypanchax > Pachypanchax playfairii. The sequence goes on along the minus strand of SSNP01000125.1, from coordinate 937,719 downwards.
GTGCTGTTTACCTGGGGAGACTGGCTCAATGAACGACCTGTTGAGGACTACATCACCAGCGAGGGCAGATACATCCAGGACCTGCTGGAAAAGTGTGGAAACAGATATCATGTTCTTAATGTCAATCACTTTGGAAAGCCTGAACCAATCAAGGAACTGTTCCAAAAAATTACTGACATGGTAACACTAAACAAGGGATATTTTATAAATGAAGACAAAAACAAAAGAGATCTGTTCCTTCCCTGGCTAACTAAACAACTCACACTGACAGAAGAAGAATGGAACAGAAGGGAGCAGGAGCTGATAGAGAGAATGATGAAAGCTTTAAGAAATGAATCAGAGAAACCAGCATTTCCTTCTGTGCAGGTGGCACGTAGCATGACTGAACCTCCAGACAGTAAGTTTATTATCATGAAGGATTTGAGTTTAAT
>SSNP01000125.1:915367-937278 GCA_006937955.1 Pachypanchax playfairii | reverse complement strand
ATAAACACATGAAATAGTGTCACTCTATAAACAATAAGCAGCAAATATTAATAAAAGAATGAAGCTTGAACATTTAAGTTTTATAACCTACAATATGGAACATGAACACACAGGGCCGCTGCTAGGCTTTTGGGGGCCCTAAGCTTAACTGGCAAGCCGCATCCCCCGCCAATTTTCAAATTAGAAATAAGCAGACCTTCATATTAAAAACCAAATCACATATGCATGACCCTTAAACTAGATTATTAATTAAGCAACAAGGCAGAGCAGAACCAGGACTGGATCAAGACACCAGAACTAAATCCCTATTAAACCAGACCTAAAACTGATCCAGGATTAAAACAGGACTGAACCAAGATAGAACCAGAATCACAACTAGATGATAGTAGCACTGAAAATCATCATAGACCTGCACTACACTGACAACACCTCTTTATTTTGGCGACATTCCAAAAAGCCCGGTGGCTTCTGAAAAAATAACGCTGGCTTAAATCTAATAAGCTAAAATCTAATAAGCTTAGGCTCAGGAAATTACTCACCCAGACCCATTCTGGCCCTCAATCCTCTCCACTCGACCCTCCCCTGAGAAGGACAAGGAACTTCCCGGGGCTCTGATGCAGCTGCTTGACTTCTCCACCCTCCACAGTATCAGCCTCACTATTATGGACTATTCACCATATTAGACAACCTGCAATGGTGCCCTCTATCGGGCCCTGACTCCAGGATCAGGACCAAGTTTTCTATGTGCAGGAGAAGGTGACTTTGTAATTACCTCCACCAGGAGGTTGTGTTTTATCAGGGTCTGTCTGTCTGTTCAAGTTCAAGTTTCAGGTTTATTTATTTAGAAAGCACCAGTTTATAACAAAGTCATTTCAAGGCACTTCACAGAAAAATCAATCAATTAATAATAAAACATTTCCTATCTAAGGAACCAGCTGATTGGGTTAGTTCAGAGCAATCCCCCATCCTGAGCAGCACAATTGGTGACAGTGGAAAGGAAGGACTCCCTTTTAACAGGAAGAAACCTCTAGCAGAACCCTAAAGTGTGACCTATGCTGATGATCTGAATCATTGTCTGCAATTTGGATGAAATGTATTCCTGGATCCAGACAGGGATCCTGATCCCCAGCAAAATCTAATCAACTGGTCCTTGTACCATTTCTGACCCATCCTGAAATTTTATCAAAATCCATCCAGACATTTTGAGTTATCTTGTTAACAGACAGACACACAAACCCCTGATAAAAACATATCGTCCTGACTGGGGGGAACAAATATTAATCAGTGGGGGGAGCCTATTATTTTAGTGTGTATCACAACATGAGGGGGAACTAAGCTGCTTGGTGGAGGTCTGCGCTATCTGAGTGCTTTTCTAGTTGTTCTTGTTAGTGTTGTTCCAATACCGATACTAGTAAGGGTTTTTGAGTTGTACTTAGACCATTTACCCAGAACCAGTTTGTAATGGGAAACCAGAACCCTTACAACATAACTTCTGGAATCCTTGGGACATGTAAACCCACCCACCATGATAAAATACTACATGAAACTACAATAGTTTTTCTTTTCTTCCACAGATGGAAAAGTCCCACCAAATCATTTAAAACTGGTATTAATTGGTGCACAGCGTACGGTCAAGAGCTCTGCAGGCAACACCATTCTGGGAAAAAATGTATTTGATCTTAATAAAGAAGGAAAAAGAACAACATCTTGTGAAATAAGTCACAGAGTGGTTGAAAACAGGATGCTGACTGTGGTAGATTCTCCTGGATGGTCCTACAAACACTCTGTCCATCAAACCAGTGAGATGGATAAACTTGAAATAGAGAGCAGCGTGTATCAGTGCCTTCCTGGACCACATGCAGTGCTGCTGGTGATCGACCTGGCAACAGCAGTCTTTCCAGCATATCTGAGATCTATTCAGGAACACATGAGTCTGTTTAGACAAAACATCTGGAAACACACAATGATTCTGTTTACAATGGGTGACTGGCTTGGAGTGAAGACTGTGGAGGAGTTTATAGAGCGTGATGAAGGTCTGCAGTGGATAGTGAACATTTGTGAGAACAGGTATCATGTCCTGAACAACATGGACCACAGTGATAAGACTCAGGTAAAGGAACTCCTGGAGAAGATTGAAGAGATGTGGGCAGGAAATAAAAATCCTTATTATGAAGTTGACCTGAGCCGAGCGACAGAAATAGAAGCAAAGAAAGAGGCTGAAGACAAAAAGTCCAAAAGGATGAAGAAGATAAATGAAACACAGACAAGAGTCCTGAAAGAACTGATGGAAGGTAAAATAATAACATAATTTATTATAAATAGTAAAATATCACCTATTACTGAATAAAATCAGGAATATATTTTTCTTTTTATACAGGACAGAAGCAGCCAGACACTAATATGAAGATTGTTCTTGTTGGTCAAAATGTGTCAGGAAAGAGTTGGGCAGGAAATATGATCCTGTTTAAAAGAAAATTTGATATAAATATTAACTTAACCCAGTTGAAGAAGGTAATCCATCATGCAGTCTGCACAAAAATAATTTAACAGTTTAATGATTGAACGTGTTCAGACTTTAAAAAAGGTCCTTTAATGGTTTTTAATTCTTTGCATGAATTCCAGGATCAGAGAATTACAACATGTGTGAAACATGAAGAAAATGTTGATGGAGTTAAAGTCACAGTTGTTGAAACACCAGGCTGGTTCACAGACACCACACCACCTGACTGGGTCAAAGGTCAAGTGCTCCACAGTGTCTCCATGTGTGCTCCGGGGCCTCAGGCTTTTCTCTTGATTGTTCCAGTTTCCAGATCATTTACAGAGAAAGATCACAAAGCTCTGGTTGAGGTCTTGATGCCATTAAAAGAGAGAGTGTGGAGACATTGCATGGTGCTGTTTACCTGGGGAGACTGGCTCAATGAACGACCTGTTGAGGACTACATCACCAGCGAGGGCAGATACATCCAGGACCTGCTGGAAAAGTGTGGAAACAGATATCATGTTCTTAATGTCAATCACTTTGGAAAGCCTGAACCAATCAAGGAACTGTTCCAAAAAATTACTGACATGGTAACACTAAACAAGGGATATTTTATAAATGAAGACAAAAACAAAAGAGATCTGTTCCTTCCCTGGCTAACTAAACAACTCACACTGACAGAAGAAGAATGGAACAGAAGGGAGCAGGAGCTGATAGAGAGAATGATGAAAGCTTTAAGAAATGAATCAGAGAAACCAGCATTTCCTTCTGTGCAGGTGGCACGTAGCATGACTGAACCTCCAGACAGTAAGTTTATTATCATGAAGGATTTGAGTTTAATCATACTTTTAGTTACAATTCTAATGAACCTCTTCAACTTGTGTTTCAGTGAGCGGAGATTTAACCTCAGAATCTGGGATAATTTCAGAGTTCAGGAATCAACGAGCTCATCCCAATGTTGATGAATGGCTGAGAAACAGAATCAGAGAGTCTGATACCACCTCTGGAGTCGGCAGCATTTATTCCTTGGCCACCTGTATGGAAATACATGATGAAAGTCATCTAACAGATGAAAATCAACCAGCTATTAGCTGTTTTCCAGAAAAAGGAAAGGAAGTAAATCCTGAGTTCAGTGTACTCTCTGATGCAGCAAAAATTCTACATAGAAACTCTTTTTAAGCAAATCAGATCGAGCAGTTGGTTCTGTTAATGGATAATAATGTAAATGGATGTTATATTTGAGGGTTTTTCACTTTATTATATGTTTTAATACAAACTCTGGAGAACAAACGATGACGTCATCATGTTCTGAAAAACCCTCATTGCTCATATTCATTCTGACCCATAGTGATGTGGTGAAATGTTGGATGGCTGGTAACTGTCTTCAGCTAAATGACAGTAAGTCTGATATTCTTGGACCAGCAGCAGGAACCTGTTTGGAACTACTGACAACAACACGGTCGTGACTGTTTCTTATTATTGAAAGTCTGATGCAGCAAAATCTGTGGCACGAGTTTACACAAGCAACAAATTACTTTCATGCTGTAATAAGTTCCAATGTGCTAAGTCACCTAAAAAATGGAGAAGTTTTCAGTCAATGCGACGGCAGACACACCAGATTTTCAGGCCAGAGGATCTCTGCTTTAACTGTTCCTGTGATCTACTTCTGTATAAGCAACATAAGATGGATGATGAATAAGATCCAGGTCATTCCTAAAGTAGTCACAACCTCCTGTAATCAAATCTAATACTGTCAAAACTTCCTGTTTCAGTGGGATTTGTTTACTATTTTGTTGGTTTGACCAGAGCAGGATGTGTTTCACTGTCAAAATGTCCTTGTAAGAGTTGTTGTTTGACTTCTGATGCGTTCAGTTTGAGTCTCTCCACTCTGTTCTTACACAATCTTTTTATTTTCAGTTTAATCTAGTTTTTTTTCCTACAAACTGTGTTTAGGTTTCCTCAGGAGGAGAAAAGCTGTAATGAGTTAACTTCTCCACTAGATGGCACCATTGTACTGTTTCAAATTAATGGCATCTGTTCTCAGTCAGTCTGTACCTGCTGATTCTTGTTCAGGGTCACAGGAAGCTGATGTTTATCTGCAGTCACTGAATGATTTCTGAAATACCTGAAACATCAGTGCAAATACTTTAGGATTACTATAAAACACCTTTATTTAGTTATTTTGTGTCATTTAATGATTAAATGAAAGTTGGATTTTCTATGCTGGTTTTATAGACACACAATAAAAGCAATAAATCTAGACAAGCTTCCAGTATCAAACCTGATATGTTACAATAACTCATCCAGAAACTGTTACAAACACAGTTTTACTCCAAAATTCATGTGTCCTTTCACATGTAGCTCAACCATTCAACCACAGGTGATAATCCATCTTTAAACAACATTTGCCATGATGTCTAGGATTCTATATTTCACTTTGTATTATATTTATTATCTTGTACTGTTCCTTCAGTAATCCTTGTGCTCAGCTCTAGTTTTGGTTTGAGTTGGTGATTAAAGGTGTTACTTTACTTCTGATACCGTGCCCTTATTACCTCCAGATGGTGAAGTCTTGCACACCTGCATTACGTGCAGGTAATATACTGAACTGACTAAAACAGATACACAAATGATGAATAATGTCATAATTTACAAATTAGATAAGTCAGCAATTTTCTTTCTATTTCTGGTTTTGAGTTGCTGGTCAATTCAGGAAATTAAATAAATGTTATCAAGAACAAGTTTAAAAGAGAAAAAAAACTCAGTTTACTTAAATAAAACTTTATTCAAAGGAAAGTTAGATGTTGTAACTCAGTTCTTCTACAGAGAATCATTATAGAGGGTTCTACCTGTAGACAGGAAGGATCTCCTGCAGTGTCTGTGTTTATCTGAAGAATCTTCTGACTGAAGACACTCTGCTGTTGAGTTACTGTGTTGTGAAGAAGATGATGAGGGTTTTCCATCATGTTCTTCATCCTTTTTGGTACAGTCAACTCAAGAGGACTCAGATCAGTACAATCTGCTCTGTCTCTTCCTAAAAACAGCATCATAGTTGTGTCTCCAGTTCAGTCTGTTGTCCAGGTGAACACCAGGTATTTATACTCCTGCACTTCTTCTCCCATGATGGAAATGGGTTTTGGTATGTTGCTGCTCTTCCTAAAATCTACAATCATCTCCTTTGTCTTGTTCACATTCATGATGAGATGATTGTTCCCACCCCAGGACACAAAGTGGTCCACCAGTTCTCTGGACCTGGTCTCTTGTCCACTTTAGTAGAGCAGATAATAGCCAATATAATAACAATCATTCAAACAGTGATACAAGCATGAAACTTGGTGCATAAAGTCTCAGATGCTACTCTTTTCAATAATATTACAATAATATTACTGGCAACACAAAATTCTAAGATGTCCACCCTAAAATAAGTCAAAACCACCAAACTTAAACCTCATAAATGTACTAAAGCTGAATATAAAGTTGGTATTGTGGATATTTTGTTGCCAACTAAAAGTCTGTATCTATTTTAGCACGTTGGAACTTTTATAGACTCGAAAGTACAAAAAATTATTTACACTTGAAGTAAGACCTCGTCTAGAATCTGAAGTTCGGATTCTATATTCTTAAACTTTTTACGAGGTTTGGGAACTTCCACACGCTGTAGAATGTGTAACTGACAGACACGGTTTGTAAGATGAACGATGATATTGCTCTTAATCTCAAGATGATTAAGCAGATAATAAAGTGTTGACATCCTTACAAGCTTTACTGCTCATTAACTGGATTACATGTGTCCTCCATGAAGTGACAAAGAGATGGAAGCCAAATTAGACCAAGACGAGAATCCAAACAGACACAATTGTCACGTCCACATCTCCGATTCTTGAGGATAAGAATGAATTAACATGATGTAACAGAAGGAAATGTGTGTGTGTGTGTGAAGCTGAACTAAAGAGAACAAACTTCATCTATGAGAAAAGATTTCTATCTTCTAATCCCTGAAGACAAAGGATAACGGGATGCCCTTGGTTTTCTGTCTTATTTGGAATTCAAGAAACGCTGCTCATGTGTGATTTTTGCTTTTTTTGTCTGCTTGCTGTTCTAAAGTTACCTGTCGACGTCAAAGGTGATTCCCTGGAAAGAGACATTAGTTTGACATTATCACCACATTTTAGTCTCTTTTCTGTTCATCTTGTCTTTCTTTATTACTTGTTGAATAATTTCTTCGATTCCTCCCGTTTTGGCTCAAATCCATCCCTTGTTCCACATTTTTAATTGGAAATAATTCATTTTAACACCTAACGTCTTCATCATTTTGTGTCAGACAAAATCAATAATGAGGGCAATCTTTGCTCCTGTATCAACTAAGATCATTTTAGCCTGGCTCGAGGCTGTTGACTTGTAGTTTTGAACTAAAGTGCACCAGTGGGAAGGAAATTTGCATTGATATATCCTTAAACAAATAAGAAAAAGGCAAAGATTCAACCCATCAAAGTAAATGCAATCACTCCCTTTCCAGCTCTGGTAATATATTAAAATCTCTTTGCTCACAGGAAGCCTGCAAATAAACAGAAATATATGCAAACATGTTTTCAGTTAGCAGACAGGAAGCATATGCTGCATTGTCAGCTCTCCAAATCCATTTTAGGTAGCTGGTATAAACGTCTATTAACACCTTTGTTTTTTTTTTTTAATCTCTTCTTTCTTTACCTGTGCTGTGTCATTTATTCAGCGTGTGTGAGTAAATGTGCTGAAATGTGTGGAACAGAATGATTCACCTCAGCTTACATAAAACCTCTGTCTATATTTAGCGCCAGCATGACTCCAGATTTCTGCACCAAAGCTATCAGCCACACACTAAGATGTGCGTGGGCCCGCCATGAGCTGACTGCAGTGCTGGATTTACGTTCTGCTCAAAAAAAGAAGAAGACATAAGTGGTGCTTGAATGCATGTAGTGATGGTGAGTGACAATGAGAGACAGCTGTGGGTCAGTGGTACGGTGGTCAAGATGTTTTGGGGGTTGGATCAGCTCCCCAGCAGGGTGCAAAATGTCAGAATAAGTTTCAGTTCATTGTGGAGATGTGCAACTCAACAGTGCTCCTCCAGGGGGCACTGCAGGCAAATTCAGCACTAATGTTTTGCTGCGTCAACATTTGCACAAAATACTTCAGATGACAGGATACATTTGCTTTAAGCTTTTCAGACTTGCTTGTGTAAGGAACAGTGACAGAACATCACTTATTACAGAAGGAGCATTTATCCGTTTTAATTGCCAGTAGCAACTTTAATACAACATTAAATGACCCACTTTACAGTAGGTTTATGCCTAAATGGACTGTACTATAAACAATCCCACTAGTCATTGACTTACTTTTGAAGCAACAGCTCATGATAGCTTTAAACAGTTGCTTTTCAGAGTTTTTGTAGCAGCTGGATGCTACGATGCTAACGTCAAGTTGTATTTAAACAGGAACAAGTGGAGATTTGAGTTCTGCTACATTTTTGTTTATCCTTCTCTATAGCAGAGCTATTATTAACAAGCATCTCTGCTTCTAGAATTCTATCTTTGCTACATTGCTAATGCTAATGTAGGTAATGGGATGGCTGTGGCCTAGTGGGGCGGGAGATCGCCCCTTGATAGGACGACTGAGGTTCGATTCAGATGTTACATTTTGAAGTGTCCTGAGGCAGATACTAAACCCCGCACCTGCCCCACCGTACAAAATGGCTGCTGTATGCTCCTCACCTCATGCATGACGATGGGTCAAATGCAGAAAAGTAATTTCCCCAAAGAGGGATTAATTAATTATATTAATTATTTATATTGACTGACAAATATACTGACAAATGTGAGATCTCTTTGCTAACAAAGTGGATGAACTTGAAACTCTGTTGAAGACCCAGCCAGAGTATCAGGAATGCAGCATAATGTGTTTTACTGAGACATGGCTAAAGGAACATATCCTGGACTCCAGCGTGTCTCTGCCTGGCTTTCAAACAATAAGAGCAGACAGAGATTTGAAGAGGAGCTGCAAAAGAAGAGGAGTTTGTCAGCTGATCACATCTGCAGTCACCTGTTGGGGAAGCAGCATCAGAGCAAGTGACATGAAGAGGCTGAACAGATGGATAAGGAGGACTGATTGTGTCCTGGAGACTGAACTGGAGTCTCTTGAGTTGATTGTCCAAAGGAGGATGAAGAACATGATGGAAAACCCTCATCATCCTCTTCACAACATAGTAACTCAACAACAGAGTGTCTTCAGTCAGAAGATTCTTCATAATCTGCTGCAGCACAGACGCTACAGGAGATCCTTCCTGTCCACACCTAGAACCCTCTACAGGAGATCCTTCCTGTCCACAGCTAGAACTCTCTATGGCTCCCTGAAAAAGAACTGAGCTACAACAACACTTGAATTTCCCTTCGGGGATTAATAAAGTATTTTTGATTTGATTTGATATTATTATTATTATTATTATTAAAAACAAGAGAAAATGGTTTCTTCTGTGTTGTTTTTGTTTCTCACTCACACAACCCGATATGCAGATACAAGGCTGCATAGTGGTCGCAAGAAGGTCCTGGGTTCAAAACCAGGCTGGGACCTTTCAACATATTCTCCCCTGCATATGTGGGTTTTATCCGGGGACTTCGGCTTCCTCCCAATAATTTATATGTAAATTTTATTTAATTTTGTTAGTTTTAAGCCATATGGACTAATTAATGCAAACAGGCAATATTTCTTTTAAGATTTACGATGTGCTGTCATTTAGCCAAAGTAAAAAAATGAGGTCAAATGAATCATTTAAATCACAATTTTAAAATGTTTTTTTGATGTCCACGATGAGCTTATTTGAACTACATATTGAAAAGAGCAGCAAAGAAAAGGTGATTAGAGGGAAATAAAACACTATCAGAGAAAAATACTGATTATATAAGACAGCAGGGTTTTATGATAAATCTACTTCTACAACAAGCATTTTAATGTTTATAATTATGTACATTGTAACAACTCTGTAACACTGAATCAAACTGAAGAAGAGAACATTAAAACACAAGAGAGTTGAAGCATGTGCAGTGTTTTTAGGTCATTTCATCACTAATTACACCAATAGGGAGGCTTGACTTATGAAAATTTTGCTAAACACCAGAATCACCAAGAGGTCGTCCCCCTACCCCGGAGCATTTTTTATTCTCTGTAACTAACTGAACTCACTGTCTGAAAGTTCCTCTGTAACTTTGCTGTAGATATCTATGATACAAAATAAAATGTTTTACACCCTCTGCGTTTTCTTTTTTCAGGTTTTAAAAATTAAACCTGTACATGATTAGGGTTGCCAACGGTCCCTTAAAAAACGGAATCGTCCTTTATTTAGAAAAAATTTTACACGTTCCGTATTGAACTGATAAGGAACGCTATTTGTTCCGTATTTTCGAGAGAATTAAATATTCCTCACAAAATAAATCAATGTCATGTAAATGGACTGCAATCTTGTCACTCTGTTTATTCTTTTTCTTTTTTTTCGTTTTGGTGACCAATGAGCTAACAATACACTCAAAGGGGGTGGATCAATAAACGTGTCGTATCAGCTCATTGGTCAAGGTGGGCCACTGTTACCACTGTTACCGGAAACACAGGACAGCGTCAACAAAGCAGCACATGGATGTTGCCGGCTTAGACTCCGAGCACTTTTTTGACGACAATGAGGCTCCCACAAGCAGTAATGCTACGACACCCCCCAAAAAGAAGAGAAGACGATTACAAAAATACAGACAAGAGTGGGAAAAAAAACCACACGTGGTTGGCGAAAGTGCACGACAACGTCTTTAAAGCGAACTGCACTGTTTGCCGCCGAGTTTTTTCGGTAGCTCATAGAGGGATATCCGATGTAAGGCAGCATGGATCTGGTGGGGGACACGTTCAGCAAACAAGGATCACTCAAACAAAAGGAAGCCTTGACAGATTTGTTGTCCATCAGGCAACTCCGGAGGCAGATATGGTAAGTAAACAGAATGTTTTATTGCAAACCAAAGGAGAAAAAAAATACTGAAGACCTTTTATTAATTCTTATGTAAATTTACTAGATATTTTTGTATGCCTGTTAACCTGGGTTAAAATATACATATATTTTTCTTCTTGACAGGTGACTGCTGCTGAAGTAGCTCAAGTCTACCACACTGTTAAGCATGCTTTGAGTTACAACTCAGCTGACTGTGCACTCAGGCTTACTGTACAAACGCTGAAGGATTCCAGCATTGCCAAGAAAATGTCCTGTGGCAGGACGAAAGCTGAGGCAATTGTCACAGATGTCCTGTCTCCAAAGGCAATAGAGGAGGTGACCAAAATATCGAAATGTGGTGGGAGTCCGCTCCCATTCTCTCTTCACACAGATGCCTCTAATAAGGGCAACCGCAAAATGTTTCCTTTGGCTGTGCAGTTTTTCACACCAGAGAATGGGGTAGTCAACAAGGTAATCGATTTTGTAGAAAACCCAGAGGAGTCTGCAGAGGGAATAGTCCGAACAATACAAAGCTCTCTTCAAACCACAGGTCTATCCCTGCATCATGTTTCAGCATTCAGTGCTGACGATGCAAATGTCAACTATGGCGTCCACAACTCAGTCTTCACAAAACTGAGGGAGATCAACTCTGAGATTCTTCGCGGCAACTGCCATGCACATATTGTCCACAATACCGTGAGAAAAGCTTTGGACCAGCTCTCAGTGGATGTGGAAAGTATTGTCCTCAAGATTTACAGTTTCTTCTCCACCTCTGCCAAAAGGAGAGAGTCTTTGAAAGAGTTCTGTGAGTTTTGTGATAGTGAATTCCATGAAATCCTGCGCCACGTGGTGACAAGATGGCTGTCACTCAATCCTGCAATCACCCGCCTGCTGCAAAACTGGAAACCACTGAAGTCATATCTCATCAGCATTGGTGAGGAATGTCCAAGGCACCTGAAAAAACTGCTGAGGCTGACAGAAGATGCTACTGGACTTGAGGAAGAGCCAGACATTGCGGAAGTGTATCTTCTCTTCTGTAGCAATGTCATGTCCCTGTTTGAAGAGGTGGTGAAAAAGCTGGAGAAGAATGTAACCACATCTGTTGACCTTTATTCCATCATGGACTCTTTTCTACGAAGATTAATTCAGAGAAGAGATGATGGGTTCTATGGGTACCTAACAAGACAGAAGCTCCTGCATCTCTCGCCAGCTGATGCTGATGTTGCCAGGCAGGAATTTACAGCCTTCTTAAACACTGCCATCAGTTATGTCCAGAAGTGGTTCGACTTCTCCGAAGACAACTGGCTTTTTCACCTGCAGCCCCTCTCTTTAGTGTCTGGGAAGATATCCTTTGATGATATGGAGAAGATCGCTGAGCGGCTTCACTTGGTTGATCAGTAAGTTTGAAACAATTGCTTGTATAAGCATTATTTATGGTTATAAACAATAAATATAAGTGATATAAAATGTTCAAATAAATATAATTGATATAAAATGTTCAAATGAAGACATAATCTGATATACACGTTTATACAGTTTTACACATTTTACACATTTAAATAAACAGAACTAAATGTGCAAAATTCGAAAATGTTTATTCTTCTAATTTCTTTACTGAACACTGCAAATGACCTACAGTATGTGCCACTCATGACTCCAGTCATACAAGTTTTTTTTCTCTAATGACAGACTAAACATCTCTATGGACAACCTTTATGAAGAGTGTGTGACAACAAACAGCCTTCTTGAGCGCCTTACCGCAGTGCCTCAGGAGAAGGAGAAGTGGCAGAGCAAAGGAACAGCAGAAAAGTGGATGCAAGTTCTCCAGGCAGCTGATCTCCCCAACATTCAGGCTGTGGTATCCTTTGTCCTCAGCATCCCATCTTCCACAGGGTTTGTGGAAAAGATTTTCTCACTTATGAAAAATAAGTGGACGGATGTGCGTAACAAATGCAGTACTGAATTAATTCGGAGTGAGCTCATTGTTAGCCTCAACTATGAAATGTCTTGCTCCGAGTTTTACTCTGCAGCACTGAAAGACAAACAGCTCCTTTCTGCAGCAAGAAGTCAGAAGAAATACCTCTGGAAAAAGTAGGCTGTGTAGCACTGGGCTTTTAAAACCCCAAGGTCAATGACATTTAACACAAATTAACCCTCAAGACATTTCAGGCAAAAGGTGTTGATGTTTTTGCAGTGTGCAATATTTAATGTTTATGTTTTTTATTTATTTTTTGCATTTTGCACATTCACAGTTTTATTTCTAACTGTTTTAAGTTAAACGGGACTCTTAATGAAAAGAAAGACAAACTCAAAGAAAAACTTTTCTGCCTGTGAGGCTAAGCACAACCAGTATTTGTTGAGGAAAGATTTTGATTTTTTTTTTCCACTGAATAAATTGTGGAATAATTGTTTTATGTGCATTTGTTTTACACATGCATTAAATTTAAGTTGATTAAACATCCTGAGTTGGGAAAAAAAAAAACACCGAGTGGGTTGATGTGGATGTGTGCGGGGGTAGTGTGCATGTGTGTGGGGGGTGTTCCTTATTTTTTTTACAGGTACTGTAGTTGGCAACCCTATACATGATAAACTGTGTGAGTTCAAAAACATGAAACCTTCAAATGACAAAAATCTTTATAAAACTTGTGTATATAGATTTGAACTGTAAAAAGAGGAGGGTGATAAAGGGAGAAGGCTGAGGCAGCTGTTTCTCCTGCTATGACATGGTAGAGCGGCGAACACTGCAGCAGTCGTGTTCTGCGGTAATATGTCTCAGTTTTTTAGGAGCTCAGAACCCATATTGCGGAAGTCCGTATGGCTGGAGAGACTGTCCAATCATTCCTTTCGGGGCAAACCATTTGATTGGTTGATGTTTTTAGACAAATACCGGAGAACTACTTAATTATTTTTTTTCATTTTTTTTTTATCTTAACAACATATTTTTATCCATGCTGTGTTAAAACATTTTTAATGGGCATGAAAAAAAACATGTTAAGCTAATTTGTTATGCAAATTAAGGATAGCAGCTTTAAAGACAATTATAAATGAGACATAAACAATAGTACATAAATAATAAAAAAAAGTACGAACATATTTATAACAAGAATAATCTAAGTTATATTTAGAGAAGTTGCATTTCCTGCAAAACAGAAGTGTAAATGCAAAGTATGTTATGTATCCATTAAATTCTACCCAATAGCTAAATGAAAGCTCTGAAATTAGCCAAAAAAGTTAGCTGAAGTTTGTTAGTTTAATAGCATAAGTTAGCTCATTAGCAGAAGCCTAATGACTAGCATGAGTTATCTGATTAGCATAAGCTAACAAGCGCTATGCTAAAAAACACAACATAACTTAGGACAATCAAATCAAATCAAATAAAAAAAAAAATACTTTATTAATCCCCGAAGGGAAATTCGAGTGTTGTTGTAGCTCAGTTATTCTTCAGGGAGCCATAGCGAGTTCTAGGTGTGGACAGGAAGGATCTCCTGTAGAGGGTTCTAGGTGTGGACAGGAAGGATCTCCTGTAGCGGTCTGTGCTGCAGCCGATTATGAAGAATCTAGAAAATATTTCCAGAAGAAAAAAACCATCAAGAAATACTCAAAAAGAATAAAAAAATGCTAGCAAATGCTAGCTAAGTCACAGAGCTACTCCAACAAGCTGCCACCAGTTATAGCGCTATTCCGGAATGACCAATGATCGTAAGCTAGCTGACTGGGAAAAGCTAACATATTAGCATAGGCTAATTTAATGAAGCTAATTGAATAGAATACCTGCTGCTGCTTTCGTCCTGTGGGCTTTCCTACAGCCGAGGCGTAGTTTAGAGAGCAGGAAACAGTGTGTACCACCTTAAGCTAGAATGCTCATAATAGACACCATGACAACATGAGAGTTCTATTCTATTATTCTAGTTCTATTTTCCTATGATGTCATCAAAGGCAGATGGAACTCTTGTGTGCAGTAGATTCTAATTCATTTGTACTGAGTTCTTGAACAAGACACAGCGTTTTTACAGACACCAGTTAGAAATTTTATCAGCCTACTATAAAAAACTCTGATAGTTATTGAGCATTTGAGTATCACTATGGATAAACAAGAATCCTGTGAACACCATTCCTTCAAGCAGCCCATCTGCATGACAATTGCATCTGCAGCACGAGTGAAATTCAACTGCTTTGTGGAGGAACAGTCTGTGTTGGACCTAAAATCTACCACAGAAACCCAGCAGAGAGATGAGGCCTCAGCAGAGGAAGGCAAACAAACTGCCAATCTGCAGTATTTTATGGAAAGGGAGTCCAAACTAAAAGACAAACTTAGAAGAACTAAGGAACGACATGCAAACGAAATACAAGAGTTGCAGAAGATAATCAAGCAACTACAGAGACAAGCCAAACAACTTAAAGGTGCAAAGGATGATGACAAACATGACAAGAAAATTCATGTTGCAGAAAGCTTCACCACAATAGATAGAGACTTTCAAAAGAAGTTGTGGGAGCTACAGCAGGATTTTGACCTCAAAGAGTCCAAACTGAAAGAACAGCTTGATAAATCTGAGGAGAACCATAAGAAGGAACTGCAGGGCCTCACAAAAACTCACACCACGCTGTTAGAGGAACAGAAGGAAGTCATCAGGAAACAAAACATAGAAATCATGACATTGCAGAAGACTGCTGAAACTTTCAAACAGCAGAGGACAACATGGAAAGGTATCACTTCAAAAACCCAGAACCTGTCAATGTACCGGAAAAAGATGACAAAGGGAGTGAATGTTACTCCAGTCGGCATCACTCAGCAGAAGTCTCAGCTTCAAGAAAGTGAAGACAGATATAAGAGAAAGATAAGAATGTTGGAGATTCAGCTTGAAGAAGCTGAGAAAACGCAGAATGACAAGTCAAAGGGACAGCAGGACTTTGAGAACCATGAGCTCATTTGGAGGTCCAAGCTTCAAAATTCTGAGAACAGACACAGAGAGGAGTTAAGCAAACTCCAGAGGGTCATTTCAGATCAAGGCAATGACATTTCCAAACTGCAGAGTTCAATAGAGATTTTAAGGCAGAAGAAGCAAACGTGGAAGTCTCTTGCTTTGGAAGACCAGAAGGAGTCAACGCAACAGCAGTTCCAGCATCCAGGATCTGAAGAGCGACACAGGATGCAATTAAATAAACTCCAGACCATCATCAGAGACAAGGACAGGGAAATTTCTGAACTGCAAAGGTTTGCTGAGGGTATGCAGTGTGTGAGGAAAAATGAGAGAAATCAGGCTGGAAGCTACATTTCAACAAAAAGCTGTAGCTCCAAAAAGCGTAAGAGGGAAGATGAAGTTGAATCCTCAGACATGAATTTAAGGCCAGGTGGACAGTTTCAAGATGGTTCTTCAAATGCAAACATAGAGGAGCCAAAGAAAAAGTTGAAGGCAGAGAGAAAAGGAGGCAACATAGAAAAACATGTTGCTGGTTCCAAACTAAAGAACCACAAGACAACGCCTGCTCCTACTATGTCCTTTAAATTATTTGACCTTGCTAGTGAACTGTTCTGTGACAAGAACAAATAGAGAATGATGAGACCCCTTGAACACCCAATCACCATCTACAGAACCATCTAAGAAGTCTCCCAGAAGTAGTCCTAGAGATCTCCAGAGTGTTGTCACTTGGCATGATGGGTGTTTTTTCTCCGGGAGCTCCGGTTTTTTCCCCACTGATCAAAAAAAAAAACTTCATGCTGGATTAACTGAGAACTCTAATTGCAAAACTCTGCTAACCCCAGGACCATGAACAGACATAAGAAGTATAGTTAGGAGGATGATGAATTAAAAACAAAATAAACGGGTTGCACGGTGATGCAGTTGGCTGGAACATTGTCTTACAGATAGAAAATCCTGTATTTGAAACTTGTCTGGGATTTTTCTGCATTGAGTTTGTATGTTCTCCCCGTTCTCTCCCACAGACCAAGTGCACCCCAGTGGGCACTGGGTGTAAGGACCTTTTTTTACCTCCTCGGACCCAATGTAGTCTTATTCATCTTTTTTCAAACACATAGGTTTATGCGTGCTTATGTATACAGTGGGGCAAAAAAGTATTTAGTCAGCCACCAATTGTGTAAGTTCTGCCACTTAAAAAGATCAGAGAGGCCTGTAATTTTCATCATAGGTATACCTCAACTATGAGAGACAAAATGAGGAAAAAAAATCCAGAAAATCACATTGTCTGATTTTTAAAGAATTTATTTGCAAATTATGGTGGAAAATAAGTATTTGGTCACCTACAAACAAGTAAGATTTCTGGCTTTCACAGACCTGTAACTTCTTTAAGAGGCTCCTCGGTCCTCCACTCGTTACCTGTATTAATGGCACCTGTGTGAACTCGTTATCAGTATAAAAGACACCTGTCCACAACCTCAAACAGTCACGCTCCAAACTCCACTATGGCCAAGACCAAAGAGCTGTCAAAGGACACCAGAAACAAAATTGTAGACCTTCACCAGGCTGGGAAGACTGAATCTGCAATAGGTAAGCAGCTTGGTGTGAAGAAATCAACTGTGGGAGCAATTATTAGAAAATGGAAGACATACAAGATCACTGATAATCTCCCTCGATCTGGTGCTCCACGCAAGATCTCACCCCGTGGGGTCAAAATGATCACAAGAACGGTGAGCAAAAATCCCAGAACCACACGGAGGGACCTAGTGAATGACCTGCAGAGAGCTGGGACCAAAGTAACAAAGGCTACCATCAGTAACACACTACGCCGCCAGGGACTCAAATCCTGCAGTGCCAGACGTGTCCCCCTGCTGAAGCCAGGACACGTCCAGGCCCGTCTGCGGTTTGCTAGAGAGCATTTGGATGATCCAGAAGAGGATTGGGAGAACATCATATGGTCAGATGAAACCAAAATAGAACTTTTTGGTAGAAACTCAACTTGTCGTGTTTGGAGGGGAAAGAATGCTGAGTTGGATCCAAAGAACACCATACCTACTGTAAAGCATGGGGGTGGAAACATCATGCTTTGGGGCTGTTTTTCTGCAAGGGGACCAGGACGACTGATCCGTGTAAAGGAAAGAATGAATGGGGCCATGTATCGTAAGATTTTGAGTGAAAACCTCCTTCCATCAGCAAGGGCATTGAAAATGAGACGTGGCTGGGTCTTTCAGCATGACAATGATCCCAAACACACCGCCCGGGCAACGAAGGAGTGGCTTCGTAAGAAGCATTTCAAGGTCCTGGAGTGGCCTAGCCAGTCTCCAGATCTCAACCCCATAGAAAATCTCTGGAGGGAGTTGAAAGTCTGTGTTGCCCAGCGTCAGCCCCAAAACATCACTGCTCTAGAGGAGATCTGCATGGAGGAATGGGCCAAAATACCAGCAACAGTGTGTGAAAACCTTGTGAAGACTTACAGAAAACGTTTGACCTCTGTCATTGCCAACAAAGGCTATATAACAAAGTATTGAGATTAACTTTTGTTATTGACCAAATACTTATTTTCCACCATAATTTGCAAATAAATTCTTTAAAAATCAGACAATGTGATTTTCTGGATTTTTTTTCCTCATTTTGTCTCTCATAGTTGAGGTATACCTATGATGAAAATTACAGGCCTCTCTGATCTTTTTAAGTGGGAGAACTTACACAATTGGTGGCTGACTAAATACTTTTTTGCCCCACTGTATGTATGTACGTGTATGTATGTATTCTCCTGTGTGACCTTGGCTTGACCTGAGCAATGTGCGCCAGCCTCAAGGGCCTGGCTGCCGGGAGAGTGACTGTCAGGCCCTGTCCCAATACCCGCACTGCACCCTACGGTCTTCCACAAAGTGCACTTAGCAGAAAGGCATATAAGGGCTCGAAGTGCATAGTGAACAAGTGCGCACATATTAGCAGTATTGGGACAGTGAGCACTACGTGCCACAGCGTTCTCTCTTTATGACAACCAAAATGGCAGTACCAGTTGCTGTTTGCGCTATTTTCATACTAGAAATGATTTTAAAGCTCCAACAAACATTTATTTTGAGGAGAATGAAGCGCAGGAACCAAAGGAGGTGTATAAGACAGAATAAGTGATTAAACTGTTAGTGTATCATGTCTAAAGTCATGTCCGAAAACACACGTCCGTACCGTTATTAATTAATTTTATTATTTATCAGATAGGTGAAAATTAACAAACAAAGGAGTTGTGACGAAACAAGTACCGGCCGTTCAGACTCGGGTGTTATCGCCACCTGCATAGTTTGAGAGATAAAAACTGAAAGAGAAGTTGTTGACCTGTTTTCACACCCACTATGAAGGTAAGAACACATGTGGAGCTAAAATATTCAACAGAAACCTCAGAAAAAACGTTTTTAATGGAAGGGCCTCTTTAAGAAATAACTACAAAGTCATGAAATTTGTGTGAAATGGCATCTTTAATAATTTTTCTCTTAACTCTTGTCTTTATTGCAGTGTTCTTACTGGCCCTCAAATCCTCAGCTACTTGCGCTCTAAAGGTTGCGTCACCATCTGACACAGGCCTGCTTCTACCTGCTAGAAAAGACATCTGCTGCAAAATTTTGATTTTTTGACGTTCTATTAAATCAGCCGATTGGCTTTTTTCCACTTCTTGGTATGGGTGGAAGGTGTGACACTCTCTTCATCAAAATCCTCATTTGTAGCAGAAATTGTAAAAGAATTTGTTTGAATTACACTTGTTGACCCCTCCACAGTGAAGTCTTCAGGCTTTGCTGACTCATCATCTAGATCACTGGTCCGATCCTCATCAGCTAGGGTTTCTTTCACTGATTGGTGAAGCTGTAAGGAAGAGATAATGTGATGCCTCTAGATGAAGATAACAATGAATGACTACAAATACACTGCTCCCTAAATAAAGAGGATAAACAGTTTATTTTTGTGAGCAGTGTGATAAAAGTAATAAAAATATTAATAACAAATGATTAGCATCAATAAAACACTGCTTTCAGTTGGCCGTTGAGTGACATGTTGCTTCAGAAACATCAAAGCCTTCAGCAACCATTTTTGCCTGCTTGTTAATAGTTTGTTCCCACTCCCACTGGGTTTGACTGTGTTTACGTGCACAGTTTAACAAAGTTTTAATGGGGGATCATAGGAGGAATACAGGGCAGACAATCAGTCAATAAACCAAACAAAAGAAGTAGCTGTACTACAATCACAGATACGTAACGGGGCAAGTAAATACATCAGTGCTTGAGCTATTCCAAAACAACCAACTTGTCCTCAAAACCACATACTATAATCAGGGATCACAACAACCAACTCTACATGACAGATTCCACTATAATAAAAGAAGAACACAACAATAAAAACACCAGTTGCTCCTCTCCCCGTCATTGCAGTGGGATGACAGCAGTTTTAAAGGGCCACAGCTTCCCCATCATTGGTCCACCTGGATGTCATCACCAGGGTCAGGTGTAGGGGGCGGGTCCAGGTATGGCAGTGACTTGCAGCTGAAGCACCTGCAAAACATCTCATTCATGCATCCAAGCACTCACACTCACTTCTCTCTCTCTCATACACACACACACACACGGGAAGAGTACCAGACACACCTCAGGGCCATAACAAGCCCAATTATGCACGGCCATGTAAACACCAGCCAAAACCCGAATATGTTTTTAAAAACCCGGTTATGATTATGAGACCTGGGGTAACCCTTTTCTAACCCAAATATTTGGTCATGTAAACGCGTATCGGCATATCCCCATCAAAAGGAGCAGTAATTTATGTTTGGAGCATATTCTATTCACAGCGAATCTTAGTCTTTAGAAACCACATACGAAAACTCACATGCAGAAGTAAACAGGAAATAGAGTTAAACATGGCGCACAGCACCAAACTTTTGTAGGGAAAAGGAAACCAATTTCTTCATTAGTGTGGTGAAAACCATGAATATATAAAGTCTTTTGTTGATGGCAGAAAGTACAGAGATAGTGAGATACCAGAAGGTGACTGAAAAGTTACGGAAATTACACATATTGCATCTGAAAGTTGTCAGTACATCCAGACTCTAATCGTGCTTCATGTATGCAAAAATGTATGCAAAATGACTTTTTTTCAACATTTAGAGTTACTGGTTTAATAATTTAGCTAAATTTTGGCTCATTTAGTGTTTAGAAGCTGGATGATCCACCTGTGAAAAATTGTTTTGATGACCCGTTCTATCTGAGCAGAGTTTACATACACTACTTCTCAGTTAAATCTTCTTCTGTCCGCTCTGTGTATAGTGGAGGACAGCTAATGGTGGTCCCTCATCAAGGTTCCACTCCTGTTGTCTATGAAAATACTGCTCATCCTCAAATTGTCCCTCTCTGTAGTCCTCATACACCCCATCACAGCGTCTCCTGCGGTGTCTTCTCCACTTCACTGTGGTTCAAGCCTCATCTTCACTGCATGCAGGAATATTTAAAGTCTAACATTTAGCTTTAATTATCAGTATACAGACTTTTTACTTTGGGTTATTGCCAATTAACTACATCTAGCAAATGAAATGAGAATTTTTTTAACAAAACAAATGTCAAACAGTGTAAACAGAGGGAGGAAAGTCACATGGTTCACCCAATGACATTACATGCTTGGCCAGGGGGCAGTAAATTTGAAACTCGCTTAATTGTGAAATATCGTAATTCCTTGTTAAAATGTATGATTAAGGATTCCAAAAACACACAAGTTTTTTTTGCTTTAATATATATTTTGTCGAAATCGTGTCAGATTCACTTTAACTCTGGTGTAAAATGGACCAAACCACTCGCACCAGCAGAGTATAATCATTCTGTCAGCACCCACAGTGGAGTTAGTGATTTTTCAATTACCTCTCTTTTATCTGTTATTATTTGAATGCCTCCAATTTTTTAACAGAAATGTTGTGTTCTCACTCTCAAAATATGTTTTAGATTATTTTCTTTAAAACCTGATAACACATGCTTCTTGATTTGAAGAGATTTAGCTAATAAAATACATACAAAGTTCAGACTGAGACAAAATGATGTACAGTAGCTAAATGGACTTTAAGTTTTATTGTTCTATGCAGATGAAAAAAAAACAAACAAACCCAAAATCTTTCTGCTGTCCTTCATCTGTTAAGAACAGCTCCATGTGTTTCTACATTTACACGGCACATCGCTCCGTGTTAAAGTCGATCTACAGAGGTGGGAACCCGAGGGAATTATCCGTTTTGTCCTGAGCGGGCTCCAGAATGAGCGTGACAGCTTGGAGAGTACACTGTCATTGACCTGCCCTTCAGTGACAACACGCGTGTGTGTGTCTGTGGTGGTTGTGTCTGTGTGTGTGTGTACATGTGTATGCATGACAGCACAGGTGGCCTTTTCCATGGGGTGAAGCCTTTCAGACTTTAAGCATGACTCTTTAGCTGCACTAGGATTCATTTGACAACCAGAGTTGAAATCCCAGCTGCTGTGACAAAAAAAGACCCCAGCCCCCC
>SSNP01000125.1:898071-915323 GCA_006937955.1 Pachypanchax playfairii | reverse complement strand
ACACACACACAACACACACACACAAACAGTACTTTTGTTTTTGTATGATATGAGGTGGTGAAAACTTGTTTTCCAGGAGGTTGTGTGGGTAGATTCTGCAGTTGTATTTTGTTGAACACTTGTTGGGTGAAGACTGTGTTCATTACCAGGAAAACTTTAACTAGGTGTGAATTCAGTGAATCTATTAAAACTGCTGAGCATCATTATGTCCAGGTTGGTTTGGATAAATTAAAATGTAATTTAAAAACTGCCTCTTGAGTTTCATCTCGATTCCTTTGTCTGATATCAAAATGTGTTTGTTGAACTGAAACATTTAGAGACGTGAGAAAAATCAAAAACAGAAGAAATACTACTTTTTTAGGGTTTTTAGAGTCTTATTAGAGGGTTTGTGGTTTGATACCAGCTTTGCCCTCAACATGTTGAGTGTCTGTGGGCAAAATGCCAAAGTAGATTTAAAAAAATCTACTTGGAAATAACCAAAAACATATAATATGACTTATTATTAAATAAAAAATGTCAGTATTTTGGGGAAAAAAGATTTGAAAAAAACTGTGGAGGAATATTTATACAAAAACATTCTGGAAACAGATTGTGTATGTGTGTGTGTGTGTGTGTGTGTGTGTGCGTGTCTTTTACAGCACTGTACCTTTACTGGTAACGCTTCCTTTTACAGTCCCCTAATTACTAAGAAATTACGTGGTACTTATATGGTAAATCTTGGTGTGTTAATGATAATTACCATGTGTAATAAGTAGGTAATTACAGAGAAAGTACAGCAGAAATTACTCAGCATTTACCTGATACATATATGGCATGTATGGTGTAATTACCACATGTAATTAGGAGGTAAATACAGAGGAAGTACTGCTGCATTTACTAAGTAAAACCTCCACTATTATCCATCAACTCAATTAGGTTGTGAACATTTTAGATTTGTAATAACTAAAATTACAATAATACCTTCCAATAAATTACCTTTTCTGACATGTCCTTCAGTTCTTTTAAGCATTTACCTTGTACTTACCAGTAACAACCTCCTACCCCTGCAGGAACGGTTTTCCTCTAGGATCCTGGTACGTCTTAAATACTGGGTATGTTCTTGCTGGAGTTCTTAATATTTACTAGTAAGTAAGCGGAAACTGCAAAAGGAAGTCTGGTTTGTTTCCATGGTGTTACCAGGTTCTTACCATGAAATTTTTTATACATTGTAACGGACACTTTTACCATCTTATCTTCTGCAATGTTGAAAAGGGAATGATCTTGTTTCAGGCATGGAAAACACTCGCGAGTGCACAGAAGATGGAGCGGAGACTGTTCTTGAAGTTAAAAGATTTATTGAGTAGGTGCAGAGTGAGCTGTCTGCAGGAACACAGGATCTTTGTAACCGGAACTCATGCTGTTCTGCGGTGGGGAAAGGCCAGAGTCAGTAGATGGAAACACAAGTGAGTATTATGATATTGGAAACAAAGTTCAGTGTTAACGTAGAACTTACGTAGTACTTACAGCCGGACTTAATGATCCCAACTGATGCACTATGATGTGTCCAACCCATTTACTCACAGTTAACCACAGAAACACTGTAAGAGCTGAAATCATAAGACAAAACATAAAATCATTCACTTTATATAACCAATTTTCAGCCTTTGCTAAATACACCATAAAAAGGGGAAAGCAAGTATTAGCATCAGCATGCTAGCTTACTTCAAAACTTGTTAAAGAGGCCCTTCCATTAAAAACTGTTTTTCTGAGGTTTCTGTTGAATATTTTAGCTCCACGGGTGTCCTTCATAGTGGGTGTGAACACAGGTCAACAACTTCTCTTTCAGCTTTTATCTCTCAAACTACGCAGGTGGTGTTAACACTCGAATTCGAACGGCCTGTATCTGTTTCGTCACAACTCCTTTGCTCGTTAGTAGCTCCCACAGTTGAAACCACGCCTAGCATGCTGCTGGCTAAAAGCTGCAACATAAGACGTAACAAACCGGAAGAGAGAACATCTGCTGTTGCCATGCGCAGTGCGGCAGGAAACAGTATACCTTGCTCTCAGCTTTCAGCTAGATTTTAAATTCAAGATGGATGGAAATTGATACTCTTCTGATGAGTTTTCTTCTGGAAAACAGCAGCATTTCAACCTTCCTCCTCCACCTTCTTGTTTCTTGGTGGGTGCCATCTAACCTTTAGGTGTATTTCTGCCACCTACTGGACTGTACATGTCTTAAATATGTAAAAGGTAGTAAAAAACCTAAAGAGAAACTAAAAGAAAATTGGGATGGAGGAATACATGTGAAGTATTTACTAAATGATGAAAAAAGGAAATATAAGTTAGAGATTGTTTTAGTGGTTAATTGAAGAGAATATTTTTATTTTGTCTGCATTTGTCAGTAAAATGTCATGTTTTATTTAGCAACACTCTAGAAGATAAGATGGTAAAAGTGTCTATTGATCGAATGGAAAAAGGAACAATATTATGAGTTATATGGTCAGAACCTGGTAACAGCATGGAAACAAACCAGACTTCCTTTTACAGTCCAGTTTCAGCTTACTTACTAAGTATATATTAAGAACTCCAGCAGGAACATACCCAGTATTTAAGATGTACCAGGATCCTACTGAAGGTAATGTCAGAAAAGGTCATTTATTGGAAGGTATTATTGTAATTTTAGTTATTACAAATCTAAACTGGTCACAGCCTAATTGAGTTGATGGTTAATAGTGGAGGTTTTACTTAGTAAATGCAACAGTACTTCCTCTGTATTTACCTCCTTATTACATGTGGTAATTACCCTATACATGCCATAATTTCCCATATACTGTATGTATCAGGTAAATGCTGAGTAATTTCTGCTGTACTTTCTCTGTATTTACATACTTATTACACATGGTAATTACCAATAACACACAAGATTTACCATATAAGTACCAGAATTTTTTTTTGTAATTAGGGGACTGTAAAAAGAAGTGCTAACCATTTACTTTTAGTAAGTTTAAAATCTCTTAATTTCAGATTAAGTTTTCAACAACTAAAGTAGCTCTTAAATTTTAATTTCTGGTTTTGTGTACAAACCAACACAACCATTAATGAAAAGAAAAAATACACCGAGCCAGAAACTTTGATGTCAACTTTAAACCCCCAAAATTGTGGGAGTTTATGATTCCTGTCATGTTTGTGATGAAAAACTGCTCATAGCAGAAAGAAAATGACACGTTTTCCTTATTCTGAGAAGACAGAAAACAACATGCTTCATAAGATGTTTTTTTTCTTCATTGTTTTTGTGAGTCAAAAGCTGTCAAATAAAACATTGTTCTAAATGTCAAAACTACACTGAGGGAGATGACAAGAAACACACTGTGACTTTGTGTGTGTTTGTCACTAAGGTATAAAGATAATCCAGAGCCGACCATTTTACTTATTATATATTTATAGTTAGAATTAGTTTTTTTGTGTCCCTGCTCATTTGAATCAGCTACACTTCCTGTGTTTAGTTCCACACCTGTTTTGTGTTCTTGTTCAAACACCCCACAGCACTGTTCCACATCTGTTGGTAGTTTTCATCATCACTTTACACTTTCTTGTGACCTTTCTGTGGGTTTTTTTGTGCCCTGATTTTGTATTTGGTCTTTTTTTCAGTTGTGAGTTTTGCCCTTTTTTTTTGTAATGTTTTTATCTCCTTTCTTTAGATTTATTTTATTTGACATTTTTGGATCCAATATTTTGTTGATTTATCTTATCTAGGATTTTTTTTAGTATTCATCTGCCATTTTATCAATTTGGATTAGACTTTTAATTCTTATTTGCTCCTGCAGCTTTTGAAAAACTTAAACTTTTGTTTGTTTGTTTAGTTTTAATTTCATCTATGCCATAAGACGTCTTGCTACCAAAACCCTGTGAACTACCACAAAAACCCCAATGGGATTTTGGGAAGATGAGTTTGAAAATTCATCCCTTTTTGGATCTTTATAGCTGAAACGAACATCACAGTAGAAACATTGTTCAAAGGTCAAGTGGATCACAGATAACAGGATTTTATGCAACTGAACTGCCATTTTAATGTATATATATTATATTGTTTTGTTTCTCTCACAACTTTGTGGTTTTATGTAGAAAAACCTTTTGGAGATTTAACAACAGAACGTTCAACTGCGTATGACAGTGTTATGATTCTTGCCGGTTGTGGATGTGGACCCAAGTGCAGGAGAGAGACTCAACAACAAAATCTGCAGTTTAACTGATTTAATAAAGGGCAAAACAACAGACTTACAGGAGGAGTGGCGATGGGAGGAAAAGAAAACCGGAATATACCACGGCAAAGTCCAGGGGCAGCCTCATGGGAACACAAAACGAACTCACAAAGAACACACACAATCCTGCTACTTAAATACAAACACCAAACTGATTACAAACACAGAACACACTGGGAGAGAATGAAACAGAGGAGCTAATCAACAAGACACACCTGAACGGAAAAACACTAGACTGAAGAGAAGCTGAGCTGGCAAGATACTGAAAGACACATGAGGAGAACAGGAAGTACAGACATCACCAAAATAAAAGCAACACAGGAAACTAGATGACTAAGGAAAATAAAAGCATAACATGACCTAAGAAACTGAATCAGAACAAAAGGGAAAACAACTACTGAAAAACCCCCGAAGTACAGAACATAATAACCAAAACCCCAAGACCTGACAGACAGTGCCACACACTTTTGGGTTATTTAAACCCAAAACTAAACCGTCTGAAATGTATTCAAAGTTTTCTTATCCTCACAAATTTTACCCTTTCTATACAATTTATTCACCTGAACGTGGGAATTTTTGTCGTTTTTCACTGTTTGTTTTGCTGTTAGAGAATTTAAGTATTTTTTTTTTTTTGCAAATCCCCTCCTTTATCTTTCTTTTTTGCATAATGATGATTTGTTTGATGTTTCATTTCTTCATTTCTCTCATTAAGAGCCCTTCCAGACTGTGAGAGAGTGTGTGGTTACCATGGAGACCCTAATGAATCACTGGCAGGATCTTCAACATTTCTTTTCATATCCTGGTTCTATTTACATGCTAAAATGTAAACCTCATAATGAGCTACATTGTTAAAATACCTGAATGTTTTTTAAGCAAACAGCAACAAACTCAATCTGTTTCTAGAATGTTTTTTATAAATATTCTTCCCAACATTTTTTAAATCTTTTTTTCCCCAAAATACTGACATTTACAAATTATATTACATGTTTTTAGTTATTTTCTAGTGGATTTTTAAAAAAATATTGCACTGTTACAAATTTGTTTGTGGTCAGTGTGGTCAGGACACACACACACACAGAAACAAAATTCTTCCCTCTCACCCCGACTCTAAGCTCATCTCCTGTTTGATCTGCTCAGATCCTTCTCACCACGCAGCATCCTTCTCTCCCACGTTCCTTCCAGTCGTGTCTCTCATAATCTCTCTCCTATTCTTCTAGTTTACTTGCGCTCGGCCCTCAGGTAGGGTGAGTCAGGTCTGACAGCGGTCCTGATTCCTCAGAACTGCAGTCTCACTGCAGAACACATTCTCGTTGAGTTCATTTTCTGCAGATATGTCCTTTGTTGTTGTTTTTTCTCCATCTCTAAAGCTCAGCTTGGTCACTGTGATATTACAGAGTGTGCTCACGCAGGGAAGGCTGTGTACTTATCCAGAACTATAATGTATTTTCCGCTCTTAACATATTCAGACGATACGCATGCTGTCAGATTGAATTAGTGTTTTCTGTGGCGACCACATGGTAAACATGCACCGAGCATCAGAACATGGGTAAATGAATATTTATACAATAAAAAATGCATCTTTTACTGATTTATTTTCATTGCACAGATATTATCTTCATGATTGTGGAATCAGATCTGTCTTTGCATCCACCTCTCCTCACTCCTTGTTTTCCTTATTGTCATTTTTCCTCTCTTCAATTTCCCACATTTTTTTCTTGCTCTTCCCTCAAACCGGCTGGGAATCTGCTGGGCTCCACTCGCTACTTTTTCTTGCATGTCTCTCCAAATGTTCAGATCAATAAGGACCAACTGCATAATAGAATCAGGCTCTAATGGAAAGTACAAACTAGTTTTCTATTTACTAAATCCCTCCAGGGGGACTCTGGGTAGTTGGAGAGAAAACTGTGAAATGAGACTGTGGTTGACGGAACTGAGCGTGTCTGGCTCGCTCGTCGTCACGTGTGCATTCGTACATGATTGAGGGGAAGTTGTTTCATCACCGTGTTGATGGTTTTCAGGTGAAAGTGGCCGGGGACAGCAGGTGATTAGGGAGTTCTCTGTTCATTCATCAGCCATCAGGAGCATAAACATTTCAAAGATCCCCCAAATCATAAGGTATTATAAAAATCACACTGAGCTCTCCATACTCAGACATCATATTTGAACCCTCAGATGGATGTGAAGTCTAGATTTAGAATCTGGATCCATATGATAGTGCATAAGATGGTTAATGTGCATGCAAACCGTTGGACCCGTGTGATTGCTGAGTGAGACTTCATCATCTTAACGACTCTCATGACAGTAACGACTCCAGGACCTGAAACGTGTGCCGGTGATTCAGATCTCCTGACCTTGCTGTACTCTCTGATCTTATATGACCTTTTAAAACATCACTGGATAGTAGTAAATTTGGAAAACCTCCACCAGTGTGCAGTCATGACGCTGCAGTGTTTTTAATGCTCACCATTAAATAATTTGTTTTCTGCATCCTCTCGACTCGCTCCCACACCATCAACATGCTCTACAAGTCTCACACGTCCTTGAATGCACCATGCCACGGCCCACCACACCGGCAGGTCTCCCATGATCACTTCAGGATGTGGCTGCAGGATTAAAGATCATATCGTTTACAAGACAATCTTACCCAGTGACCATGCACCATGTCCCAGGTCCCTCTGTGGCTTGACTCTCTCAGACCATGACAAGAAGATCACGCCATGCTAGTGAGATGTTACTGCGTGAAGGACTTATAACCTTGGCACAATAAATACCAAATCCTGGTCTTTCTTGATTTATTGAGATGTGTTGCTGCTCTCTCTGATAGTCCTTGTGTCTTTTCACCTTCCTTTTTAATAGCTTTTGAATGTTGTGGAGATTTCTTGGTCTTTACCTGTAGCATTAATTACTTTTTCCCTGATCCCTCTGCTGTGGTTCCTCCTTCCTTATCTTTACTCAGGGAGAATGAAAACCCACTTTCACACTTAGACACAATCACTGACACACACACACACACACACACACACACATGTTTGTTTTGCTATCCTTATGGGGACCGTCCATTGACTTCCATTGATTTTAGTAACTAGATTTATACCTAACCCAAACCCTTTTACTAACCTTAACCATTACTGATCTATAACTAACCCTAAGACTAACTAAAACTCTGTTCACACCATACCTATAAACCTAACCCCTAACCCTAAAAAGGGGAGTCCCCCTCATGGGGACCAGACTTCGGTCCCCATAAGAACCTTCGGACCCCAGAAAGATAGTAAAAGTCAGGAAACTGGTCCTCAGGAGGTCAGAAAAACAAGCCCACCCAAACACGCACACACACACACACACACACACACACACACACACACACACACACACACACACGCACACACACACACACACACACTGGGATGTCTGTCTCTTTCCAGCAGCTCTGGTATAACAACTCAGTTCATCCAGGAATGAAGAGAAACATGTTGATGAGATTTAACAGCCTTTATTGAGTTTGGTAGAACGGACATGCATTCGAATGGATGACACTTTGCCTCAAAGTGGATCATTGAATTTAAAAAAAGGAGGAACTGAAGCTCAGAGAGAGAAAATCACAGAAATGAATGAGTTTCTGCACATGACTGACATTCGCTGCAACATATGACTTAAAAATGTATCTTTTGGGTTTGAGTAAAAAAATCTGAAGCAAAACACTCTGTTCTACTTTTTATTAAAATTATCATCTAAACTACATTGATATGGTAAAGAAATATTTAAAGTTATTTCAAAGCATTTTTCTGTATGTAAGAATTTAAATATTGTGAAAGAGTGTAGTGAACGATCTTTACCTGATTCATGTATCTGCCATGTTTCTGTTATCAGTGTAACAAACAGACGTCTCTGACTCCAAAGAGACTTTGTTTTAAAACAAATGACGCCTTCATGTCACAGAATAAAAAAAAAATCATAAGACATTTACTGACCAACAGGAAGTTGTTATTTTCTTTTATCTCTTTGTTGTGATGCTCCATGAACTTAAACAAACATATTCTGTAGATGTTTAGTGTCCAGATGAACTCACTTACATTGTTTAGTCGTCCATTAAAATTTTTTATTTACATTTTTAAGCAGCCTGCACATTGTCCTGCTTTGACATAACAGTTGTTGTGCTACTGACTATATTTAGATATGTAGCTCAGATCAAAATCATATCCGTGCACATGCCAGAACTCTCAGTTTCACATCAGAACACTGATTTTGGTGCAATTTGCAAGATAACAATGGCCGCACTGGTTTGATCAAACTTTCCTGTTAAATTCCTGCAGGTGTAACACCAGCTCTGCTGTTCAAACTGGATTAAAAAAGCCAAGATGTATGTAATTCTAACTAGTGCCTTACCTTTGTTCTGCCTACTCATTACTTAGTATGCACCCTGTTGTTCCTCAGAAATACAAACCCAGACGCAGCACACAGTCAGCAAATATTCCCCCTTTTCAACTGCGCTCCTGAGACCTTAATTATTCACAACTTATGAATAACGCACTTTACTTCAAGTTGGCAAGCGGGGGTATTTTTGCACATAGTGCCTTAAATTAGTTAGAACTTCACAATGGGAAAAAACATGCAAATTTCATGCCTTTAGCCTGGTCTTTTCTTTACAGAATGTTAAAGTGCCATCATAAGTATTTTGCTGTCAATAAATGTTGCAAGTGTCTAAAACAAACTCATTTATGAGTTTAGTTCATCTTGGAACATCTTTTTAAAATAATTGTAAGGAGACCAACATTTGGCAGCTGTTGCCTAATTTGGGTGACTTAATGGGGAAGGAGATCGACCTCTGATTGGGAGGTGATGATTTGATCTCAGCTTCCAGCAGGCTGCATGTTGAAGGATCCAGAAATATGTTGGACCCTGAAATTGCCTCCTGGGTGCTGCACATGACAGTTCACTTCTCCTCAGGGATGGGTCGAATACAGAAAGATAATTTCCCAGGAAAAAGAAAAAAGGCAAAAACAAAAAAACCCTCATACATCTTATAAAAGAATAATTTTCCCAAGTGAGATAAATGAAAGCATCAATTTTTATTTCTGTATTTATTTGTTTGTTTATTGCTATAAGAGATAATTTAGGGTAGGGTTAGCTTGTTCTTCTGAATGTGTATCAGGTTAACACAATGATAGTCTGCAGCCATGACAGTTTCAACTTAAAAGAAAGGGCAAGAAGACACTCGGACAGACAAGAAACAACCAATCTGTGGTAAATAATCAAAACATTCTTGATCAGTACATGAAATGTCCCAGCTAAAACAGGACACTGTTTTGTTGACATTGTTTATAGATAAAAATAATAACAATAAAGGAAAAAAAATGCAATCTTTAGCGTTTCTGTTGCAGACCGGGAACTTCTGCAGGGAGTTTTATAATGTTTCTGCTGCAGTAACTTTGTAATGTTAAAGTTTATAAAACAGCATAATGTAAAAAAAAAATCCCTGATATTTTAGCTATTAGTTTTTAAGGTGACAGTAATCCACTTTCTAATTGGCCCTGGTAGGATTTACCATTAGCTTGTAGTTCTGTCCTTGGTGCTGAAAAACTCCCTGTTGACTTTGTCCATGGTGCTGAAAACTCCCAAACTCAAGACATTAGAGAACACCGTATAGTTTTGTTTTGAGTACACAAAGCGTGTGCACGTTGTCACGCCCACAAACTTAAAAGTCTTTTTTTTTTCTTCCCAGCTGATTTTTCTAACAACACGCAGCACAACTTCCCGCGTCTCTCACGTGTCTGACTCGCAGCGCTGACTCGACTTTCTCTCCACAGTTTACACAACGTGCTGCATGTTGCCTCCTCACGCGCCGAGCGGTGGCCGCTCACCTCCCCACGCGGCCGTCTCAACGCGTCCTTCATATGGATTCACGCGCGAGTCTGTTCGCCCTTCTCGCTTGTCCGATCTCATAAAAACGTTAAACACTGACAATCCACATCCGTGCGCGCGTATGGTCGTGCACACGCACGCCCACTTGATGCCACATCACTTTTTGGTGCCTCAAATCACAATTCTGGTATAAACTGGTTGTAATGGTGTAAAGCAGGTCTCATCAAATACTGAACCCGGTGCACATTTTCCTCACGTTGCGCATGAAAAAAGCAACACAGAGAGAACACCGGTTTCTCTTCCTCTCTGGAGGCAGGATGGATGAATATTCAGGTAATTAGTTTAGTTTATTAGATAAGCGGGTGATGTACTGCCACATGACAAAATTTCCATTAGAAGGCGATATATAACTGATTTCTCCCCCTTTTCTCTTCTCACACACGTTTTTGCTGAGAATTCAGCCACTAGATGAGGTTTTAATGCGCCACGACGCGGAATTTCTTCCTGATATCTGACATTGAGAAGTGGGAAACAGTTGTGGTAACGCAGAACCTTGCTGAGATGTTTTGGCTGCAGAGGAACCGGGTTGAGCAGATGCGCCCCTCCGTCGCTTCAGTTCCGCTGGGAGGAAGTCTGGGCGCAGGACGGAGCGACGGCGACACTCTCCTGGAAATTGTTGCGTCTCAGCCTTCAGGGATTTAACTGTTGCTGCTCCTAAAATCCGGCACGCCTTTTTTTACATATCTAGTTTTTTGGGGGAGCGGAGGGTTAAAGCGTCTGGGATATTCAAGCTGATCACCGAAACTGGAACAGTGTGTTGGGGGGAGGGTGGGGGCACGTGAAAACGTTCATGATGCCATTATTTTGCGGGACCCGGGGGAACGCTGAAGATTCGGACACGCTGTTACAGATTTTTGGGTGTGAATTTTTCTCAGATCACATCTGCCACATTGGATTTTTTGGGCAGAGTGTTCGGTCAACGTGAGCATGCTTGAAAAAAAGTGTTCCCAAATTCCTTTGCGCATACGGCTTCAAGTGGAACTCAGATTATTGAATGTGTTTGTCTTTGGAAATTTTCCTGGAGGAGTCTCGAAATAAAAGTTGGCTGGAGAAATCATCGCAGTTATTTTTTCTTTTTCTTTTTTTTAGATCTATAAAAATGTGAGTTCTGTGGAAGCCAGTGCGCGCCACACCGATGCTTCAACGCACAACCCCAATTTTGTCTCATCGGAGAACCGGATTTTTGTACCGCAACGACGTTCTCCTGTGTTTTATTTTGGCCAAAGAATAATAACCCTAGCAGAAATATCTGTGTACCATGAAGTGGAAACGGATTCTCGATGGTGTTCACCGGCCAGGTGTATGAAACTGGGGCTGTGCACTAGATCCTGGACACACCTTATTTTAATGCCAGACAAGGTAAGTCACACTCAGTTCATGCTGCTGTGAAGATACTCGGGGTGTTTGGAAAAGCGCACAAATGGTGCTGAAACTGTTTCTTCTCTGTTAAACTGCAGACTCAGTCACACACAAGTGACTGTCTCATTCTGAATGTTTTATCTCCCAAAAATGTGCTTTCTGTTCCACAAGACTTAATCAGACACGATCATGTAAAAATCCATCTTCAATACTTATCAAATCACTGTGCACGTGATCTCTGCAGAGTTTTCCAAATAATAAGCATGTTCAGCAAGATCAGAACTCCTGATTTATTCTCTAATATAACAGAACATTTCATCTAAAATGCAGTAAACCACGTTTTATTCTGGTTTTACTCCGTTTGCTATCTTTTAAAAAAAAATATTCACAAAAAGTTGCTTAAGGCCTCAGAAATAATGTCTGATGGTCCACGAGGGACAAATATACTTGCCAACATTGCCAAGACTCAACACTGGGGGGAAATAAAGTCTAAAAGAGCCCATTAATACATCTTTGAACCCCCAATTCACCCTGGATTGTAATGTTATTTAAAAAAATGAGAAGACAGACTTGTTCTCTCTGATGAAGATCGTATGTGTGCGTGTGTGTGTTTGATGTATAACTCAGTCTTTTTGCTGCATTTGTCCTAAAACGAATTATACATGAACATTTTCAGCATTTAATGTAAATATATGTAAAAGTAAAGTTTCCTGATGCATTAATTATAAGCTCGAAGTCTAAAGTTATAGTAAAATACAACAATTGAGCCATTTTTGGAATTAAATAAATTAATTAAATAAAACATTTTGTTTGATTTTGGCAGAATCATTGTTAAAGGAGAAGCAGCTGGTAGTTTGTTTTAAGTGACCTTCGACCTAATGAACTCAGCACCTCCCGCCTCCCCTTCACCTCCTCTTGTATTGAAAAAGTGTTTCTTTTTTTTTTGGAAGGCGTCTGACCTGAGGCTGTTTGTTTCAGACTACAGTCTGTGTCTGACATTCAAAACTGCATTCAAGCCTGAAATGCAGTTCAAATGTTTTTAAAAATCCAGAACTTTCAGCTTAGAAATGACTCACCGTGTTTTAACCTCCTACAATTAACTAAATAAAAGACACTAATAAAGTTGTACATTTCAGAGAGGACGTTTGTTTTGCACAGAGCGTGTTGCTGTTTTAGCATCAAGTGTATGTGGAGTAGAAATGTCACACCTTGTGTTGGCAGTTGTGTCTCTTTGTCAGTGTGACAGAAAGTCTCAGTCAGTGAAGAGTTTCTGTGGAGAGAAGGTGAATAAGGACTAATCTGTCCTTTCAGGGTGCATTCTGATTGGCTGAGAGCCCTTTAGATAGGATAATAATGACCTATTAGAATGCAGTAGATTTGGAGAACCTCTTTCACAGTGTTCATGGTTTCCTTCCTTCCTTCCTTCCTTCCTTCCTTCCTTCCTTCCTTCCTTCCTTCCTTCCTTCCTTCCTTCCTTCCTTCCTTCCTTCCGTCCATCCATCCATCCATCCCCTAGTTCAGTTCATTTCAGTTTATATATCATCAGTCCACAACAAAAGTCATCTGAAAGCTCTGCACAGAAGCAGGAAAGAGACACAGACAAACACATACGGGTCAGTCGTCATCTCTTCATTCATGTACTTAGTTCAATTTGCAGAAGTAACAAATCCAGAAGGGAAACCCTCTTCCGCTCCTTTCCAGGAATCCCATTGGGTTTGCAGGCCAGAAATGATTTATGATCCCTCCAATGGGATCTGGGTTTACCTGGGGTTCTCTATCCAGTATGCCTGGAACATGCCTGGAAAATCATCCTAACCAGATGCCTGAACCACCTCAGTTGACTCGTTTTGATGGGGAGGAGCAGTGGCTCTACTTTAAGCTCCCTGTGGATGACTGAGTTCCTCACCTGATCTCTAAGGCTGAGTCCGGCCCTCCTACAGAGGAAGCTCATTTCATCTGCTTGTATCCAAGATCTCATTCTTTTGGTCAGGATCCAGATCTTAAGACCAGGTGAGGGTTGGAACATAAACAGATCAGTCAATTGAAAGCTTGGCCTAACCATGGCCTCCTATTTCGAGGCGCTGCCTTTCATCATGACTGCTTTACACACAGCTGCAAACCAAGACTCGTCTACCCTGAAGACATCCACAGAACCAGATGGTTTCATTTTTGCTTTTTGTAAATTATAGAATTGAGCTTGTATTTTTTCAGTGAAGTATTCTTATAGCATGAGTTAGATTCCTTGCGAGTCTCTTACTTTCTTTTTGTTCCTTTGTCTTGGCATCTTTGGTTCTTTAAAAAACATGTTGATACATAGTGCTCTTTTTTGTCTGGTCAACATGACAACAGTTAAAAAAGGGCAAATGAAGGAAAGATGAGCAAGACGTGATATTAATTGGCACATGTGGAGTATTGAGCAGCAGTTGCAGGGGTGAGGTGGGAGTATGGAACAAACCTTGTAGTTGCAACAAGAGGGGCAGCAAGATGTAATGCATGTAGCAGCAATAAACTTGCAGCACTGCCAGTACTGTGTGAGCATGGTGGGATTCTACCAGTGGTGCTCCCTCTGAATTGATCCACCCCTCAACAACTATTTTATCAGTATAAAAAACATCTTATTATACATAAATGCAATATAAAGAGCCATCGCACTGCAGATAGATAACTCATGTAGCCTTTACTGAAGAAACTAGCCAAATGCCGCATGCATAAAAAACATCAATAATAACCTCATAAAACTGTAGTATTATTTAGAAAAATAGCAACATTTTACTCTCCAAAAACTCAGATTATTTATACACAAAATCATTCTTTTTTCTTTCCTCAAAATAAGTTAAAAGTCAGAATTTCTTAACAATGTTCAGCTTTTCCTTAAAGAGGCCCTTCCATTAAAAACATTTTTTTCTGAGGTTTTTGTTGAATATTTTAGCTCCACAGGTGTTCTTACCTTCATAGTGGGTGTGAAAACAGGTCAATAACTTCTCTTTCAGTTTTCATCTCTCAAACTACGCAGGTGGAGATAAAACCCGAGTTCAAACAGCCTGTATTTGTTTCGTCACAACTCCTTTCCTTGTTAGTATTCACCAACTCTGGCAGTTGAAACCACACCTAGCATGCTGCTGGCTAAAAGCTGTAGCATAAACACGTACCAAACTGGAACAGATTACGTGCGGCTGTGGTTCAGTGGTTAGAGCGGTCGTCCTCCAATTTGAAGGTTTTTGGATCGATCCCGGCTTCCACCGCCACATGTCGAAGTGTCTTGGGCAAGACACTGAACCCCATGTTGCCCCCCGATCTGCGTATCGGGTTGTGTGAGTGTTAGCCCCTACCCTCTCCCCCTGGTTTACATATTGGGTTGTGTGAATGGGTGAATGCAAAACCTTGTAGTGTGAAAGCGCTTTGAGTGGTCTGAATGACTAGAAAAGCGCTATACAAATACAGGACATTTACCATTTACATTTACATGTTCTGTTGCCATGTGCAGCAGGGCAGGAAACAGTATGCCTTGCTCTCATAGGCTAGTTTGTTAGCCAATCTGAGTCCAGCAAATTCGAATAATGAATATTAATAAGTTGCAGCCCGAAGCTTGACGAAGCCAGCCGAATGGATTGAAAGTTCTGTTAATTAGTGTTTCTTAATGTTTTTTAGATATAAAAAAGGGGCGCACCAAAATGAAAATTCTTGGCCGAAACCGAAAATGAGGAAACCAAGGCTGAAAACCGAAAACATTCTTACATTCTTAAACGTTGCTTGAATGCACTAGGTAATGCAGGTATTCAAATAAAAAATATCAAACATAACTTCCCCATAAAACAGTGTAATTAAGAACCATGAAAATGAAATATTTTGCATGTTAAAGTGTTTAGTGCAAAATAAGTCCTCTGATTCAGGGCATATTGTTGCTGCTGCACTCAGTCAAACACTGTGCGTCTCTCTGTTTGTTTTTAGGTGTATTTTAGCGAGTTGTTTGGTCAAATTACTCATGTTCCCACCTATGCAAGCCAAGCTTTTATTGCGTTTGTGACAGCACGTATTGTCAACATCTATTTTTGTAAAATGAAGCCAAATTTTGGATCTTTTCGTTTGCTCTGTCATCGTACCTGCGTGTAACTGCTGGTGAGCAGAGCTTCTAGTGAGAACACAAGGCAAACACGGGAGCGCGCAGCTGTCCCCCCTCCCCGCGGTGTGTATGTGCTTGTTAAAGAGGCCATTTCATACAAATTTCAAGACTTTGTGGTTATTTCTTAAGTATTAACCTGTAATGTGAAACATTTTACATATCTAAAAACGTCAGGAAACACTGATTAACAGACCTTTCAATATGTCTGCATAAAATTCAAGTAGTTCCAGCTCCTTCCGTCAGGCCTTGAGCAGCAGCTCGTTCATATTCATTATTCGAATTTGCAGGACTCAGATTGGCTAACAAACTAGCCTATCAGAGCAAGGTATACTGTTTCCTGCCACGCTGCGCATGGCAACAGCAGCATAGTCTCTTCCTGTTTGCTACGTCTTATGCTAGAGCTTTTAGCCAGCAGCATGCTAGGCGTGGTTTCAACTGCGGGAGCTGCCGAATACTAACAAACAAAGGAGTTGTGACGAAACAGATACAGGCCGTTTGAACTCGGGAGAACTCTGGTTTTATCGCCACCTGCGTAGTTTGAGAGATTAAAACTGAAAGAGAAGTTGTTGAACTGTTTTCACACCAACTATGAAGGTAAGAACACATGTGGAGCTAAAATATTCAACATAAACCTCAGAAAAACAGTTTTTAATGGAAGGGCCTCTTTAAGGAGGAGCAGGCTTCCAATGTGGTGTTTGGCTTGTGTTTATTTCTCCCGCAAAAAATTAATACGATGTTAATTTACCATTAAAAGGACCGTTAAGGCTGAAGCTTATCGGTTCGTGTGGACCGTCAGAATCAGCCTTGGGGCTAATTTAATACTGGGGTTCGGTACCCATCCCTTCAGATAGCACTGAAAGTATTTATGTATATCCCCATAACGGGCTGCTGCAGCCCTTTTTATGGTGGCACTGTTCACTCACAAGGTCACGCGTTTCGGCTGTGTTGTTTCGGTGATTTAGGTCTTTTGGCTGAAAACCGAAAATGCACTTTTGGGTCATTTTCGGCTGAAATTTCGGTGCATCCCTAATATAAAATGTTTCATATTACAGGTTAATACTTCAGAAATAACCACAAAGTCATGAAATCTTTGTGAAATGGCCTCTTTAAAGTCCATCTTAAAAACGCCTTTGACTATAAATCTTTAATGAAATCCACCCATTTAGCGTGCCTGCTAGCTCACTGGCTAGCACGCCTGCTAGCACGCCTGCTAGCACGCCAGGGTGTCCCCATCTTAAATTCTGATTGGTTGAAGCAACTGATTCATCAGGCTTATTTTCTGTTAAAGGAACTGATTGTGAAGGCCTCTATGCAGAGTTCTTAGACTTTGACCCTGCATAGC
This sequence comes from Pachypanchax playfairii, assembly GCA_006937955.1. NCBI lineage: Eukaryota > Metazoa > Chordata > Actinopteri > Cyprinodontiformes > Aplocheilidae > Pachypanchax > Pachypanchax playfairii. The sequence continues at coordinate 898,342 of SSNP01000125.1, read as the reverse complement.
AACAAGTGACGGCTGTAATGTGATTGGTTAAAAAACTACACATCTGGAAGCAGCACAGCCAGGGGAACAACAATGAAAAGAAGTGGACAGATTGATTGACATTATTTAATAAGTATTCATGGACAAAAAATATAAATATCATCAGTCAGTGATTCTGATATTTTTTACAGAAGGATTCAAAAACTCTGACGGCCCACCACTGGGTTCTAGCCTACAAGTATGAGGTTGGTGTGTTTGTGCTGCTTCAGACACTTAAACGCCAAGGACCCTG
>SSNP01000125.1:811772-892232 GCA_006937955.1 Pachypanchax playfairii | reverse complement strand
GGGGGGGGGGGGGGGGGGGGGGGGTGCAGCTGAAGCTAAATCATAGTTAAAATGAAGATTTTAAGCTTAGTCACATCAATTAAAATCAATTAAATGTCAATTTAGAAATAAGGACACGGTATTGTCAAGTGTTGTGTGATCAGTTAGCGCTAAGGCTACATGTTGTGACTCACAGCTCCTATCACACTAAATTTGACAACAATGTCTGTAAAACTGACAGAGTTTAAGCCGTTTTTCTATTTGCTAACACTGAATACAATTAGATGTAATGGACAGATTGAATTACTAGTTGGTCAGCTGAAGATGTTCATCCAGCGATGTGATTGATTCATGAGATATTTTGCTGACAGACAATATTGATGCCAAATATTTAGTAGCTAAAGTTTAGTAAAACGTGTAGTGCTCAGATCACATAATGTAAATGACTTCCAGCTACTAAAACACAGTTAAATATCTGTAAAACAGACAGAGATGTTGTTATTTTTGTGTTCCCCAAGGTCAGTTGAATGCGACGGCCATCTTGAATTAGGCTTACTCCAAAATGTATCTGTACGTGTAATTATTCCATCTTATAAATCTCATTTTTGAGATATTAATGATTGTGAATGAGAAATGTTGCTGAGTTAGAATTCACTAATCGACTTCAAAGCAAAGTTTAAACTCTTGTGCGATCAGTTCAGAGTATTTGTAGGAGATGACTATCGACCACTAACACACCGAATTTCAAACATCAGTGTCTATGAAATTAACTAAGTTCTGGACATCTTTGTGTTTTCAGTTTGCTGGGAACATCTTGTGTTAAGTTGACTCCTGAAGTTAGTCAGTAGTAGATCCAGTGATTAATCTGAGCCGGTAACTAGAGTCTGTCCTGTCATTCATGAAATTTCCTACTTAACAGACACACAGACAGAAACATTTTAACCTTTTAGTGACGAGCCATAAACATATGTAGATTTGAACCAACCTTTGATGTTGGTGTTTCTTTTTATTCTTTAAAATTGAAATTTTCACATTTGTTTCCCCAAACTTTTGAAAAGTCCACAAAGTTTCAGTGGTTAGAACGGTCGTGGGTGGGTGGGTTGATCCCGGCTTCCACCTTGAGCAAGACACTGAACCCCATTTTGCCCCCTGATTTACATATCGGGTTTTGTGAATGGGTGAATGTAAAACTTCTAGTGTAAAAGCTCTTTGAGTGATCTGATTGGCTCGAAAAGCACTATACAAATACAGGACATTTACCTTTACAACATAAAAAAAATCTTGTTTACACAATAACTCAATAGCTCATTCAAAGTTTTAGGAGGAATTTATGTGACTGAACTTTTAAGGTCATGGAAGATGCAGTGGTGTTTTGTTTAAAGCAGTAGTGTTTTATTTGAAGCAGTGGTGTTTTGTTTAAAGCAGTGGTGTTTTATTTGAAGCAGTGGTGGTTTGTTTAAAGCAGTGGTGGTTTGTTTAAAGCAGTGGTGGTTTGTTTAAAGCAGTGGTGTTTTATTTGACGCAGTGGTGGTTTGTTTGAAGCAGTGGTATTTTATTTGAAGCAGTGGTGTTTTGTTTGAAGCAGTGGTGGTTTGTTTGAAGCAGTGGTGGTTTGTTTGAAACAGTGGTATTTTATTTGAAGCAGTGGTGTTTTGTTTAAAGCAGTGGTGGTTTGTTTGAAGCAGTGGTGGTTTGTTTGAAGCGGTGGTGTTTTATTTGAAGCAGTGGTGGTTTGTTTGAAGCAGTGGTGTTTTATTTGAAGCAGTGGTGTTTTGTGTGAAGCAGTGGTGGTTTGTTTGAAGCAGTGGTGTTTTGTTTAAAGCAGTGGTGGTTTGTTTGAAGCAGTGGTGGTTTGTTTGAAGCAGTGGTGGTTTGTTTGTACAGCTTATGGGTTCTGATTAGAAGCAGACTGAGCAGCAAACTACAGTCTGGTTTTATGTTATAGACATGTATTATTCTGAGTTTAGTTTTCATTATTCTTATTTTTGTTTTTATTTCCTGTTTGTCTAAATGCATGGCTTATGGCATGAGAAAACTATGAACTGCTTCAAACTACAGCAGCATTTGTTGTTTCTCCCGGGAAGCAAATCTTTTAAAGATCAGCAGGGAAGCAGCTTCTAGAAGTTTCCTTGTTTGTGTTGTGATTGAATTGTTTCCAAATACATGTAATTAGTCAAGAATTGCAAAACATCGTCAAGAATTTCTCCTCTATTCGTGTCAGGTTTTATGCTTTATTTATTTATTTTAAACCAACAGAACAAATCAGTGTGAATTATTTTACACAGAGTTACTTCACAGTGATGGTTCAGATCTTTTTAAGCAAATTCTGTCTAAAGTTAATGAACAATTAATGTTTTACCTGCTTTTAACCAGATTGATGAGTTAGCAGCTAAGTTTGACTAGGACCAAAAAATGCAGCTATTTTAACTCAAACAAATTTCAAACAGTTCATACCATTTTATTATATTTTATTATTTATAACATCATCAAATTTGCATTACTTGGTTATTTTGACAGAAACTGGACAATATACCTGTTAGAAATGCTCCATGTTGTAACAGTAGTGCTATAGCTAGCTGTTGCTGATACTATTAATTTTGGCCAATAATGACATAATTCTAAATAACTACAAAACTCACAGCAACATTAAGTTTTATAAAATAGTTGTTAAATGAAAACAGTGTTTTTAAGACAACAACAATCCACCGTCTGATTGGTTCTTCTCCAGCCAGCTGTTAGCGGCTTGATCCAGTCTGAATTTATCTGAATGGTTATGGTTATATCTCAGATTTTTTTATCTCCCACACTGAAGTCACATGATTAAATGTCATTTTGACACTTTACGTGTGGATGTGAGTGACTTGTGGTTGCATATCATTAACCGAGCCACACACAGGGTCATTTTCTATGAATTTCACCTACAACACACTGAAAGTCACCTTGTTCTGATGCCTCAGAAATGCATTTCAGCACATTTTGTGACTCCTCCATATGATGTGTTTTTTTGCAACTAGAGGACATACATGTAATATTTTATACCGTACGTGTACAGCTCTGAATCAAATCCATCAAGAACTATTTTAGCTTTGAATCTGAAGCTCCTTGTTGATGCACATTCATGGCCTGCTCTGCGGTGGCTGTTTTGCAACCTGTCACTACTGACACCAGTAAGGGAGGCCATCTCAGAACCTGCTCTACCGACACTAAATCATTTCGACGGATACCACCCCCCCACCCCTATTCAACACCACTGGGATGTGAATAAACTCTGCTGTCCCTCCTTCAAGATTTGTGACCTTCTGGGAGTCGGCTGAGCTAATGTCTCTTAATGTTTTGCATGGTTGATTGCAGGAATAATGGCTCTATGGCACTTATGACTTATAAATAAAGTAATAAGTCTTATTAACTGCATGATTAATAGGTTTGCACTCGAGAGTTGCATTTATTTCTGCAGAAGCTAAGGCAGCTTCTGAGAAAATGTTATCTCTTACTTTTCTTTTTCAAATCAGGGAATGGCAGTGACTCCTGAAGACACCACTTACTCAAAAAGAAATGATTTCTCCAGCAGCAGCTCATTTTTGTCTTTTGTAAAAGACACTAGCTTATTTAGTCCTTTGCTAATTTTGCACTTAATCAAAAGTATAGTGGTATTTTCTAAAATAAAGGAAAATAAACTGAAAATTAGTATATTTTTCTAATAAAAAAAATCCCACTTGGCCTTAAATATTTACAACAAAATTGTTCTAAATGTTTATCTGATTTCTTTGTATAATTTAGTTTTTACAAATGATTTTGAAAGCCTTGACAGTGCAGGTGAAGCACAGAGAACTGGTGCGATAAGGTGCTATGAACTCATGCACCTCAGCACACAAACCAGTACCAACCAGTTTTCTGGTGTCTGTTAAAGCAGCAACAGCTCAGAAACAGTTTAGCAGTTTAGAGACCTGGAGACACATTGGACTGTAGTCAGGGAGACATTTGACCAAGTTATCTCCAGAAAACACGTCTCTGAACTCTGTTTCTATCTTTTCCTCTGCTTTATATGTAGACAAGTGAACTATAGCAGATCCTAAGAGAATGATGCTTTTCAAAAATAAAAGCATCGTATTTGGCTTTTTTTAACACTAAATTTTAAAACATCAGAACTTACTTCTCCAACAATTAAAGCAACAATTTTTTTTAAGTTGGTATCTGGTCTGGAATATTTAATTTAGCCTTATGCTAACTAGGTTCCAACATCTATGAGCTTACCAAAGCTAACTTGTTAGTGTCCTAATTTTAGAGTAATATTGTTCTTTTTTAAAAGCTTTGCTTATAATTAAATCAGTAAAACTTGCAGAATGTGGCTTTAAAGCTGCAAATATTTCTTACTAGTCATTAGGTAATGCAAGCGTATCGACAATGACAAAGCCATAATATCATGTTTATGTTCTACTTATAGATTCAGAATCAGAAAATTTTAAAATAAGAATTACGTCAATACAAACAAGTCATCAGCAAGGTAAAATGAAATGAGCTTTGTTTTTATTTGTCATTCAGGAGAACGTTCCATTCAAATACATCCTATATAAAATAATTAAAAACTTATTTTATATCCAGCCACTAGAGGGCACTCTTTTTTGGAGTGTTTCAACTTCCATGTTATGTTTCTGTGTTAAGTTATATAAAGTTTAATGTGCAAATCTAAACTAGTGTCACAAATTTGTACATTGATCCATCATTATGGTTCAATGATCTTCTGTGTGAAAACTAATAATAGGACTGCAACAAATGACTCTGCATAACAAGAAGTCTGTCCTTATGTTATTATACCTCATGTATCAGATGTTTTGTTAGGGATAGATGCACACCAAAGTAAAATAGATTTTTTTGTGTGTGCCAACAAATCATCCTGAACTGATGATTCCATGTTTTCCAGTGAAATGAGCTCAGTGATGTTTTCGAATAATTTTCATTTAGAATCAGTCACGCTCTATTTAAAGTATGGATATTTTTACTCACATAAATACGCACTGCCATTCTTTTGTATTTCTCAGTTCATGGTTTATACATGAAAGGGATTACACATGGCAGTGTGAGAGTTTTAAAAGAGCACAGGAAGTCCACATTCCAGCTAAGGGACATTTCAGAACTAATTTGTTTATATTACCAAAATGGTATACATGTAGTAAAACAACATTACTATCAACGTCATTACTAAAATAACAAAACACACTAAACAAAAAATACATGCCAGCCGATCATGAACAACCCTTCAGGTTCATGCATTACATTTGAAGCAGAGGATCATGGGAATGTTAAATCTCTGCTTTGCTAGCTTTTATCAGCAGCTAATTGTGCTGTGTTGCTAATGTTAGCTTGCACATAAATAAGAACCATAGACATTAACACGTAGACACCCCATTACGTGCTGGAGAGCGATCAGTCGCCGCCATATTGGATGGGTCTCCCGTTAGTTACATACAACTGGAGTCAATGAAGAATCAGTAACTATGCCATATTTTAAAGTCATCTTAATTTTTATTATTCAACTGTTTATTAACTTAGAGAAATTTCACATTCACAAATGTAAATGGTCTAATTCCCAATATTACTTTAAAGTATTTCATATGGACTTTAAATCATATTACAAGACAATAGAACACCCGCAAAATTTGAAGGCTTCAATGACATTTCATCTGTTAAAAGAACTAAATATATTTTTTTAAATTTTCCATTTCTAAGTGCAATAATTATTGCCATGTTATAACCCTCTGTTCTGTGTATGTTAATTCTTTATGTGCAGGTTGCACAGCAGTTGTAATATATTTTTACTTTTCTTTCTCTCCTTTGTTGTACCTATTGACTTGTATTTTGTTCATGTTAAATTTGTTGACAAAAAAAAAAGTAACTGCCCGTTTCATGTGTAGCCTACGGTTGCAACAACCAGCGCACAATTGAAAGCGGATCAAAGGGGATCCTTTCACAAAAAGGATTAAAAATACTTTGGTTATTTGACCATTTATAATGTGTATAATCCCAACTAACATTATTTGACTATTAAAGAAATACTAACCCACTTCGGGATTCACAATCATCATTTCATGCTTGTGTCATTTGTTGTCTCTGTATTTCATAAAGTAAAACTCCACCACATCATGAAACTGACCCTGAAGTTACAGAGTGCAGCACTGCAAGAAGCTGTGCAAAAAAGTTTTCTTTTCAAGGGTTTTAGAGAGAGAGAGAGACAAAAGGTTATTTTGGTGTTTAAGTTGAAGAGTTAAGATTGCATTTGGCATTTCTTATTTCAATAGTTACAGTAAAAAGAGATTCTTGAATATTGTGATTAACTATATATTTCTGCCTATTTGGATCTTATCAATATGTTTTAGTTCTTAATATTTTTTTAAAGTTACAAGAGAGACTTTTTTTTAATCAAAATATATTTTTTTTATTAAGATGTCATACCATGTCGGATTTTTTTGAAATGCATTATAAAAGTTATTTTTCAAGAGAGAAAAGTAAAGAAATGAATTAAAATAAACCATCAAACTTGTTTTGCTTATTAGACTATAAAATGAATTTCTTATTTTTATTAACACGCTGTACCACATGTCACATTCTGTTGAAGAGCGTAATTAAATGTGATTTTGTAGTTGGATATACACTTATCTCAGTAGAAATAAGTGCACTGGAGGCACATGGGAACCTATCCAAGATGGCGGCCACGCTGATACGTCAGCTCCAATAGGCAGCGTCAGTCCACGAGGCGTCTACGTATTAATGTCTATGAACAAGAACAAGCTAAAAAATGTATTTCTGTCTCCTTCAATAAAACTCCTTTAGCTACCGAAGACTTTTTATGGAAAATATAATGTGCTACAATGCTAATGCTGGATTGGACATAAACAGGAACAACAAATGGAAAAACAGTTTCAGCTCTCATATTTTCATATTTGTCTTCCTCTATAAAAGTTCTAAGGCTAACAATGTTTTGTTAGCAGCTATGTTTACTGAATTAATCCAGTGCTTTTTGTAGAGCTGCTGGTGTTAACCCTCTCAGGCTCAAATTAAGGTTCAGTAACTGTTGCTAATCTGCAGCGTCTCCCTGGAGAGGGCTAGGTTACTGTTAAGTTCCTATATCCCTGCTTGCAGGCCTGTTTTGGTTTTTCACTCTTCAAAGCCATCTGTTTTCTTTCTTGTTTGTTGGCAGGTGTTCTAATTATCACAACTTTGTTGATTTATAATGTGACCGTTTTCCTTTTGACCTTTTCACATTAAAGAATGATAAGAGGGCCTCACCTGATGCGTTTCACTCAATGAAAAACGCTCTTAACTTTTCAAGTTGAGTTTTTCCCCTCCCATTTATTGCTTTTTGCCACCACATTTAACTCAGTCACCTCCTCGTCCTGTCACCTTTATAATTCATCAAACTGTTTAAACAAAAAAGAAAGAAATGAGACTGTCATGTTTCCTTCCGCCTTTACACAGAGTAATTACGTTTTGCCATTATGATTGAAAACAACATTGCGTACATGGCATTTTAATTATTAGTCTCCATTTCACCACAAATGATTTTGTCATCATTATTGTTATCAGAGCCACTGCGTCTCCATGTTCTACTGGAACACAGTGAAGCTTCACACAACGTCATCGAACCACATTGTACGTTTGGATTACATCACAGTAGCTGCCTGGTAAACTATTCCAACATGCTCATTTCTCTTCCCACAAAAAGCTTGAACACTTTGTTTGATAGGCTGAGAAAACACACACACACACACACACACACGTGTGTTCTGGTATCCTTATGGGGACCGTCCATTGACTTCCATTGATTTTAGTAACTAGATTTATACCTAACCCAAACCCTAACCCAAACACTGATCTATAACTAACCCTAAGACTAACTAAAACTCTATTCACACCATACCTATAAACCTAACCCCTAACCCTAAAAAGGGGAGTCCCCTCATGGGGACCAGGCTTCGGTCCCCACAATAACCCTCGGACCCCAGAAAGATAGTAAAAGTCAGGAAACTGGTCCTCAGGAAGTCAGAAATACAAACCCACACACACACACACACACACAGGAACACATACACATGCATACACAATTCTGAAAGCTGCAGGGCTGTAAATGTCAGCCCTCACTCTGTCTATTTGTTGATAGATTTGATTGATTGTGGACTTGTGGTATGTGTGTGTGTGTGTGTGTGTGTGTGTGTGTGTGTGCGTGCGTGTGAATTACTGCTACAAAGAGGTGGAGAGCCACAAGTACAGAGACATACAGCTGATGAATTGTTGACCTTTCAACAAAAATTCTACTAAGTAAGTTTTAGAATAAGTTACACGGACCTCAGTCTCTTGATTCGTCTTGCCTCCAGTTATTTACAGATCTTCAGATAACTTTGTAGTTTTGATATGATTTATGTCACAAGCTTATAAATGTGGTGTATGTTAGATTTAGAGACTGGGAACCTGAAGCGGGAGTTTCCGATATTTGAGTGGAATGACGTGTACAATCCAGTAAGAGACATCTCTGATTTGATGGCGTTGTTGCGGGGAAGCCGTTTAATAAAAATGTGATATTTGATTTGAAGAGTTCCAGGACGAACTCGGGATACACCAGTTTAAGTGCTTAGTGACTGTAACATCACTTTAACAGGGAAGGATTTGCTTAAAAATTCAGCAATACGGGTCAAATCTCCGAAATCTTGAGACTGAATCAGTTTAAATTATGAAAACATGTGCTCTATATTACATGCATTAGAATTAGCCTGCTTGGTTTTGCTGCCTCCTCTGCGAGATGCTTCACTATTCACTGTTCCTCCCCTTTAAACTGTATCTAACTTTATTGATGTCTGAACGGCAGACTGTATTTTCTCTGATTCTGGTCTTTGTGGCTGCTTCTTCTTAGTATGTCAGTATGTCAAACACTAACTATAGGATTGTGTATAGAAAAGTCTTAAGTCTATTATTTATTTAACTCTTGAAACCATGAACATTTAATTCCTATTGATGTGTCCACACTCACCTCCCTGACTTGAAAATGTACAGTAAATTTGTTAAGCAACCGTTTAAACAAGACACTAGAGCTATCTTTGCAAGGGGATTTGTTTTACAAGTTCATGTCACACGAAAATATTCCATGAATGTTTGTGATTGCAACATAAATACTTTGTTTATGGAAAGAATACATGCTACAATTATTGATCCTTTACGCTGACTCCTCCCTTGTGCAGCGTTTACGGTGTGTTCACATTTAACATGTGTGAAGCGACCTAAAAGGGTCGTACGTGCATTACAGGTTGCTTAAACATTCACACCTGCGTGTGTAACACGGACTGGTCGCACTTCAAAATATGCAATTTTGACGCGCATGGGAGTAGTGCCAGATGCTATTTTTGCATGATGGCAGCTGTCAATCTAGCGTTTGAAGAGAGAGACAGCGATGAATTTTCCCCAACATTTCATAGACTTCAGGGTATCTAGTGTTAAAGTACACACAGTGTCTGCCTCATGGATTAAAAGTGGAAGACACAGACACAAAAAATGCTGGACTGGATTTGTGACATAGAATAGCCAGTGGGCGGGCCACAAGCTCCTTCTCCATTCTGCCCTGCCTGAGAAGACCCTCAGAAGACGATGGCGCATCAGCACCTACGTATGTGCCGCAGTGGGTTGCAATGCTAAGAAGAAAGATATTGTGAACATATTTTATCTCAGGGGCTGTAAGCTAGCAGTAGAGCTAGTAAACAGAGAGCTCTCAGCAACGGGGAGGGGCAGGAGGATCCTCCGCGCCAACGATTTCCCCCCACAGCGCAGAAGCAAATTGCTAATGAGCTACTGCTACTTTGCAGAAACTACTTCCTAGAAAACTCACGGATTTTGTGATTTTGGGTAAAATGCCATAATAATAATTCAAAGACCACTGAGACGCTTTAAAATAGCTCAAAAGATGATCAAAGTGGGTCTTTAACTTGTTCAAAATAAAAGCAACAGCTTAGCTATGTGACTTGCTCAAAGACACAGAGAATGCTTGCAAACGTCTTGAGTAATTTTGATAACCCACAAGTACCTTGTAAATGCTGTCACCAACAATTGCAGCCCAGTGAACTAGCTTAAGTAACTTTAGCAATTCTAATACAGTTTTAAAGGTGTGGGTTCTGGAAGCCTGTTTTCCTCCCTAACACATTCAACATATGTTCATGTATAGACCAGTCACAACCTGTACATCCCTCAGTCTGTACTGAGTAAACAAAGAACCTACTCTGAAGTAGAAGCTAAAAAAAGACCCATAAATGTATAAGGACAGAATGGCTTCACAAACTGCAGTGCAAAAACAAACAACCTGGAATTACCTGAATTGTTGTGAGGAGTGTGAAGTTGTTCCATGTGGTCTGAAAAGACCTGATGCTTATGAAAATGGTTCTGACTGAATACCTAAATTAAACCAGTTGAGGAATGAAAGAGAACATACACACCAGGTGGGAAAATAACAGTGGTGGGAAAAATAGTTTCCTAAGACGAGAGAATGAGCCAAGTAAGAAAAATCGTATGTTTACGTTTGTAGAATTCGTCTGGTCTCATTCTGAAACTGAACATAACCCTAATTTATCCAAGATGTGAAAAAGTTTAACACTATTCGCTTGATGAATTTGCTAAATTTGGAACAATTAAGGCAGATAGTGAAAGAATCTGCTGCTAAGCTAGTTACTGTCAAACTCAAACGGGGGACAATGGATTTTAAATCACAGTCCTGGTCAGAAGAATCACATACACTGGCACAGTTACACAACACATGAATATAAATGACATAGTCTCACCTCATTAGACCAAAATATTGACATTGAGTTATGAAGTCAATAGATCATCCATCAGAGCATATTAGGATCATATGAGGGAAGATAAATGCTTTCACGTTTTTTCTTCTGCTTTAATGCAAACTCAAGATAAACTATTTGTTTTATTGTAGCTTTTGCTTGAAACTTTCTCTATATGTGAGCAAAACCGTCCACTTAAGCTAGTCCATCGGCGGAAAACCTGCGCCACAAAGGTGTTTCAAAAGTTCAGTTTTATTTTCTAGTATTCTGTAAGTCTGGTGCAGCATCATCGCCCAAAATACATTGTTCAGCTTTATCCAGCTACATTTTACCAGCCTCGTTTTTTGTCATTTTCTGGTAACTGGAAACTATAATTCTTCTTTCAGGCAAAAATTCATTGACACGTTTGTCAGTTGAATGAGCTCAAAGTGAAAAAGCTCAGACAGACGATGACTCATTTCATAAACGATGGCAGATGTCATCTGGGGCATTAGATTCACAATCTCTGACTCTTTTATTGTTGGTTCAAATGTTATGCAGCAGATTCTGATGACGGTATTGTTGAGTAGGTAAAGGGACAGTTTCTACCAACGAGGGAACGGAAATGAATGGGTTTATACCAGATGTGTACGTGTAGATCAGGATAGGTTGGGAATGACATAAAGACCAATCAATTAGACCTTTGGCAGGATCCTGAAAACTTATGTGGAAAAATAATTTTTCATGAATAACTATTGAACTGATGATTTCAAAGCGACTCCAGACTCTGAGGTCTTCTCATTGTATAAGAATCCAATAATGTTGATAAAATGGTTGTAGGACTGTTTGTTTTATGTATAAATTACATTCTGGGCTGAAGTGGACTTCTTTGTAGAGGTCTGTACTCTCCAAGTGATTTTTTTAGTTTCAGTTTAAAAGAGAAAAACAGTTGATCTACAACCAGTTGTTTATTATAATTTATTCAATAAAAGTTTAGAGCAACTTTGTCCAGAACCATGAAACTCAGAAACTAGTGATGTGAGATATCACCGACTTCCTTTCATATCTGATACTAAGTAAATATCAGGCAGGTATCTGTGATATTGAATCCAACATCAATATTTTGGAAAATGTAATAATAAGTGGTGTATTTAAGGAGGCTGTCGTTGTCTAACAGATTGATTTAAATCACCTTCCTGAATTGAGTGACGGTGCCAAAAGTCTCAACAACTCCAGATTCTCTTGTGTTGTACAGAAGACTCAGGTCTGCAGGACCTGATCCCTCCCCTTCTCTTCCTTATCATGACGTCTTCTGTCCTATGATTCATTTGTAGATGTTTAGGGTTTGTGGTGTTACCACAACACCTCACAGTCTTCCTACACACGTCACACACTGCATCGTGCTGTTTGTGCCTCTAAAGCAGCTCTACACAGAACGTGCACTGCAGAAAGGAGCGTGCCACACTGCTCAACATCCTCCACACTGTACTATCATGTCCTTTGCTTGGCGGAAGAAGAACTAGTTCCAACCAATGGGGTATTAGTTAGACAATTTTCCAATTAATAATAAACTAACATACTTACTTCAAATTATTTAAATGTCAGTATTTTAATAAGAGAAACAATTCCAGAATATAAAATGCTGGAATCTGAGGTGTTGATATTTCAGTATTGAGCTGCATACTCTTATCAGAAACCTTGTCATTAAAACCTGAACCATCTGGAGCAGGACAGTGACTTGTGGACCAGGTCAGTGGACAGGTCTGTGCTCTTTAAGTCTTCATCTGCAGACCAGTCCACATTCTGACTGAGTGTTTTAATGTCATAGTGAGAACGTCACCTTGTGTTAAAGAACTATTTGCATTCCAGAGCTGACTCAGCAGTTCTACTATCACCATGAGCACACATATTTAACACTAACCTACACGTCTCTACCTTGTTTTACAGTTTAGCTAACTATTTATATCATCTTTTGTGCTTATTGCTGTATTGATTGTGTGATCTGACAAAAGTACCCACATTGTGTAGTACTTGTGTAATAACAAGCATTCTGATTCAGGATGGATTTTATACTGAAGGCGTCTTTTTGCTGTTTTGAAAAATGTTCTAGCTTGACTCATTAAACTCTCAATCATCTGTTGCATTTTAAATTTCCACATGAGCCATTTAGTAGATTTACTACTGCTGAAATGAAGCAACAACATGAATGTAGTTTACTCTAAGAACTATGATGCTAAAAGGCTTTCTGTTGAGTTCTTGAGAACACTGGCTGTTTTGTTTTTATGTATGACTTCAATAACATTTTAGTTTATTTATATATTTAAACTAAAAGATAAACATAAAGTGACACCACACAGCTGAAATAGGATTTTTGGCTCCTTTAAACAGGACCGGCCCTGAGCTGCATGGTGCCCTAGGCGAAAAAGGATTTTGGCGCCCCCTACTGCCCAGAACAGAAACAACGTAACTCAATAACTGGATTATATTGCAAAAAATATTTATTTATACTAAAATGAACAGTAGAGATGATAGATAGATATTTAATTATGACTTATTTTGCTCTTTACATGAGATGAATGGTGTTTCCAGTTTGTTAGAAAAAAAAAAGGGAATTTGGCACCCCCTCCAGCAAAGGGCACCCTAGGCAATTGCCTTATCTGCCTATGCCCAGAACCGGCCCTGTTTATGTATCATGTAGCTCTCCTCCACCTTCTTTACTGGTCTGATCTTTCTCTTTAATGTTTGCTGTATTTTTAAAGCCCAGTGCCGAGCCTGGCAGACATATGCTGCCACCGTGTTTGTTGATGGAAATAGTTCTGTGGTTCTTTTAAAGCACCTTTCCGCCATCCTGATTCATGGCTCCTGCGCGCTCATAAAAACAATGACCTCATACAAACACAAGCGTGAGGAATTCACAAATGAACACACGGGCATAAAACTGAAATATATCCAGTTGCTCACACACAGATTTCGATTGGAGTGCATCCCACATTAAAGCCTGCAGGCACACCAAGTTCACCTGCGCTAATAACTAGTAACTGATGCAGAAATATCTTAATGAATTGAAGCACATTCACACCTTCAGACACATACAAACACACTTCATCACACACACTTTAGATGATGTGCTGACACACCGAAGGCACGTCGTTTTCCCTCTCCCCTCAAGGATTCAGGTAATTAGATTCCTACTGGCCGAGTCTCTCAATTTCACTGCGTTTAATTGGAAACGCACACAAAAACACAAGGACACACACACACACACACACACACACACATGCACATACAAAGAAAAGGCTCCACAGGTTCAGCCTTGTTGATCACAAGCAGGGGTTGTGTCACTCTAATAATTAATTCCAACAATGACACCCATCCCGAGCTGCCCCCACACCCCCGCACCCTCGCACAGCCAAACCAAGCTGAGTATTGAGCTTCATTGATGGGCGGGTGTTCAAAAAGAATGTCAGTGTGTAGGTGAATGCCCCGATGTGTAAAGAGAAGACAAAAGACAGACGCATCAACAGATACATGGCGTTCTGTGAATAATATGAGACTGATTGACACTGACATCTCAGCCCAGAGCTTTCTGCGGGGTTAAAAGCTCCGGTGCCTTCCAAGCCAGTCAAGTATTTTGTGATACCACTGTACTTCAGACGGTCCTTTAATAAAAGAAAAAATAAACATTTCTGTTGTCTAATTTCAAACTACTTGTGATGCCTTAAGCTGACTGTTGCTGCCGTTTCTTAGCTTGTAATTTTATTATGTAATGAAAGAAAAATAAAACAAAGTCGCAGCCGTAATTTAAAAGATTTGGGTAAAAGATTAACCAAATGCAGCACTTGGTCACTCCAAACAGCACAGCGACATGCATCAGTTCATTTCTCATTTATTTACCGTGCATTGAGAATATGAAAGCATGAGAGAGCAAACTGCTGCTGACACCTTGCTTACATCATCTCACAGCATCTGTAGACTCTATAGTCCTCTGGGACTTGGACCAGAGACCATCTGTTACACCCCCTAACACACACACACACATGTTTGTTTTGTTATCCTTATGGGGACCGTCCATTGACTTCCATTGATTTTAGTAACTAGATTTATAACTAACCCAAACCCTTTTCCTAACCTTAACCATTACTGATCTATAACTAACCCTAAGACTAACTAAAACTCTATTCACACCATACCTATAAACCTAACCCCTAACCCTAAAAAGGGGAGTCCCCCTTATGGGGACCAGACTTCGGTCCCCACAAAAACCCTCGGACCCCAGAAAGATAGTAAAAGTCAGGAAACTGGTCCTCAGGAGGTTAGAAAAAAAAGCCCACACACACACACACACACACACACACAGTTTCCCTAACACAAACAATCATAAACACACAGAATCAGAATGAAGAACTACAAACAGAATGGAAGGATGAATAAATGAGAGAACAGATGTAAATATGACTGGTAGGATAGATGATAGACAGATAAGTGATTGGATGGATGGATGGATGGATGGATGGATGGATGGATGGATGGATGGATGGATGGATGGATGGAAAAAGTAACTAGCTGAATCATCCGGACAAGGAAAGCAGCAGAATCTGCTGCAAAGAGGGACACGAGCAGTGAAGCAGATCATGTCCCCTCTTGTCCCTGGAGACACACCCCTCATCCTGGGACTCTTCCACTGTTGTTACACACATGTAGTTGTTTGAGGGGATTTGTGAATTTTTTTATAAAGTCCTATTTAATAATCGTTCTCCAGGACATTTTCCTGCAGAAATGTGCATGTGGGTTTGTGTGAATCAGACTGAGATCTCAGCTGAATCTGGTTTTGTTCAGTGTTTTCATACTTTGTGGCATTAGACTGCTTGGAAAGGTTAACTGTAAAAGATTTCGTCACAGTTTGGGAAAGGTTATGTTTTGAATTAAAATGCATCTTTTCACAAGTAGTATGAGGAACGATGTTTCTATGAAATGTTTAGATGTTGTTTCTTGTTTTGTTCCTTGAGTTCAGCAGTTTGTTTTGCCTTTTCTTGGTTTGTAGTTTGTTTGTTCGATGTTGTTCACTGGTTCCCAGTTTAAGTATTTTCTTTCAGTTTCTCTCCATTCCATCACATACAATCTTCATGCTCTCACCCTACGTTTACCGCCTTCTGCATATGTTGCTCTTGCTCTCATTTACTCTTTATTAGATCTTCCTGTTTCCAGTCATGTGACCTGTTCAGCTCTTATCCTTGTGGTCTTTTCTTCTGGTAATCAGTAAGTTTTATTTGTTTGTTATGTCGGTGCCACAGCAGCCTTTTTAACCCTCTGTTAATGTATTAGTGTATTATTATATCTGCCTTTGAGTCTGCATTTTGGGTCTCCTCGGGGTCCACTGTCTGGCATGTTTAATATGCTTCTTGCTTCAACACACCTGATTTAAACTGGTGGCTGATTAACAGAGTTCTGCTAAACAGGATTAAGAAACACTTCATTATAAATTCAATTCAGGTCAGTTCATTTAGATGTTCAAAACGCACCCTTACATTGAACTCAAACCAAAAACAGTGCCCCTACTGGCTGGCTGCAGTATAACTTGTGATTCTCGACTCCTCCATGTGAACAAATTGGACATTTTTTAGACTAAAAACTAAAAAGACTTGTTAAATATTTCTTAGCTGAGGAATTTTGTTAAAGCATAGTTCTCAAGTTGCTACTGCATGTTTAAATTATGTAACTAGTCATTGCTACTACCACGAGTCTGTGCAAGAGAGTAGGCGGAGCTTTCAGCCTCTTGTCTCTAGTCTGCAGTCTGGTTGCAAAAATACAACAACAAGATATCATGTGTTAAGTTTTGGTTGAACCAACTCCTTTTTGAATAATTCGTCCATCATTTGCCTTTATAATGTGAAGCAAAATGTCACCAGTTTGCTTTGGCTCATTCATAAACATAATAAATAAATTTGAGTTGTGAAATAAATCCTAGATTGTTTAAAATTGAGTTTTTATAGTTTAAAAAAGCCTAAAGAAGAGATACTGGATATGCAGTGTGTGTTTGCATGTTTGTGTGTGTGGGTATGATGGTTGTATCTTGAGACCAGCTCGGTAATAAGATGGAGCAGACAATCATTAGTATTTTTAGCACCGCTAACCTCATAGAAAACATCCTTTATGAGTGTGTGTGTGTGTGTGTGTGTATGGTATATTCTCTGCCTTTCAGTCGGTGCTGCTTGTTAGGGATAACTGCGGTAGAGGTGAAGTGTAAGAGGAAAACTTCTGGTTGAGGATGAATACTGAGACATGAACACGCAGGGGAAAACGAGTTAAATCTGAGAAACTCTGTTGCCTAACGGCAACGTTTTTTTGTAAAGGCAGTGAATTACAGAAGTGTGTAGGTTTGGCCGGTAGCTTGTTGTTGTAGTGCTTCAATAAAAAAATGCTGCGTACTCAAGTATTTATAGAGTCTTCCATTGAGCTCTCCTCCACACACTGGCTGTACAGTCTGCATCTACATTAAACAAAATGTATTTGCATTTTCAAAACCTTTAGAAAGAAAAAAAACAACATCTGTTTTATCCTTGTAAGGACGTCCGTCACATTTACAGTAATTAGCACGTCTTTATCATGCTGTTGTTTAAACAAGTCAATTCTGGCAGATGTACCACTTAATATGTAACATCACCGCTCTGATTGCAAGCTCATGTTTTGAAATATGGAAAGGGAAGACATAAGAGGCTGAAAAGAAGCAGTGGAAACAGGAAAAGTGTGGTGCAGAGTGCTGCAGTGGGAGATTTCAGTAGGAGGTGGCTCTAACTTTAACTCTAATGACAAGCGGGATAGAGAAAGAAGGGAGCAGCCAGACTAAGAGAAGTGGAAATCAATTTATCCCCCTTTTTTTCTTCTGAATAAGCAATCACTGACAGCATCACTGATGTCACAGATTTTGCTGCTCAAAAACTCAAACCTACCAAGACGCAAAAATCTCTCACACAGAATCAGAGGGAAAGAGACAAAAGAGACCTAAAAGGAGGCAGAAATGATTGTGAAAAAGGGGAGAAGCATCAGAACTGTCAGGAACGCAGAAGTAAAGATGAATATCAGATGAGGGGAGACCTTTGAAGATCAGCATGTGACTCATTCCTTTGATAGTTGCATCAGCTTTTCATTCTGATGCTCGGTAACAGATTTGTGTGAGTTTGCGTAAGTGTGCACACACTGTGTACATCTCTGCTTTGTCCTTCTGAGATATGACTTGTTCAGCACTTAAAGCAATAGTTCATATTTCTGTGGAAACATATTTGAATAATAACATATGTGCTGAATGTAGATAAGTGAACAGTCTCAATTCGGAGAGACGTTTTAATTTTGATTGGGCTGATTAGATAACAACTAGCCTGCGCTAAGCTAACACCAGTGTGGATTGCTGCTGTCTTAAATCTCAAGCATTTCAGAGTGGAAAAGGCAAAGACATGAAGCACTTCCTGCAGGAATATCATAATAGTTGTTAAAATTGTAAATAGTTTTATCATGAACAACTATTTTAATCCTTTTTTTATATTTTTTGTTTTTCCAGCTCAGCTTGTTAGCTAATCAATAATAAACTGAGGTCATTCCAACTGTCTCTGACAGGAAGTAACTGAAGTTGACCCAGAACGTTGCTTGATGTCGCCAAATGATGTCACATGCAAATTTGCATATTGATGATGTCATCACGTCATCAATTTTTTTGTGGCTTTTGAGCAAAGTTGTGTAAATTAGCCTTTAAAAAGGCTTTTTGAGGTCAATCGATTCTCTACAGAATTGAAACATGAAGGTAGAGAACAATGTTTGTGTCTGGCTGCAGATTTCTTTTTTACTTTTGAACATTTCATTTACAAAACAACTTAGTTTGTGAGTGGGTGAGAAACTGAGAAAGGCTTATTATTGGTCAGTTGATGTCAAGTGATCTTGCTGTGTGCACATGCGCACATCATTCCCTTTCTGAGCATCTGGGAGGAAGTACGATCTGAGCAGTTCTAATCTGCAAGAAATATCAGCGACTAAGCGCTACAAAAAGTAGCTCAGGTAGGTCAGAAACATGACTAGGTGCTTTTTTGGGGAAAAAAAGTTTCGAAGGGGGTCTGAAAAGTTGTTAGAAATAATGAAAAAGTCGCTAATTTGGCAACAGCGAGCATGATCAGCAACATGTAATATATAAAATGATTAACAGTCTGTATTTATATAAGTGCTTTTCTTGTCTTACTGACCACTCAGAGCACTTTTACACTACAAGTTACAGTCATACAACCCAATATGCAAATCAGAGTCTCTCACAGGGACACTTTGACATGTGGAGAGGCAATCCGACCTCATGTGAAATACGACCGCATTGGTCGATTTTGAAAACGACACTATATTCCGTATGTGACCCCTATCTGCAAGCCCTAAACTTAACCGATCTGCTTTTTAACGTTAAATATTCGGCTTTACAGTGTGTCCATATGTATCGTTGCATTTTAAAGCTAACAGTTGTATTAAAATGAGACATATTGCTGCAGAATTTTTGTTTTGTTCGGCTGAACAGAGTGAAACTTCGCACATGCGTATATGTCAGCTCCTCTGGGAAGGTGCGCGCATGCGCTGTCGGTAGTACGTCGCTGCGGAGCCCGGAAAACACTCCGACAGGTCAATTTTAAAACGCTCTCACAGGTCGTATTTTTTGGAGCTTTCAAAATCGACCTATATGGTCGTATAATGTGCGGACAGGTTCGGAGGGAAAAGCTGGGATCAAACTGCCAACTTTCAGCATAGAGAGCAACCGCTTTTCCCACTGAACCACAGCCACGCCCCCATATAAATAACTTTCCACTGAACCCTACTTAGAAATAGTCTTTTAAAAATGAGTCCTCTGAATAAAAAATTGATGATGAAACACAACAAAAAGACTCATATATATATTTACTAATCATTGTTCGTGACTTCCTTATTTGATGGCGTATATTGTTGAACATCTGTTGTATGATTTGGAGCTGATTTCTTTTAAAACCATATTGAGCAAAAATAATCTACAAGTGTAAAATTTATGAAATTGTGATGAGAGCAGGAGACCTCATGAGACAGAGCTCCTGTTAGCTCAGAGCAGAAATCTGTTCATGTGAACACAAGATGACCTAAACTGGACAGGTTCATGACTGACAGCCTGACCTGATTTGTTGAGCTTCACAGATGGCGGGACCAGAATTTACTGTCAACAGCTTGAATCCATGAACAGAACCTTCCATGTGTCGACAGTCCAGGCTGCTGCTGGTGATATAACATAGATCACTGGTTTTGGTCTGTTTTTTCCCTTGTGGTCTTTTATTATCTCTGTTCTAACAACTACTTCTAACATGATTATACTCAAAGTAAAACAAAATCACGAGTCGTCACAATGAAGTTAGAAGATTTTAATAGTGACTGAAGGGTCTTCAGAGAATGTATATACAGCAAAATAAATTCTATCCACCATGTTATCATGTTTATCTTCCTTTAAATTCACTGCAGATATTTCATGTGTCATAGATCAACGTGACATATAGTGTTGCAGACTAATATGAGCCTTTGGGAAAAATTCAAAGGGTATTTCAGTTTGGGTCTTCGTGGATGATTTCACATGGTCACACTGAATTATGTGTGTGAGAGTGTGAATTTATTGAATTTCTTTGATATACTGAATGAAAGCAGTTGCATGGTGGTTCAGTTGGTTAGCATTGTAGCATTGGTGCATAAAGATCCTGGGTTCATTCACCTTCTGGGACATTCAGCTCAGATCTTCTCCCTGTGCATGTGTGGGCGCTCCAGTTTTCCCCCATAGTCCTAAACGTGCATGTTGTTAATAGTCGACTCTAAATATGGTCCAGGTGTGAGTGTATAATTGGTTGCTAATCTCCATGTGACCCTTGATGGACTGGTAACGTGTCCAGGGTGTGACACCACCTCTCTCCTTATGAACACTGGACATAGTTATCAGATAGACTCTGGTCTGGTACAAGTAGGTTAAGAAAACTGAAGTATAGCTACTGAATAAAAGGGGTGACATCGCGATTTGCTTCATATTTGCTTGTTCTCTAAAATTTTTGTGGGTTTTGTTGAAGAATCTTGATGGATTTCCTCTCACAGTCTTAGAACAGACTCGTTAGGTTAATCAGTGATTCTAAAACAGGCTTAGAAACGAGTATTTGTGTTGACTGTTTGTCTCTCATGTCTTGTCTGTCTCTTTTTCTCTCAGGTGTTGTCTGACCCTGTTGATTACTGAAGACAGAAGATACATACTTCTTTTCATTTTTGTGATTGTTCATATCTGGGTATGGGTTCTGTATTGCTCTGTAGACCAGTACATGAGTCATTGTAAGCCAACAGAGTCTTGTTTGAAGTCAGTAAATGCAGGACAGTAAATAGACCACCAACTATCTACCAAGACTTCAGCATGAGAACCAATTGTTGACTGTTTTTGGGTTCAAACTGCAGAATTTTTAATTTAATGCTTGAGAGGACTAATCCTTAACCAACATGATCCTCTTTTTAAATCTCTGATAGTCACTCAGCTTGATCAGGTAGTAGACTGTACAGCTCAGCATCCGTCAGCCCAGAACCCTGAACTCTGAGGACATTCTGGACTTTACATCACAACATTACCTGTAAAAGCTTACAGAACCCACTTAGTTGAGATGGTTCTTTGACAAATAGGACTCTGAATGAATCTGGTCCTTTGGGAGATTTTAATATTATGTGGAATTAAACTGTATACATTTGCTTTGACATTTTTTCTAAGGTCATTGCTCAACAGTTTTCTCTGCCAAGTCTGAGGTAATTGAATTTTGGCCGCTGTTTTGCCTACAGACATTCATTGATTACTTACAAGGCCTTGCAAAGCGCACACCCACACACCTCAGACCACCAGTGGCCCTGAGTGCTCAGTTAGACTCTGTAAAATTAATAATAAATGACATAAAGTACCGTGCAAAGGTTTGAGTCTGTTCACATTCTTTTTCAGTGATGCCACTGGGTTGTAGCAGGCCTCTAATACCAATTAGCAAAGTCCTAAAAACTGTATTTAGAAACATGGAATGGTGCAAGAAATGTCATTTCCCAAAAATCTGGACAGACACACACTGAAGTGAAAGTTCAAAAAGGTGTACACACTCATCACAAACCAGGAAACAAGGATATGAAGGGTACAGAATCACAATGAGTGTCCTGATGTGTTGCAGGTAAAATTAGCAGGAAGAGCTGCAGGGGGTGTAAGAATTAACTACATCAGAAACATAAGCTGGATGTTCATCATGTCTGCTGGGATGGAGTGAAAAAAAACCAAAAAAGGTAAAGGTGATGCACATTGAAAAAGAAGCCAGAGTGAGGACATGGGCTGCTTTTATAGCCTCAAAGGCTTGACTGAAATACAACAACTGACAGCTCTACCTGCCGTGACTGCTGAGGTTAGCCACAGCATCCTCCCAAATACCACATTACATCACCTTTTCCCCTGAATATTTCATGCTTTTGGTGGATAAAGATTTAAACCGTGTTATTTGTGTTTATAATCATGTTGTGATTTTTATTCCTTACATCAGTTTCTGCTTCAGAACTCTTTGTTCTCAGAACAGATTCATGTATTGATTCTATATAAGCTGATAAACTGAATGCAGGAACCAGCTGTTACCATGAGTTTTTTTCAAAATGTCTGACAGTATAACAAGACAGTTTTTTTTAACTTTCTCTAATTCAGTGAATGCAGTTAACACAGTTTTTCCTTATGATTCCCTTTCTTTTTGTTTTCTGACATCTCTGTTTAACTTAGTCTCTGTTTGTCTCATTAAAAACCCAAATCAGTACAAGATAAAAAAAAAAACATATGATCAGTACTAACTGATTTAAAAACATATATTTGCTCATTTTTCTTCCCATAAACAAAAAAATCATTGGTTCCGTTCTATTAAAGGAAGAAAAACCCACATTTGGTCACTGAAATAACCTGAAACTGACCAAAATAATAACAGTTTAAAAAGTATTGAAACTCGGCATTACTTTTTCATTATTGTTCAGCAGAAATAATTATAATAGAAACTAATAAGATTGGGCTGCAAAACCTTTTGAGACAATCACTAGAATCAAATGATTGTGTAAGTCTCAGTCAGAATTCTGCACCTGTCAGCAGGTGTTCTGATACTTCTCTGTTCCAGCTGTTTCAAGTTTGAACACAGATGCAGGTTTCAGTTCCTTCCACAGATGTTCAATAGGATTCATATCAGACCACTTCAGAATGGTGAAAGGTTCTGTAGATCACATCATATGAATCACATGTATGTTGACTTTAAAAGGATCATCTGTTTCACAGCAGAAACATCTCAGTCAGGTTCAGTCTTGTTCTGGTTTATCAGAGACATGAAGTTGTTTCTGATTTCACCATCTGCAGCTTGCAGGACAAACTGGACTCAAACATCATGATAGACTTTACTAAAAGTGCAAGTTTCAGTGAAAAACATCATCAAATGAGTTTTTGAAGCTGTAAACATCCAATCTTTGTCCCACAAGGTGTGTCCATCAGTCCTCATCTGATGCTTTAACAGTTTCTTTCTTTTGCCTTATCCTCAGTATTTTTGTACTTCAGCCACTTTCACTTTGATCCTGGACTTGCTAAAGTCCTTGGTATCCTTCATCATTTATCTCTCCGTTTCTTCAACTCGGCCTGACCTTCAATTTTTTCTTGTATGACTGCAGAGTCCTACTTGAAGCTCTGTAAGAGCCTAAAGCAGAAATCACAGTGTGGATTAACAGATTTCCATTTTGACTGTGTTACTTGCTTTACATGAACAAACAGAATAATATAACTTTAGTATTCAGGACATGGAGGTTTATTTAGTTCAACATTATCTGTGTTGTATCACAATAGTCTGCAATCTGGACAGAAGACTTATTATACAGGGATGTAAACAAACATGTAGACTGGCAGCAGATGGACTAAGTGAGCAATAATACTAATTCTTCATCTGAAAGATTTAGGAAGCCCAATAAATGGCTTAAGTGTTTTAGAGAAGTTGCAGTAGTGACGTGGATGAAGGCTGAAGATTCCCAAAACAGTCATTAAAAAGACTCGATTGAAAGC
Organism: Pachypanchax playfairii; assembly: GCA_006937955.1. Lineage (NCBI taxonomy): Eukaryota > Metazoa > Chordata > Actinopteri > Cyprinodontiformes > Aplocheilidae > Pachypanchax > Pachypanchax playfairii. The sequence continues at coordinate 868,370 of SSNP01000125.1, read as the reverse complement.
TTGATGTTTTATTTCAGTTTATTTGAATATATTTACCCTTGAAAGCTGTTTCTATACAACTGGTGGTACTCAGATCCCTTCAGTATCAGCTATTAACAAGTCAAATTAGTTAATTAAACATCATAAGAGCTGAACTTGGATGCTCAAAAGCAGAAATGGCCAAAAAGATGAAAGAGTTGTTAAAGTAAATTATCATTTTGCCTCCAAATGGAAACTATTGAAAAGCCAGTAAAGTCTCTTTAGGGTTTTCTTGCAACAAAAGGTGAAAAACAGCAACAGCATTTGAGTGAAGTTATCTCAGATTTGTGTTATGTTATGTTATGTGTTATGTTGCCCGACCTCACAAGAAATACGGCCGCATTGGTCGATTTTGAATACACACTATATTCCGTATGTGACCCCTATCTGCAAGCCCTAAACTTAACCGATCGCTTTTTAACGTTAAATATTCGGCTTTACAGTGTGTCTATATGTATCTTTACATTTTAAAGCTAACTGTTGTATTAAAATAAGACATGTTGCTGTAGAATTATTGTTTTGTTCGGCTGAACAGAGTGAAACTTCGCGCATGCGTATTTGTCAGTTCCTCTGGGAAGGTGTGTGCATGCGCTGTTGGTAGTACGTCGCTGTGGAGCCCAGGAACCGCTCTGACAGGTCGTTTGAAAACGCTCTCCTAGGTCGTATTTTTTGGAGCTTTCAAAATCGTCCTATATGGTCGTATAATGTGCGGACAGGTTGGGTGGGTGCAGACGATGAGCTGAGAATGTGGTGCTTTTCCCATGTTGAATGACCATAAGATCTCAAACGTCCCCCTTTGATCAGGGTTAGGGGTTTTACAATTAGGTTGATGTGATACAGGCTTGTAAAATTATATTGCATTTTTTTATGTTGCACAACAGATGGTACAGCTTGGTATTTTTTTGAGAACCACAGCACTAAAATCTACTCAATTGATCTGAAGTTTACTGTAAACATATAAACTCTGTGATCAATATGATTCATTAGAATGTGGCTGAATCACAAGAGATTTTGAAAACCCTCTTTAAAGACACACTCTAATAAAAATCATGTTGTCTGTGTTGTTAACATGTTCTTGTGGCATTTTTCTGATGCTAGAGGACTTATGTTAAGAAAATGAAGCTTAAAAATGCATTTCTGAATATTTCTGCATTCAAATCAATGTGAATCAGTAGCAAAAAGACACAAAATGCATCTAAAAAGACTGAGTTTGTGACGTAGAAAATCCACTTGGTGGGGCCACAAGCTCCTACTCCACTACCTGTTAGCTTGCAGTAGAGCTAGCATAAAAAGAGAGCTCTCAGCAACAGGGAGGGGCGGGTGATCCTCTGCAACAATGGTTCCACCCACAGCACAGAGGGAAATTGCTAATTAGCTACTGCAGTTATATAACAACTACATCCTAGAAAACAGCACAGGTTTTGTGATTTTGAGTAAAAACGCCATCATAATTTAAAGACACTGAGATGGTTTAAAATAGATCAAAAGATGATCAGAGTGGGTCTTTAATGTGACGATAATTTTTAAAATGTTTTTTTACATCACAGTGAGATCATCTGTTGTGAAGTTTCAACCCAACAAGTTCCATTTTTTATAAAAGTGTGTGTCAGTTGATTTGTTGATCACCCCATTTATTAAAGAGGCCATTTCATACAAATTTCAGGACTTTGTGATTATTTCTTAGGTATTAACCAGTAATATGAAATATTTTATTTCTAAAAAAACATTAGGAAGCACTGATTAACAAACCTTTCAATCTGTCTATGTCAAAATTTGGCTGGTTCCGTCAGGCTTCGGCAGCAGCTTGTTCATATTCGTTATTTGAATTTGCTGGACTCATATTGGCTAACAAACTAGCCTATGAGAGCAAGGTATACTGTTTCCTGTCTCGCTGTGCATGGCAACAGTAGGCGTTCTCTCTTCCTGTTTGTTACGTCTTATGCTAACAGCTTTCAGCCAGCAGCATGCTAGGCGTGGTTTCAGCTGCCAGAGCCGATGAATACTAACAAACAAAGGAGTTGTGACGAAACATGTACCGGCTGATCGAACTCAGGTTTTATCGCCACCTGCGTAGTTTGAGAGATAAAAACTGAAAGAGAAGTTGTTGACCTGTTTTAACACCTACTATGAAGGTAAGAACACCTGTGGAGCTAAAATATTCAACAGAAACCTCAGAAAAACCGTTTTTAATGGGAAGGCCTCTTTAACAATTCATATTCTTCTAAATCAGTTCCTGGACAATGTCAGTGAAGCTTACCCTTGACATCCAATCAGACCCGGCTTTTCACAACTATTCTATATCTTAATTGAAAAGTAGCATTGGTGAGATAAATATGATAATGAGCGTTAATAAAACAAGACAACCGAAGGGCAGAACGTAAGACACTGTGAGCTGAAGGGAAGAGGGAGGGGAAGTAGAAAAACGAGCGTGGAAAGGTGAAGTAATGAATGAGAAATGATGAAGAAGTCGAGGAGAGCAAATGTAAATAATTTAGTGAGTGTCAATAAGTGTTGAGATGTGGAAAAGGGATTTAGGTGCAGATGGGATCATTAAAGTCAATTTGTTTGCACGTGGTGCTGCCTTGCCTCACCGCCAAGGGTCAATCACATCGAATCGACTCAAATTAAAGACCAGATGAGCAATTTAAGAGTTTTCTTTTCTCATCCCAGCGGCAGTGGTAGAGGTTAGAGGTTTTAGTATTTTGTATCAGGATGGATGATATGTACTTACAATGCTTTGTGATTTTTTTTAATCTTAATGATGATAGAAGTTATATTAAAAATGTTACAATTTAATTCTTACAAACACAAACACAAAAACTCAAAATAAAAATACAAGTTACATTTAAATTGGGCAGCTTGGCTGCTACAGAATATTTCCACAAAATTCAAACTGATAATCAAAGAAACATTTAATTTTAATGGAAAATCACTTTAAATGTCAATGATGCACTTTTACGATGTGAGTAAATTTACTTGCCAGTTAATATGTCATCAATAAGAGTTTCTTGTTTTTATCATACTGGTAAATTTCATTGCAATGTGTCCAGTAACAGACAGTATATTAATGTAGATTCCCTTCTTAAACTCTACTAGAACATACTGAACACATAAACCTGACAAAAGAAAAATGTTAAATTATCTCACCAGCAAAAATACTGTTAGAAAACAAAACATACAAATCTATAAACTGTAACTCTGAGCAAAGAAGAAAATTAATTAAATTTAAGTATTTGAAAAGAAAATAAGCGTTACAGCAAGCAAGACGTTTAATAGCTCAGTAATCAGAGACTATGTAAAGATGGTTGACGTGTCTCTGTCCACTTCCATTGTTTAAAAATGAACCCAAAACATTTGCATGTGCTGAGGCTGAAAGTCCCTCTTACTCACCTGCACACAGTCTTTGTGTTTTTAAAGCGTCAAAGAACGTTACATCTAAATGTGTGCAAAAGATGAATATCTTAATATTCAGCAGCAGGATTGATGTTAATCAACACTTATAAAAATTACCAAACCCTTTAGGTGTCTAGAAGCAAAAAAAATTGGTTTCTCATGCGCAACAGTAAAATATCTGGTGCACAGACAAACCAACTTCTTTCCCACCCATGACCTCTAAGGGACTTCATAAAACTTTATCCGACATGTGTGTTTTTTTTTAGAAGGAAAACGTCCCCTTCGTATGCTAAAGGGGGTGGGGCTTATACTTATACTGTTATTAGCCACACGGGGGCACTCGTTAATTTCAGCTTCGGGGACATGTCTCTGTATTTAGTTGTTATAAAATGTTGATGCTGTTAGATGTCAGAAGATAAAGAGAGAAGTGAAGAAAATATTAATTTATAGTAAAACCCAACAGTTGTATTGTCGTGTGGTATTTTTACTTCAAAGGAATCAATCCCTAAAGATTTTATGTCCATCTGGCTCTTTTCGTCTCCCCCCAGTGGCCAGTCAAAACACAGAGTTTTAGTCTAAATAAACATATCTTCCTGTGTTCATTTGGTCCAATGTTTGTTTCACTTTTATGCTCTATACTTGTAGTGATCCCATCTATATATTTCTAATTCTACAGTAGCCTTCTCACCCCCCCCCCATCTCACCTTTTTTGTATCCTCTCAACTCCTCATCCTCCTGTCTCCTCGAGCTTCCTGTGCTCATCTCTCCCCTCTTCATCCTGTGCTCGACATGTACTCATGCGGCACCACAATCCTTTATTTTTACGAGGGGCTTTCTTTTACTATGTGTGTGCGTATGCGTGTTTGTACAGTAGGTGTGTGTGTCTGTGGATGGGTAGGTAGGTAGGTAGGTGGGTGAGAGGGGGTTGAGGCAAACCACAAATGCTCCAAGAGCCATATTCAAATCTCATTTCACACCGCTGAGGGTGAAAAGACCTGACACAGCACTCTGTGAAGGGAAAAAGAAAAAAAAAGGATGAGAATGAGGAGACAGCACTGCGAGTGGAGGAGGAGAGTGAGGGACATGACATGGGGGAGGAGGAGGAGGAGAATAATGGTTGTTGGCATTAAGCTACCTACAGGATGGCAAAGTGAGTAAAAAAAATTGGAACGGTAGGACAGGGAAAAAATACCACACAGCCAGCTCTGAAGGAGGAAAAACAAGAGGGATGAATATAATTTGGTTGCACATACATTTTTGTTTCTAAACTCACATCTGTCTGCAGTATTTACTCCTTTTTTTACACTCAGGTGATGCTCAGCTCCCTTCTTTACACTCATCCTAGCACAGCCTGCATCCTTTTGTCCTGCACAATGTGTATGTTTATGCAAATTAAGTAATTAGGAAACTGCATACTTTGATTTAAGCACAGAGGTTTGAAGAAAAAGTCTGAAAACAACAACAAAAAAGAGGATTCAGGGTTTGGAATTTGTGGATGTGTGTATCACCATCATCTTGTCTCAACATTTAAAACTCTGCCCTGCAACTTATTTTCTCCCTCTTTAAAGGTACAGTATTTAAGCATTTTAAAGTGAAATACTCACACAACAGTCCAATGTCCTACCGATGTTGAAAATAAAGTCCCATTGTAACAGATCTCGATCTCAGCTGACTGGGTGGTCGCAAGTTTTGGTCATTTTAAAAAAGCTAGCCCGGGCCGGAATCATTATTTACACGTCCAGACTTTCTGGTTCCACAACGAATCACATGTGAGTCTGCAAGGCTGCCAAGTCTTCAACACAAGCAGCTGTAATTCCACAACGACCGGCAGCAAAAAGTAAGAAACCACCACATCCTTCCAACTGAGCAGCCGAGCTGCATGTGATGGGGCGTTCAAACGCACTTAGGAAAACTCAATGCTGAACAAATAGGCCTTCACACATTCCCAAAAATTGAACAAATACAAAACACAAAATGAGAATCAACATCAGAACTGGCAACCCAACAGAAAAATCAGGAAGGGGAGGGGGTGAGTGGCTGAGAGCAGACTTTTTTTTTTACATGAACCGCAGGACTCGGAATTGATGACAAGGTATAATTCTTACATACTGTAGCATTAATCTCCACTTTCCACTGGCTTCCATTAGACTATTTGTCCTTAACTGGTTCAATACATCCAGATGATTGTGCTCTTCGTATTTATTTTTTCCTACCTAAGTTTGTTTAAGCCACTGGTCTCCACAATCCTAGTTACCAGAATTAAAGTTTAAAACTTATTGACTGGAGTTTTTGAGTCAAACATTGACACAGTATGAAGAATCAATTGTACTTGCTGATCTTGAGACTGCCAAGAAAAAAACAAGTGTGGAGAATATTCAAAGGATTTTCTGCCCCCTGAAAAACAATAAAAATCCATGTTCTGTAGCAGGAACTGACATTGATGGAAGACAATAAAAGTGAGAATTGAAATCAAAATACTCTGGTTTTGGAGCATTTAAAGGTGCAGTATGGAAGAATTAGACCTTGTCGCATCGATTCTTCCTGATTCTTCTGATGGGTTGCCAGTTCCAATGTTGATCCTCATTTTATTTCTCTTGTATTTGTTCGATATGTGGGAAGGATGCCGTCGTTTCTTACCCCTCATTTGCACTGGACGCGTCAGTGGTGCGTAGCATTTTGCTCACAAAATTGGCTGCATGTCCCTTTCCACCGGGAGCGTTTCAGATGCGTATCACTCATGTAAAGCATTCCATCCAGCGTAGTGTCGCGGCCTTTACCGCGACACTATAGATTAGCGCTGCTTCACGCCCGGTGGAAACAGTCCCATTGACTTTAATGGCAGCTATTGGCCGCATATTACGCTTCATTGACATTACATGCCCAGTGGACAGGAGGGGTTGGGTTTACTACAAGTTACCTTGGGGCTGCTTCTTTTTCTTTTTGCTGCTGGTTGTTGTGGAATTACAGCTGCTTGTGTTGAAGACTTAGCAACTTCGCAGGCTCACATGTGATTCGCTATGGAACCAGGAAGTTTGGACTTGGAATATTTATTGTAAACAATGACTATGTCCCATAGCAGAGAGTTTAAAATGACAGAAACTGGCTGAGATTGAAATCTGTTACAATGTGACTTTACTTTCCACATCGGTGGGACATTAGACTGTTGTGTGAGTATTTCACTGCAGGGCTGCCAACTTTTGGAGAACTGTAGGAGTGAGATTTTGATTTTTTCTGTTTTTTTTTGGGGGGGGGGTTCACCGGCGTGCACTGTCTGAAGAACATTAGGTTTTGCAAAGATTAAACACTCAGCCTGTCATGGAGGTGCTCTCCCTTTAAGCCTGGGCGACAGGTGGAGCTGTAGTACCGCTTCGATAAGCACGCAGCTCTTCACAGTGTATCCTAAATATTCTCACAAATATAATAATAATAATAATAATAAACTTTATTTATATAGCACCTTTCACAGATAAAAATCACAAAGTGCTTCACAATGGATTCAATAAACAGCAAACAGTAAAAGATAAAAAGAATAATAATCACACCAAAAGTCCAGTCAACCAAAAGCTCGCCCAAATAAAAGTGTCTTCAGCTGCCTTTTAAAAGAATCAATAGTGTCAGCCTCACGAAGGGGCAAAGGTAGGGCATTCCACAGTTTTGGAGCCACGGCCTGAAAGGATCGATCTCCTCTGGTTTTAAAACGAGTTTTTGGAACCATGAGGAGGTTCTGGTCTGAAGATCGGAGCGAGCGACCAGATATGTACGAGTGAAGGAGATCACAAATATATTTTGGAGCCTGCCCATGCAAGGCTCTGAAGGTCAAAACGAGAATTTTAAAATCAATTCGAAATTTAATGGGGAGCCAGTGCAGAGAAGACAACACTGGCGTGATATGTGACCACCTGCTGGACCCGGTTAAAAGTCTTGCAGCAGCATTTTGGACTCGCTGAATCACTCATTTAAATAGGAAACTTTTAATATCTTGTATGTACTTTCTGTCATTGTATTCATGGTTTTTTATTGTTGACAAGTAAACCACATCCATCCCCCACACTTTTGAAAAGCTTGCTCCACCATTAGCCAGGCCTATGGGGGAGGGGGCTCACTGGTAAGCACCTAGTGGTAAGGTCTTAGCTCCTGGGGCTAGGCTGGGCTCAACCCAAAAAAGCTAAAAAAAAACCGCCACCACATGGACTCATAACCTGGAGAGAAATTGAGGTCAGGTGCAGAGAAAGTCAAGTCAGAAATCCGAAAAGCTTTATTGTCATTATACATTAAGTACAACAAAATTAGACTTTAAAGAGATATTTTGACTCTCATTCTTGGCAGGCAAAGATGTCAGTCTCTTAGAACTTACTACTCATCCTGAAAAAGTTTAAGATGCTCAAACCTTTTCACAGAAGTTATGGTATTATCACCATTAGATCGGTGGGGATGTACGCCCCTCATGGCTGCATGGATTTTTTTGCTGGACCGCCCTGTTTCCTGCCCAAACCATCATAAGTTACGCAAAATGCTCCAGGTGTTTCAATCACCTGTCCTCCCTGCTCATGGGCCTTCTGCACACCTTTGTTTTGTATTTGTCACACCCTTTTTCCCAAAAAACATCCTCAACAAATCAAGCGAGACAAATTTTAGGATCTCTTGCACCTGAACTCCGGCACATGCTCCGTCAAGGCAGCTTTCATTTCTCCCACTCTCCACCTCGGGGTTGATATCAAGGCTTTGTCTGTGCTGCCTTTGTGCTGTGCGTTCCTTCTCAGTAGCACACACAAACACTGTCTCTCCTGCATCACCTCCCGCCCTTTCTCCCAGAGTTTTCAAACTCTGGATGGCAGCTTCCTGTCAGGGCATGAAAGCAGTAGGAAAGAGGTTTCTGAAAGGGGGAGGGGGGGTGATAAGGGGTGCTGACAGATGTTCAGCTCGATGCGTTTTGCTTCTCAGAGGGGAAAAGAGGACTGAATCTGTCGTCACGTCTCCTCCTCGCTTCTCTCAAACCAAACTTGCTCTAATAGTCACTACTTTAATTCTGTATATATATATATATATATATATATATATATATACATGCATATGCATGTATCCAGTCCACTTGTTAAGTTTGAAGTTTTCAAAGTGAAATTAAATCAGCTGAAAACGGAGGACGTTCGGCCCCGAGTTCTGTTTTAAATTAGGAGAATAACAGTGGCTGATGAAGGTTTCCTCTGTCCTCATTACTGTTCTTCTCTTAACACCCATGTGTGAAGCAAAAGCATTGTGGTGCAACAAAAAAAATAAAAATGTATCAGTCGGCATGATTTCAAGCTCACTTACACACACAGTCAGACCACACACGTTTTATTTGTGCACCTGCAGCCTGCGTCTGTCCCTAATTAGAATTGATTGTCTTCTGTCCTGCTGCCAACGTTAGCACACGAAACAAAGATCAGACAACTGCTTGATCTGCTTTAGAAACGCACATTCAGATTCACCATAACAAGCACAGGAGAAGATTTGCTGCACAAACCTATACATAGAATTACCCACTTTTAAAATTTTTCACAGAAGCGCTCCCTCTCCGCCTCTTTTTACCTCACACGCCGGCAGCCGGAGGGAAATTCCTGCCATTTATCAGGATGAACGAATGACAGCGAGAGCTCTAATAGTAAATCATTGGCAGCATTATTGGACCTCTCCTCCCTCGCCAATATGGATTTGTGTTCAAGAACTGGAGGAGTCCGTAATAAATCAGTCAATAATGTAGAGAAGTATTTGCAGGAATACTTCCACAAAGTACTGGAAAAGCTAAAAGGCTGGAACTCCTCCCCCTTTTTCCTGCATCATTTACACTCATACATAAACATTCACTGTCATAATGAATATGTTGTAAATTCATCTGCTTCCCAAGTCCAATATTCAATAGAAATATGTTGGTAAAATTGTTTGAACACATTTTATTTTATAGGTAGTGTAAGTGAGATGTTAATGTGTGGTCAAAGATTATTGATGCATGTGTTTATCAAAGTGTTTATTTATTTATGAAGTCACAGCATTTGCATCATTATGGTTGCTACTTGAGGGTCTTTTATATAATATGTACATACATTAAAAATATTCTTATGCTGCCCAATGACAGAATGTTCAGAGTTAGTTTTAAATCAAGACAAAAGTACCATGTCTTCATGTGCTCGGCATGCAAACATGCACAATGTAAATATGGACATATGCTAAAAAGCAAAACTTGAATTAGGACTGTGGACTAATTTAACAAGTTGCTCTGGTACTGGTTTTTATGTTTATGTTATACTTACTTTGATTTATTTTCTGTGCATCTTCACCCAAGACTACTACCAAGATACTTGTCAGTAAACCAAATCTGATTTAAGCTTTTTACCATTGATTGTTTGATATTTAATTGCAACTAGTCAAAGCATGTCACTAATAAATATTTTAGTCATATTTTGATAAAATGTAGTCAAATGAAGCAAAATTTATACTAAAGAACTTACTCAGTATAAGTATTCTTGTAAAAAGTCCTTTCGAGATCAGTGTTACAAAATGGGAGCTGCACTGTGGTGCAGTTCGTAGTACTGTCGCCTTGCAGCAAGAAGGTCTTGGGTTTGAAACCAAGCTGAGATCTTTTTGCATGGAGTTTGTATGTTCTCCACGTGCAGGTGTGGGTTTGCTCCCGGGACTCTGGTTTCTTTCCAAAAATATGCTCAAGGTTAATTGACAGCTCTAAATTGTCCCTAGGTGTGAGTGTGTTTGTGAGTGGTTGGATGTCTATATGTGTCCCTGTGATGGACTGGCAACCTGTCCAGGTGTGATCCCGCCTCTCACCCAATGACCACTTGAGATAGACACCTATTCCTTCAATGACTGACTGAGTGTCACAAAATGATGTGTGATGAGCTTCTGTTACGTCTTTATTTCAGTTTTAGACTTATACATTCACTTATGTAGGATCGCCCTTTGTGATGTACCTTAACCGGTTCATTAACTAACAGCAGTAAAGCTAATAATAGAGGAGAAGAGCAGGCAATCACGCATTCAATGTTCAGGAAATTTGCTGTGACTGCAGCACCAGCAGCTCTTTATGTCAGTTTTGGGTTGAGTTAGCAGATTTGAGCAGACATGCTATGTAAAGACTTTTTGATAGAAGCTATGTAGTAAGTTTGTGTAGATTCTCAGTCATAAAGGACACGTCGATTCAAAAACTTTCCTAAAAAAGGTCAACTAGATGTCTTTTTCTGTCTCTTTAAAACTTTCCACCTTTAATCTGAAAGACTGAAGAACTGAAGAAGTATTTCAGATGAAAGGTGAAATGTGAGACAGAAAATTAACCTTTTTTTTGTGAAAATTTTTTTGGAAGCTTTTTTGTGTTTAGCTCATCTCCAAGCAGCTAAGAGATGTTTAGTTGGTGTTTAGTGGTGTTTCAAAAGCCTCTAGCTATGACATGGTGTTTTGTGAGTGATATAAAGTTTAACGTACTCCATGCAGCATTTTACAGTCACATTTGTTTATCTTCCTGTTTCTCATTTGCTCATTTCCCAACCTGTCAGCCCTCCCTTCCAACCAATTAATTTATCCTATTATACTTGAACTTTAATGTGACCCAAACTCTAAAAGCTCTTAGCAAGATGCTCATGCCAAAACTTTCAGCCGCTTCTATGTACACAGTGTTAGCATTAGCAATAACTCGCCATGGTGGTTTGTAGGGATTTACAAAACAGAGCAGTCATGCTGACTTAAAGACACAAAGACATGCTCAGTATTCATACGGTTGGTTAAATCTGAGGCTGTTAAAACAGATTAAATTGATGAGGGCCTCAGCTTCAGTGTAATCCACAGGCAGCAGCTCTCTAAAGATGATTTCTGACACAGAGCTCAGTGCCTTCTTCATCACAAAGAGAGAGGGACACGGCAAAAGACACAGTGAGAAGCACTTGTGGCTTAAGAGAAAAGATGACACGAAACGAGTGAACATGAAAGTGACGGAAGAGAGGAAGGAGAGGAAAAAAAATCAAACATTAGGAAACGAAAACAGGAAATGAAGGAAGATGTCTGATTAAAGGCAAATCAAAGAGAATCCTTGATTCATGTCTCAGATCAGATAATTATTGCAATGCATTTTTTTAAAGTCATTAATGAAGATCAAAATGTTCTGGGGTGAAAATTGGCCTTTTTTACTGTTGCACAGCTCCATCAGTTTCCGCTCTACACGGGGATTTGTTCCGGACTGTTTTACTTTTGTGCCAAAAAAAGCTGCAAGCAGTTAAAACGAGATGTGCTCAAAGGTGAAAACTGTTTTACTAAAAGATACCAGCAATGCCAAGTCATTTGAATCAGTCCGGTTAAAAAAAGAAACCACAGATTACATCTTTAAATTGTGCCTTTTCTTATTTCCTTCCTTTGACAGCTTGTCAAAACCCATTTTAATTTTGTCACTTGCTGTTTCTGAATGGACCAACGTAGAGTTTCTTCCACATGCAGCATATGGTTGTAGGAATAAATCTGCCCAACTGGCTGGTTTGTGTACCAAAACAAATGTCTGGTCCAATATGGCTCTACTGCAGTCTGGAAGCAGAAGATGGTTTTACACACCCATATGTCACGTATTAACAGAAATACCTTAGTCTCTAATGATTGGAGGGATCGAAATCAAGTGCTTGTTGATGTTTTTAGCCACTTCTGCTAAAAAAGAGAAATCACAGAAAATTAAATTCACTAAATAAAGCATGTCCCTAAATTACCTTATTATTGTAATGCTGATTTCTCAAACTGCCAGTGATTGAATTAGTATAAATCTGTTAATGGATTTTCTACTGTAGAGCACAATTTTAGAAAATAGACAAGTCTACAAAAATGTGTTTTGTTTCATAGTACATGTTTACTGTATAAACTGTCCCAGTTTTAGCACATATTCAGCAGTGCGGAGTCACTTTTTTTTTGGAAGTTTATTCCATCATAAAATAATGAGAAACAGAATAATCTCTGAGAGGATTCTGGAACGTTCAAATATAATCTGTCGTTTACGTTTCTTAGCCCTGAGTTGTGTTATTTTTGATTTGAAGACCTGTTCAAACAAATCTCAAAGATTATAATTCACCAAACCCGGTGAATGCTACTGACTGCCTGTTATAGATTATATTTATTCAGTTCATCAAGTTTCTACTGAAGCTGTAGAAAAGAAACAAAAATACACTCAATATGTTTGTTATTTTGTCTCTGGCTACTTTCAAGTTAGTTTTTAGATTTTGTTTTTGCATCTATTTAAGATTCAGAGATAAATAATGTCACACAGAGGTTTTATTTCCTGAAGTACTAGTGATATTAAACAAGACAAGGTGCCAAAAATGTGACAATATAGTTCAAAAAGTAAAAAGTGCAAATCGAGACAAAATGATATGAAAAAGGGAGTAGGCAGAAATAAAAGACTGGGTTAAAAGGCAGGAGGGTTGTGTGGGGGCTGCACGGTGGTGCAGATGGAGTTTGTAAGTTCTCTCTGTTCATGCAGGTTTTCTTCAGGACTCTCCAATCTGTCTGGTAAAGTTTTCTGGTGTTCCAATGGGTGTACTTCTTAATCCTTTTAAAACTGAAATATTTAAACATAATTAGGGCCTTAACTTGGACAGTAAAGTATACTTGGCAATGTAAAGACGTGACGTGGATTATGGTTTTATCCATTATGTGAGCAGAGCATTTATCATAGTTAGAGGGTAATTTATAGTGCTGTCACAAAGCTAGCCATCAGTGTTGACTTCCCAAGGTGGCTGTCTTTTAAATGCATTTAACTGTTACTGAGGAATACAAAAACACTTTGAACAACAATGATTTGCTGTTTGGATCACAGAGAAATCTGCGTAAAAAAATGCTTCACCTGTGATCACTGAATGAAACGAAACCTGGTTGGATTTTAACAAGGATCTTGTACATTAAAACCATGTTTGTGTAGCGTTTGTATAAAGTGAAGTTGTTCTCAGGGGATTCGCATCTTATATGTGACCTGCACTGCATTAAACACTCTCTGTATTCTAAAGAAGCAATGGCGCATCTTGTTCTTCTGACACACACACACACATGCACTCGTGCCTTTGGGACACTATGAATCTTCAGGGAAATGCTTGTTTTCACATATTCTCGGTGTTCTCATTCTTTTTAGTCCAGGCCTGTGTGCGTGTGTGTGTGTATGTTGAGTGACTCAGGTGTGTGTGTATTCAGAGTTAATAACACTGAGTCACCTTCATGAAGTAAAAGCATGAATTGAGACTGTGTTAAAGCAGGATATTGTAATTCAGGGTAACTGTTTTGATGTGGTGAGCCAAAACACTCTGAAAGGTTTAGACCTGACCCATGCAGTCCCAAACAGACTGAAGGAATGCAATAAATAAATAAATAAGCTGTGGAAAGGAGTGTCAAAATAAGCAGAAATGTTTAAGCTGCTGCCAATGGATCATAAGAGTCACCATGGTAACCACACATCTATGTCTCTCTTACCCTGACTGCTTTCTTAATTAAAAAGTAGTTAGAAACTTCATGTAGCTTCTGATCATCACATGCTGTTATTCCTATCTACATGTTATTCTTTCAATTGTCACAATAACGAGTTTGTAGCTTCTCCAAAAGCTTTAAAAGCTATGTCTAAAAATCAGAAACAAGTCTCCCGAGGGTCATTTTGAGTTATTTATAAATTCTAAAAGTGTAGAGTCTAAGCTTTCCAGGAATGTCTACTACATGGAAATTCAAACATATTTATAAAAGGTTTGACCATATGAATTCTGGTATCTTCAAAACTAGTTATGTGAAAATTTGAACCTCAAAGTTTCCAGTGACCCCCAACATGTCCACATTTACATTAGTGTAAAGCCCCCCAGCTAGTTTAAGTGATGGATTGCACTGAGCTAGCTTACAACAATGTAATGTTGTAATGATTGCATTATTTAAATAACTTTAGAGTTCTGAAACTCGCCCCATGAGAAATTGCTTCTGATCATATATGTGGTTTAGAGGCGATTTCTTTAATTAATATGGATGTCATCATCTTCAAAGTATGTCTGTTAGCTACAAGGTGTTTTATGTCCTGCCACTCTTTTTCTGCTGCTAACTAAAAAATACATCTGTATGTTATAGGCTACATTTACTCTGGAGAAAGTTTACGGCTACACAACTGTATCCTAAAATGTTTCTTTTCTTCCATTGTGTTTACATTCAAAGTTCTAGGTCTTCTCTATTTCTTTTTCTTTGTCAACTCGCTACATTAGCAATAGCTTCTGATATCTTATGTTCTAGTTCAACTGCTACAAGTCCAACGGAATCATAATCAATAGTTGTAAACATCCTTGTTTTTTAACAAGTCTTCCCAAAATTTGCTGTAACAAACACAATTTAGCTCTTTTGCAATCAGTTTTTCTTGGCCATCTTCATTCAGCAGTAAACACAGGCAACTTCCTGAAGTAGAGGTATTTGCTGAAAAACTAGTTAAGCAGTCATGTGGTTACATTTGAATAAGGTGGTGATTGGCTGAAGGTGGATATGAAAATCCAACGTTGTATTTGCCACGCTAAAACTAGGAAGCGGCTGCCTTTGGGAAATTTCTCTCTGAAATTTCCTAATTTAAATAGAAAGTTTATGAGTTTTTTGAATGATGTACAGTACAGACCAAAGGTTTGGACACACCTTGTCATTCAAAGAGAATGAGAAGGTGTCTCCAAACTTTTGGTCTGTACTGTATAATATATCAAAATGTGCAATTTAATCTGGAATGGTGCTGTTTGTATTCTCTACAAACATCATTCAAACTTCAACTTAAACATTGGAAGTTGAATAGTTTATATAGTTTTGGTACAGTTACAGTTTAAGTTTTGTGATTTTTTGAGATTTTACCACAGACTGTTTCAGCCTAGAGTGTGATGATGACTTTTGATCCGTCTTAACTTTCCAATTTTTTACAAGCTATTCTTTCTCCCACAGTAGGACTGTAGTCAACCAAAGAAATTCTTAGCTGACCAAAGTCCTGTCCTACGCAACAATTGGTCGACTAAAAAAAAAAAGCACAATATTTTGCATTTATTAAGCAATTGTCATAGAGTATTTATAAAACAACATAGAAAAAACATCAATAATACATAAAACTATAATAATAATCCAATTCTTAGAAAATTAAGTGATTTTTTTAACTGCAAAGTGAGGAACTCTGTCTGAGGTCTATAGGGGAAGTCACTATCGCACATCTGATCACACCACACAAAATGTAACGGATAAAACCTTCCCACATTTTGTCGACTACAGCCAAAACAAGTAGCGTTCTAACTTAATACAGCAAAACCACCTATATTTGTTACCAGTGTTTGGAATAACGCTGTTTAAAGTAACGGTGTTACGCAACGTGTTTGGATTTTTAGTAACAAAATAATCAAATTAATTACAATTTCCAATGTTACAACGCCGTTATCGTTACTGAATGTAAAATGCAGTGTGTTACTAAAAATAAATAAAACAAGCTGCGTAATGTGACTACACACACACAAACACATGTTTGAATGGAGGCTGGGTGGCCTGGCTGATATGATGGCCACCGTAGTCTAGTAAGAGAGTGCTTACCTCTTCTGTAGAAGATCCCAGGATCAATCCCTGGTGTTGACAAACCCCATGTTGAAGAAAGATCAGTTTTGTTGCCAAGTTTTATTTGCATAATACAAGGAATTTGTTATTTTTAGTAACGCAGTCAGCTACTTTCTCAGGTAACTAGTTACTTTTTTGTAAAGTAATTCAGTTACTAACTCAATTACTTTTTGGAACAAGTAGTGAGTAACTATAACTAATTACTTTTTTAAAGTAACGTTCTCAACACTGTTCCTTACTGGGCGCAGAGTAGCATCCATGTATTGTGCAACCAGCCACAGGTCCGGTTCCTGAGTTTTCTACGGTGCGCTAAACAGTGGCGCTGTTACAAAATAGCCTGAATTAAAGCATTTAAAGTTGGGGATAAAACAGGCTAATTATATTTAGGATACATTAATAATTAACTGCTTATAAAGGAATAAATATCAAGGAGTAAATCAATCAAAATGTCTTTATAAATGGGAAAAAAAATAAGCAACTGGTCCAATGAGAATGTCAGTCGACCAAGACGGCATCGACTGATTAGTCGACTAAACAACTAAAGTTGTCAGCCCTATCCCACAAATTTGATACATTAAAGGGTAAACATTTATGTCATCTGTCTTCAGTGACTATGTTTACATGCAGCCAATATTTGGGTTATGATTGGGTTAAGGTCTGTATTCGGGTTTCTGAAATGTTCACAATAACCAGTTTACATGCATAAGTAGGGAGAGTTACATGAAACTTGCAATAACCCGATTTAAACGCGGAAGTTTGGGTAGCGTCATGACGTACGGACTACTTCAAGACGCAATATGCGTTATTTCCGATTCTTCTTCCTGTATCCAAAAACAATAACATCGCTATTTCTGTACTTTCTGCCGTCAACAAAAGACATAATGTTCATACTTTTCACCAGACCGATGAAAAAATTAGTTTCCTCCTCGCTCCAAAAGTGTGGTGCTGCGTCTCGCCATGTTTACCTCGACTTGTTTACTTCCAGTGTACTGGCACATAGTCTCTCTACTTAAAAGACCAAGATTCCTTGCGAACAGAGCATGCGCTGAACACATGTTTTGATAAGGTTATCCCAATACGTGTTTACATGACTAAATATTCAGGTTAGAAAAGGGGGTAAAAACCGGGTTATGAGCATCTTTGGGTTTTTGCCGGTGTTTACATGGCCGTGCGGAACCTGGTTATTGTGAATATTCGGGTTTTAAAAGGGTTATTGGCTGCATGTAAACGCACTCTGTGTGTCTCTTACAACTTAATGGTTTATCTCCAGCAGAAAACACTGAGCGCAACGAAGACACACAAATAAACGTACACGTGTGATGACCAGATGTTTCTGCTGTTTATGGTTCAGGAATCCTTTTTAACACAACACTCACTGTTTATTTAAAGGGACTTAAGGCAAGATTTGTGAAAAACTACACATGCATTTCCAGTTTATTCAATGCTAATGGGTCATGAAGCATTAAAAACCCAAAATAACGAGGCCATCCGCATATATGTCTGTTGCCTTGGACACGCTGTGTGCTACATAATGCGCTGCAGTTCGAGGTCCGACTTTCCCGCGCAGTTGTAGTATTGTGACGTAAATTGACGCTGCATGCGCGTTGCCGACAGCTCTTGAACAGGAAGAACATGGCCGCGGTGGACTTGGATTCAAACACTGAAGGTATACTTATGGATGTTTCTGCAGCCATCAAACGACCTGCATCCACTCTCACCCCCCAAAAAAGTGGCACCACGA
Source organism: Pachypanchax playfairii (assembly GCA_006937955.1). Taxonomy (NCBI): domain Eukaryota; kingdom Metazoa; phylum Chordata; class Actinopteri; order Cyprinodontiformes; family Aplocheilidae; genus Pachypanchax; species Pachypanchax playfairii. Next base: position 850,621 of record SSNP01000125.1, on the reverse strand, counting down.
AGAAAAAAAAGACTTTATCAGCGGCATCTCGTGAGTCTAAAAAAAAATATGACCGAAGCCGGGCAGGCACTCGCATAAATGTTGGATATGCGTTCGGTTCATGGAGGGAACTTCAGCTGCATTTGGGAGTGAAAACGGATGCTGACATGGCTCATTTCCTTGTGACCAGGTGAGAAGCCACCTGACGTGAAATAGGCTACAGCTAACAGCTGTTGTGCAGCACTGAGTTTTTACAGATTGCACATTTTCCAAACCGAATGCCAGACTTATGTCCTATTTGACTGAAAGCCTGAGACGTTAGCAGCTGCTGTAGCCACATGATAAAAGTTTTGTTTGTAGTAATTTTACAGCAAACACTAGTTCGATAATATGCCGTTTTCTAAATTGGTCGTGTCACATTATGTGTATCACCGATAAAAAAAAAAAAAAGTTTCTGAAAGCGCACACAAACAAAAAGCACAGCTCCATTAATTCATGAACTTCATCCGGCTCCTTGGTGTCCTGTCTTTCTTTACCGGACGAAATAATTGATCCATGTGGCTACGTGTCCACACATGTCACGTGTGGCTGACATTGCAGACAGATCATCAGTTCATGTCATTGGTAAGTCCTATACAGAAATACAGCCTCCCTGGTGCAGTGCTGTGAAGACGAACAGTCTGTAAAGTGTCTGTGCGCGCTCCCGTGCCGGCTTGGCTGGTGGCTGCAGTTAGCCACAGCGCCTGTCGCGGCAGCACTGAGTCAGATTTTGTAAAGCTGCCTTAAGTTCCTTTAACACCTATTTTCTGCTCGAAGTTTATTTTTGATTAAATATTGGTTAGCTGCATTGGCACCCTTCAAAAAATGTTCTAGTCTTAAATTTTATATTTCTGGCTCATTCAATTAATTTTTAGTTTATTTATCCGTAAGAACATCAAGTAAGGACCTAAAATTGGGTTTTATTTTTAGAGCTTTTTCATATTCAGTTTACCCACATAAAATAACTCATAGATAGAACAGTTTAGTCAGATATCATTGTTTTGTTTTTCTGTTGTTTTACATCAGGTCTCTTCCTTCCACTGTCGCAGTGAACGTGTGTGGGAGGGGGAAGCCAGTTTCTCTGTGGCTCATCACAGTGCAGCTAAATGAGTGACTGTATATCCACTCCCTCAATTAAGGGTGCTAATGTGTGATGGTGCGTATGTTGAGGAGGTGTGAATGTCTTCGGCGTGCACGTATCAGTGCTCCGGCATCATATAGAGTTTTCTTCGTAAGGCTCTCGATCAGTGCAGGTGTATCCTGGACAATCACAGAAAATAATACAAATTAACTGATCAAATTTCAAGAAAAAAAGTGATGTTTTTATTGTTTTTAGCAAAACCATGACAGACATGCAGGTATGCACTCCTTCCAAACACTTCTGCAAAGCTGTCTCCTGTTAAATTATTGTTGAAAGTAATAGCTGCAGGGTCTCACTAAGAGGTTTGTCAGGGGAAATAAAACACAACAGTGGAGGACTAAACTTCCTGCCTCAGAAGGAAGCAACTGTTGTCATAGCAAAGCTCATTTAAAAGACCAGACTGGTATTCTTCTCACAAACACAACATGTGAGATAACAAATTGATGTACCCTTTTACTATACAGAGATTTTTGAGCAGTTAATGTATCTGTGTGTGTGAGAGAGACTCAGTTTCACTATGTCCACCTGGTTCAGCATCTCATCAGAGGATTATCTCTCAAGCTGTAAGAAATCCAGGCCACTAAATCACTGCTGTCCCATTTCCTTAGCTTGTTATGAATAGCCTTTAATATCATTAGCCTATAACAACTGATTCCACTCTCCCACTGGTACTAAATCGTAATGTAGGATTAAGTTCAGACAATCGAATCCACATGCACATAAAGAAAACCGCACCCACGTCTGTTTCCAGCTCTGTGTTTGCAGCGCATATAAAGCAATACACGTGATCTTAATGCAACATCTATTCAGTATTGGCAACTTGTGAACGATGTGTGTGAGAAAGCAAGAATGAGTGTGTATGTGAGTGTAGAGCTGTGTGTGAAATTTTGCATATGTCTGGTGTTCCTGTTGGCTGCTTGCCTTGTGTTAGCTGCTTTCTTTTGGCTGCCAGTTAAAAGCAAAAAAAAAAGCACTTGCAATGTCCAGTGTAGCATTAAGCACGCTGACCTGTTAGCTTGATGAACGTGATGACTCACTGAGCCAAAAGAACAACGTTTCTGCCGTGTTCTTACATCTTGAAAGGACGCCTTTGTTTGTCTTTGAACCGTCAGTCAAATGGTGACCGTCCTTGCTCGCAAATCCTGGTGACAGCAGCTGTTTTTCGCGAAAACTCAAGACAGTGTTTGGGGTTTTTATCTGTGTCTGTGTGCTGTATTCATGGATAAATGTGAATCCATTCATGCTAAGTGCTCAGAGATGGAAAGCTATTTCCGTGGAACAACTCTGAAACGGGGTTAAATGAATCGTCAATGAATGTGCAATTACTGTTGACACTGATTTACCCTGAGCTGTTGTACCCTTCTGTGTGTGTGTAGGTGTGTGTGTTCGGGGAATTTTATTAGTAAGTGATGCGTTTTGTTTTATGTAGAAGTGAAGCACGATTACAGTGTTTGTTTTCACAGAGATCACTATCAGATTATGTCTTTGTTTTTGAAGCAGTCTGACTCAAATGTTTAGCTGTGTATATGACAAAAATACAAAGGTACATGATTCTCATAATCAGCTCTGCTTCACCTTGTCTTTCAGAGCTCAGCTGGGTTGCCATGACGACCGAGGAGTGTCCTGTGCCGCTGGGGATCATTTCCTCAGCCGTGCCAGGGCAGAACGAGGACTACAGCTCGGTGCAGGCTGATGACATCATTGAGGAAGTGGGTCCAGGTGACGACGTGAGCATCGGCAGCGACCTGAGCACCCTTGTACTGCCCTTCCCCGAGCTGGCGCCCGTGGTCTTCTTCTGTCTCAAGCAGACTACCTGTCCTCGCAGCTGGTGCATCCGCATGGTTTCCAGCCCATATCCTTTCAGCCACTGATGGAAACACCCAGTAACCATCACCCCACTATCTGAGCGCTTTCTCTCGCGTCACAAACTCAGAGGAAAATGCTAATTTTCTGTTGATACTTTTGACAGTTTTGCACATTTCAACTATAAATTTTTGTCACAAAGTGTCTTAATTTGTTAATATATTGTTTTCATTTTCTGTGGAGTTTTGTTATCCCCAGAGTTTCTGATTCGCTTTTTTTCTCGAATTAGTCAATCACAGGTCACCAATCGCTTTAATTTCATTTCACATTTCTTGCACTTTCTGACTTTGACTAAATAGAAAAACGGTTATAGTCAGACTCCAGATGCCCACCACAACTTTATTTGAGTTTTTCAAAAACATTAAAAAGACCAGCATCACAACAGTGAATCCCAGAAGCTCACAGGAGGAAACTGAAAACACTTTAACAAACATTTTAAGACGTTTAGGTTCTTACACTGGTAGAACTTTGTTGCCAGCAGATCATTTCGTAATTCTGTCCAATTATAAAAAAATGTCATATCAAATCACCTTCATCTCAACCGTTTTGGCTCAGACCCTTCTCACCACACCCATTAAATCTCAGCCTTATCCTGTGGATTTGCTGCCACCTTACAGTGATCAGCCCTGAATCTGCTCAAAGTAAGTGTGTTTGATGAACTTATAAATGTGCGACTGCAATAATCAACATTATACAGCTTGGATATTTTGGTGCTTGAATTTTCTGGGGATGCTGACAACTTGCTGGCGTTCTGCTCTGTGTTGTTTATTAGAACTTGTTTAAACTGATGTTTGAGTTTTAATGTGAAACAACAAGCATTTATGACCTTTCTTGTAACTCCTATGGGCCTTTTACTTAATTACTTTTATGTTTTAACATGTATTATCACATTTCATTTCTGTTATACATAACCACATAATTTAACTCATAGAATTCTTGTTTCCAGTAAATTGCAGCATATTTACCTGAATAGATGTACAATAATCTGGACAGCGCACCTTATTAAGGTTATTTAATGAGCTGGTTTCTTCCTTACTTGGGTTGCATTGTGTTCTTTTCAGGGCAGCAGCTGTAAATCCATGGTGAGGTCCAGTTTTTGTTGGGCAGAGACACAGTTTTCATATTTTTGGCTCTGCAAACTATCCCGAGAGATTTGGAATGAAACCAAGCTGCAAACCGACTCTTAGTCATGGGTTTGAAAACAAAATATGACCGTAGCCGTGCAGGAATTAAACCTGCTGTTTGTAACACGGTACCTTGCTGTCAGAGGCACAAGTGCAGTTTAATGAACGTGTTTTTTTTATTTAGTTAAGAGCCTTTTGCAGGTGTTGACTGATTCAAATCCAACACCTGTAGATATGATGTCAGAACTTTACTGTTTTGTTTTCATTAAGTTTGCAGTTCTTTTAATTTTACAGGACTTATACTTTTAGTTTGGTAAATACTACTACTACTACTACTACTGTCATTTAGCAGACGCTTTTATCCAAAGCGACTTACATTGAGAGAAATAAATATGATGGTTTAGATTGAAATTAGATAACTGATTGGGTAATCAGAAATAATCTAATCCTTCACATACTAAAAATCTGGACAGTGATTACAGAAGGTTTTAGGCCAGCCGCCATCTGTACTTTTAGGAAAAGTCCAATCAGCTGAGCTGCATTTGGTGGAATCTGATGAACATGTGGCTCCCTCTGTTTCCTGTCAAACTGACCAAATAGTTATGGACTCATTTTCACAGTGTGTGTGGTGTTAGACACACACTGTGTCCATCCACTATCTATACCCACTTAACCCCAGTCTTTGACACAGGAAGCTGATGTTTATCTCCAGAGGTCACTGGGCGAGAGGCGGGGTTACATCCTGGACAGATCGCCATCACAGGCCCAGAGCAGTTCAGTCAAATGAAAAACAACAACAAAAAAACAAAACAACATAGAACAATTTGTTGTGCATGAATTCATCAGCGTTCATGTAGATAAATTAGTTACATTAGATTTGCAATTACATTATAAAATGCAGCTGAAAGGTGCAAAGGAGTAAATTTGAAAGAACTTTGTGAAACATAAAAAACCATGACTCAAGAACAAAAAGTTTAAATATAAATGAGGGATTCCATTAATGATCTACTGTGTGTGTGTGTCTGTGTGTGTGTGTGTGGGCTTGTATTTCTGACCTCCTGAGGACCAGTTTCTTGACTTTTACTATCTTTCTGGGGTCCGAGGGTTCTTGTGGGGACCGAAGCCTGGTCCCCATAAGGGGGACTCCCCTTTTTAGGGTTAGGGGTTAGGTTTATAGGTATGGTGTGAATAGAGTTTTAGTTAGTTATAGGCTGCTGTTGCTCAGTGGTTAGAGCGGTCGTCCTCCAATTTGAAGGTTGGTGGATTGATCCCGGCTTCCACCGCCACATGTCGAAGTGTCCTTGGGCAAGACACTGAACCCCATGTTGCCCCCCGATCTGCGTATCGGGTTGTGTGAGTGTTAGCCCCTACCCTCTCCCCCCGGGTTACATATCGGGTTGTGTGAATAGGTGAATGCAAAACCTTGTAGTGTGAAAGCGCTTTGAGTGGTCTGAATAACTAGAAAAGCGCTATACAAATACAGGACATTTACCATTTAGTCTTAGGGTTAGTTATAGATCAGTAATGGTTAAGGTTAGGAAAAGGGTTTGGGTTAGGTATAAATCTAGTTACTAAAATCAATGGAAGTCAATGGACGGTCCCCATAAGGATAACAAAACAAACGTGTGTGTGTGTGTGTACATTATATTTACACCTTGATAACACAGTAATACCAACATGGCTGATTCATTTTACTGTAAAAAAGAAACAATTCGCTTGTGCTATGATCTGAGGTCCGTTTCATCTAAACACAAACAAGAATTTTGTATTTTTTGGTTTTTTACCCTTTTTTGTTTTAACATCCAGTGTTTTTCACACACACAAACCATTGCCCTCTTGCACCTGCCTGCAGCAGAACATCTGGAGAACCTCTCTGTATCACACCCCACCATCGACCTGAATAATAACTAGATGTTGAATCTCCGCCCACTACTCATTTAAAAGTGAAGCCTTGATTTCTCTTTCATGGGCGCTCCATGTGTTTTTTTGGCAGCGAGAGTATTCACACTGGAGACACGGGGTTGAATATCCCGCCCGCACAACTACACAATCATGGTGTTTTTCAAGCATCAAACTAATTACAGCCAATAAGAAAGGCAGCAGAAAGAGCAGGTCCAAACTACAAGAATCAGCTGATGTTGTTAATTCGAAAAGATAACGTGAGTTGTATTTTTTGTTATTCAGTCAGAACAATATCCCTTTCCTTTATATGAAGGAAACAAGACTTGAAACATGCATTTGTCTGCTTTCAGCTTCAACTTCTGCATCACCACTCCTGTCCTCTCCCTCTGTCTAATCCAACACTTGATATGTCTACACTTATAGATAGCTTTTTGAGCAACCTCAGTTTGGAGAAATAGAGCTTAGTCCTGAGTGTAGTAACTAGTTCATCCAATAAGTGGACTATAGTGAAACCAACTTATAAACCTTCACACTGCTGTCAGTTTCATATTACACTGTTATCTCAGCTGAAATATGAAATTCTGACCAAAAGTATTACAATCAAGAGAGCTAGCTCCACTGATAATTTCCACTAAAATATTAGAACATTTTGTAAATAACAATGTAATACAGAGTTTGCATGTTTTTTCCATGCACAAGTAGATTGTTTCTGGGGACTCAATTTTTCCTCTCACAGACCAAAAACATGTATGTTATGTTAGGCTGTATGTATTCATACCTGATAGTCTGGTGGACTCGGTTCAATTAGGGACCAAAGTTGCAACATTGTTGCTGTTTTTAGTTGGTGTGGTTTGGATTCACACTGGACTTTTTTAAACAGACCAAATAAGCTTAGGTGCATGTTCTACATCCCTGCCTGTGGTGGCGCTGTGGAGTTACTGCACTACTTTTTTGTTGTTGTTACTGCACTTCCTGGTGCTGCGAGTCTTCTTTTAAAGTGAAACATAAACAAACCAGGAGTAGCAGCTTATTCTGGTGGTTTTGGGATTGATCAATATTCTGCAGCAATGGGCTCAGGATGAGCAGATAACGAGGCAGAGGACTACACGAGGCGGCTGCACATTATAGTCCACTTCCTGCTTTTGGTGCGGTCTCGGTCCGGTTGCATTCACACATGCAATCGAACTGCTCCAGAGTTTGTTTCAATCAAACTGAGACCTATGTTTTTAGGTGGACTAGAATTTGGTTGTTTGGTTCGAATCAGAGTTCGATTGCCTGTTCACACCTCCCCAAACGAACCGGACTTTCTCGGCAAGTGAACTTGAGATTGATTTAAGCGAACTAAACAGGGCTTGTGTGAATGCACCCTTAATTGACTGCTGGCAATAGATGCTATCCCCCTGAACAGGAACAATGCAATAGATAAAATCATGTAATGCATGCTAATCTTTATTTCTCCAGACTGGGGCTGTTCGAACAGCTTTTTACAAATATAAGATATTTAAAAGATCTGAAAGATTCCCCTCATTATATGGACTCATTATAAAGTTTAACTAGATCAAAGATGTACACTGTGGGTGGTTAGGAAGATTAGCCAAATTGTTAAAATGACACAAAATGAAAGTGCTCACATCGTGCAGCTACAGCTATGCAGTCATTATTTAAATGACTCAGGTAATGCAAGTTCTTTTAGCATTCGAACTGTCGACTCTCAGTACCAGTTCCTATCTGATCCTGTCAGGGTTTTCTCCAGGTGCGCACTAGAATATCTGGTGATTTTACACTCACTTTAGGAAAATGCATGTGTGCTTATCTGTCTCTATGTCAGCCCTGTGATGGACCGGCCACCTGTTCAGTGTGTAACCTGACTCTCATTCAGAGGCAGGTGTGTAGTCTGCAGCCCCTAACCATCATGAGCAAAAAAAGGAATTCATAGAATTGAAGGCTTTTGTGAAATATATGGACAACAATCCACTAATCAAGAATGAAAAGACTGTTTGCTGAAATAAAAAAATAATAATTTAAAAGTTGTAATACTTTAACCTCATCAATCAGCTGAATGGAAAGAAAAAGAAAATCTGAGTACAAAATAACCGTTTTGGTGCTATTCAGCTTGTCAGCCTTAGTAACGCAGGGAAGATCGACTCTCATCAATGATTTATTTAACAAGTCAAGCTGACAACAAGACAGTTCTCTCATTCTCCGTCACGCCTCAGATAGCACAACCACAGATTAATCTAACGTATCAGCAGTTTTCATGCTGGAAACTCATGCTGCATATTATGTCGTGTTTGTAATTGAGATGATTTAAAACATACATTTTTAGGTGCAATGTCTTCTGTAGAGTTAAGGATTCAGAATAAACTAGAATAGAAATTAAAGATAGAACTGCAGAGTGAAAATATCCTGTACCAATCTATGGAGCCCCCAAGGAGACATGTGTAAAAAATATATATATTCTCATGTCTCCATGTTCCCTTAAAGGCTCAGTATCAATCCGTATTTAACAAAAAATCTTTTGAAGAAAATTTTAAAGAGTGCCAAAGCAGCTAAATCTAAAAATCTAAACAGTAATCGACTTATTTCTGTAAAACCCAAAAGTGAGTTAGAAATTATTTCTGTAGTCAGACAAAATGTCTGTGTTTAAATATATAAAATCGTAGAAGGAGTGAAAATATAACAAAGATTAAAAGAAATGCTAACACTGCTGCCAGTGGCTTGTTAGTGTTACTATGGTAACAGCAGATCTGCGTCCATTCTGTATTAATTCTCTGTAAGTATTTTTAATAAATACGGCAGAGCAGAAAATTGGTCTCAAACAAGTAGCCTCTGTGTAACCTTATAAGTTATATTAAAAACATACATGAAACTTAAGTGGCAGAAGCATCTGATGATCACACGTGTAAACGTTTTTGTGTTTATATTGTTTTATACATGAAACATGATGAGTTAGGAAGAAAATTCTGAGATGATATAAAATGGGAGATGAGTAGCTCTGAGACACATCGGGTGTTTCGAGGCACTGCCTTAGTAGGCGAGGCAACTTGCTTACGAGGACACTGGAACAGACTTAACTCACATGACCGCGGCTGCCTGCTTATGCACTCTGTTTACGTCCCGCCAGTCGTAGCATAGCAGCATTCCTTCAGCCATGAACTGGAAATGTTAATAAAAATAAATGTGAGTTAGTATCTTCTAACCACCAAAGCTGCAAATAAGCAACTAACCAACCGTAATTGTTTTGGATCTAAAAAACATTTTTAAAGCCCAATAGCAACAATTAGTTAACTTACATTTAAACTGGAAATTTGCCTTAGAAAGAGTTCCTGCCGGCTCCTGTACCACCATTTTTTTTTAAATACTGCGATGTATTCTGGGACATTTTTGACCAAGGGAAGGCATCAAGGCACGACCCATGAATCCTTCGTATGTTAGCTAAACAGCAGACAAACCGAGTACAGATGCCTCGGTAGCTCATGAACATGGGAACACACCTTGGCGGTTCCCGATGACATATCTCCTAGGCAACCGGGGTGGGACCAAGGCATCAAGGCAAGGTTCCTTGACATTGAGAAACACCCAGTCTGAAAGAAGAGAAATGAGTATCAGAAAAGTTTTCAAACATTTTGGAAGGTCTAGAGTGTTAAAAACTTACAGTGACTTGTGTGGTAAAATCTGCAAAAAAAAAAAAATAATGGTGTGTGATGCACTAAAGCCAAACAAAATTCATAGAACACCACTATAAGTGTTTGTTTCTATATTTATATATAATCAAAAAAGCCTGATATTTGTGCTCTGACTCTAAAATCACTGAATGAAGACTAATTTCAGGACTTCTTTTATGTTTTCTTTTGCATGTTTAAGACCTCAAACTGATTTTAATAATTCCAAAGTATGAACATTTTATGGGACGATTTAAGTTTCATTTGAAAATCTAATTGAGAAAGAAAAAATATTTAGGATGTGTGAATGAGATGTGTAGAAGCAGAGCACTGATTGATGTTTGGCTCCGGGCACTTTCTTTTTGCCTGTCTAAACATCATCACAGCTTTGTGCACAATTCCTCCTTCCTCTCTGTGTTTTTTAAATTAGTGCAGCTCAACCACCGTGTCATTTCTCCTTTTACTTCCAACAAACAATTCGATGCCACTAAACTCGGTCTCTTTTCCCACCGTCTTTCGTTTTTCTTTGATTGGCTCTCGTGGTCTTCGTGCAGACTGACCATTGTCTGCCGCCCATGATCCCCGATGGCCCTGACAGCTTATTATCTCCATGGTGACGGATGGCTGAGGCGTTGCCTGGCTTTGCACACCTGGGACACATCACCGCTTTTCCCTCAACTTATTGTTTCTCTCTGTTTTATTTATTTATTTTTGTTTATTATTCCTTTCATTCCACTGACCTTTTAGTTGTCGGCTTGGTAGATTAACAGTGTCTCCATTGTGTTTCAGTTAATGAAAGCTTGATTTTGCAGGTGTTAATCGACTCCTCTGCTTGTTCTGTTTGATGTTTTATTAAAAACGCCTGAACAATCTGCCCTTAATACACAGCAACATATTTTTCTTTAATCTCATCCTCGTTCTCTGAGAATTCTTCTTTATTCTCTTCCCATGTCATTATCGCTCACAAATTCAGACTTGTTTTTTTTTAGACGATTCACTTCCTTTCCCTTTTCCTCTTCCACATTTTGCAGCTTTGCCTTCATGTTGCGCAATAACACGAGTGTTCTACTTATTTTAATGAGTCTCTGCTTCAAGCAGAAAACGAACTGTTGTCCTTTTTCCTCAGGGAGCATCTCTTATTTCAAAAGAAGTGCAAACATTAATGAGACAAACCTCTCTTAAAATAAATACAACTCATTAGAATACTAAAGCTTACACTTGCTAAATAAATCCCATCGCTAATGTCATTGCTAATTCTTACGGTCTGCACTCTGTGTTCAGTCTTCCTCACATTTCCTCGATCCTCTTCCTCAGGTTTTACCCATTAGTGTTCTGCAGTCCATCAGAATGAGGGAAGAAACAGTAAAGAAGAGATTATTGGTGTAAAAGGACTTGAATGACGACTGTCAAACCGAGCCCGCGTACGCTTTCTCTATGACCTCCCTCACATCCATCTCACATGGCGGCTGACTCGCACTTAACATGTACTTTTTATATCGGGGCTGTCTGAAGCTCATGTTATGTGAAAAACTTATGAGCAATACTAAATTGGGATGTGATGGCACATAGTACATCCAGTCTTATTTTGTTTTTTCCATTTCTTCTCAAGGACCTGAAGTTTAGACAACCAGTCCAATGGGTTTGTGATCTATTGGCTACTTTATTTCAAACCTCACTAGGTCTATGATTTATGAATATTCTAACTTTTTCTTTTGGAAACCATAAGTTTGCCATGGTTTTAAAGTAAATTTAACATCTAAATTTGCTACAAAATCCTCTTTTCCACCTTTAAGTAAACAAATAGTTTTGGATAGCAAATATATGAACTTTTAACCACCTGATTTTGTCCCATTGTTTCTTGGTTGGTCATTTCAACACTAATAGGTTGATAAACACATGTACAGCTAGTTTGATGTACTCTGTGTCCAGGATCATGATAATTGGTTAGGATCATAGTTCTAAATTCATACTCTCAAAGGATACAATTGTATTCACAGTCTTACATTGCAGGTTATATTTAAGAAGAAACCACACCGGTAAACTTAGACTTTGTATTGCTGAATTCTATAAATTTGAATGTTTTAAATTGTATTATCTAAGAGAACATATATACTACATGTTTTAAATAAGATTAAGCAAAAGAAAGTTTACAAATTTCAGCTAGTTTCAGTCACTGATAGCACTGAGCTAGCTTATAACAAAGTATAACTTTATAACTTCAATTCAATAACTTTAAAGTTCAGGAACTCACTCATAGCAATTGAACATGAACTTTGGCAGTGCTTTCTGTTAGTTTGGGGTTTTTGATGGCTCTAGTCATCTTTGTTCAAGGTGTTGAATTATCTTCATGTCCTGACACTTTCTGCTGCTAAAGTATCCATCTAAATGCTAAACATTACCTCTGGAGAATTTACTGGCACAACCGCTCTAATTTGAAAACTTAATCTGCTCCCAACAAAAGTGACCACAGTAACAGACCCAGGTAAGAAATGAACCCACTGACCTTGAAGTTTCTTTGTTAAGTCACAAATTTGACCTTGTAGTATAGGATACTGGGTAAAGACTAACTCTACAGATCAGAAATGATCAAAACACGGAAAACAATACATACTCCAGAAGAACTAAGAAATGTGTTTGTTTTCTCAAGGTGGAAAGAACCAAATTTATTCTGGTCTGTACATTGAATATTTTACAAGAAACTCAAGTGCATAACTCCTGGGACGTCCTGATAGGCCCTCTCACTGCAGCATAAGTTCTGAGTATTGAGAGAAGTGACATCAAGCTCTGTGTGTCTTCATGTCCCAGAAGTTTTCAGACTCTAGTGTTGCTCAAGCTTCAGCCACTGGAAAAGTGACAATGACAGAACACACCAGATTTCTGACTAAACACTCAATAGCTGTTGGACACTGAGGAAAAAGTTCTGCCCAGATTATGTGTTGAGAACAAACTGTGAGAACTCCCAAACCAGGACTGTGAAAAAAGAATGATGCCATTTTTTCCCCTAATAGCCTTTAGAAAGAGAACAATGTTCTCATTCCTCGTGAAATACGTATTCAGCTTTAGACAAAACCTAAATATGAACCATGTGAATCATGACTGGGGTAAATATTAGTCAAGCCTGGATAGAGAAGCTAATTTCCTTAATTTGGCAAGTGCAAATCAAAGCAAACCACTTTCCTTCTGTACTGAATAACCTTTGATTTATAGCTTTATGTTGTATATAAAACACACGAGTTTACCCTTTCTGCGTCTACAGCCATGCTCTGACATACATGTGTTTTCATGTGGTCTTGTTTTCTCACTGCTATTGATTTATGGATTAAGTGGACAATGTCTTTCAGCTGAAACCTTTATTGAATTATGGGTTGGTTCAGTGTCATTTAGTTAGAGGAGAATCTCACTCAAATGACTGAACAACTTTACTCTCCCACTGGTTGAGAATATATGCTGTTTACAATGGCTGCTGCTTACACAGTAGAACTTGATGTTTAACCCTTTACAGCCATCTATATATCCATCTTGTTCTGCTTAGACATAGTCTGGGCACCCCAAACCCCCTCAGCTGATTCTGTGGTGTAGTGGCTCTATTTCTAGTTCTAGTTGGTGGTTCCTGAACCAGATACCTTCCACACCATGGCTGCACCTTGAGATCCTGTCCATGAACACCACAAACAGAATCAGTGACAAGGGGTAACCTTGGAAGTTCACTTGGCAAAGGCAACAAGCTCGACTTAGTTCTGACGTAGTTCTAAGTATGCTCACGCAGCTCTTGCTTTGGTTGTACAAGGACAAGATAGTCCACCCAAGCTGGCCTTGGACCGCTGACTTCCACAGGACCCCCCACATAATGTCTTGGAAGACCTGGTCTTAAGCCTTCTAGTCCACAAAACACATGATGGCCAAAGACACAAACTCCCACAACCCCCTCATCAGTTCTGCGAGAGTAAAGCTCTTGTCCACTTTTTCATGACCCAAGTGAAAGGTGGTAGGAGTCTTCTTCCAACACCCTGAAGTAAACATTCCCTGGGAGGCTGAGAAGTGTGATCCTCTGTATTTAGAGCACACTTTCCGGTCCACCACCCCAGTCTGCCATTCCACAGGCCTTGTCCTGGTCCTCCATGTGACATTGAAGAGGCGTGTTATCCATGACAGCCCCACAACATCCAGATCCTTTAGCATCTCAGGGTGAATCTCATCCACCCCTGGTCCAGGTCAGGGGGGTCTCCCTATAGTCCAGGTGAGATTTTCTGTCTGCCAGGGTTTAGTTGCATCAAGATTCTTGAACTGTTCTTACTCTGATCCCCTCACCTGAGGCCAATTTGCTTTTGCCCCAGATAATGTATTCCCTAGGAGCTGCCAATTGACCTAATTAGTAGTCAGCTGTCCTTCCAGTTAGTTTTGAATTGTACCAATTACCTTTGCAGTCTTTGTTTTGCCTGTTCCAACTTTTTGGCTTCTAATTCCAAATGAGCTAATATTTTCTACGAAATGGTCAAGTAACTCAGTTTCAACATCTGATATGTTGTTTATGTTATATTTGGAATAAAATATGGGTTTAAAAATTTATAAATCATTGCTTTTGGTTTTTTATTTACATTTTACACACCTTCCTATCTTTTAACCTGGTGATGTAATTCACATCATGTGGTGTGGTTTTTCTGCCCCAAGAATCATTAGCACAGTAATTTCAAACAAACGGAAGCTCTAAAAAGGTATTAAGGAGACCTTGATAAAAACTTATCTAAGTGATCACATTTTTGAGATCATAGAGAACTGCACTAATTTTTCATAAAAAAAAAATTGAAGGAATATCACTTTAGATTATATGATAATGTTTTTGGTATAGTTTTTTTGACTTGCATGTCACAGTTTCCTTGCACCCACATAAGTGTGAAGAAGTATTCCATCATGTTCTTGCAGACCTAATTTTTTTAATGATAATAAAAACTCACATAGACCTTTTTTCATGTGAGTTCAACTCATAAGAAATGCTTTGTGCAAACTGGAGCTCTTAAGGGAATTTAATAGTCATTTTATGTCTCCATCATCACTAACTACAGACTTCGTTTTCTCCGAGTGAGTGCTTGTAGTTTAGTATTTCTCATCTATTATCCTCAACGTGTTATATAAATTGGATGAATCACTCTGCAGCTAGGCTTTTCTTTGCCTAAAACTTCTGTAAAATTCTCCTGAACGGATCAGAAATTTGCATACTTGTGCAAACTCCACATGGAGAAATCCCAGAAACTCGCTGTCAGGCAGCGTTGCTAATCAGCTGGATCAAATGCTTTAAAATGCAACTCTTCCAACAAAAAATTGTTTGTAAATTTTAACGGTTGTAGGAAGCAAAATAGTGAATCAGAAATGAGTCACTGATGATACAAATGGCACTTTGATGGTTAAAGTGGTAACTATACATTGTAATTGTTAGACTATAAATTGACTTTTTAGTTAAGGAGGCGGATGGAAAGCTCCTGCACAAACAGGGTGATGCAGAAAAAAATCATGCTGTTGCATATCAGAGTTAGTGTGAAGGCTGCAGCTTGCTGAACTGTCAAATTCTTGTTCCTGCCTAACAAATAATAACAAGACTGCAGCTAAATGATGCAATGGTGTGAATTTGTCAGTCTTCACATTAAGTCTGGAAAACAATCTGCACTTCTGCTATAACTGCTGCGTCACTGTCCGGGGAAGTTTGACTAGTTTTACATTTTTGGTCAAAATTATTAACCCTAGAACACTAACGTTAAAATTTGTTGTTAATAATTTTAACATGTCTTCACCATTCCTTCACCTTTCATCACCAAGAAAAGAAAAGTGAGAAAAGGGGAAAATATTAAAGAAATAGAAAAATTTTGACCAACTAATTTGAACTTTTTTCCCCTTTTTTCACTACCACTAATGTCAATATAATATCCCAGATAAAATACAGTTTTCATCAATTTTATGTAAAATTACACTCAATAAAAGTCTCATGACAAAAAATGGTGTGGGTTAAAATCACCCAACAATAGTTTTCTAGGGTTAAACTTATTTTTTCCAGGTGCTCAGGTTTTATCTCACAAGCCAAACGTGCATGTTGAATTAGTTGGTGTCTCTTATTTGGCCCTTTCTGGCTCTGTGATAGACTGATCACCCCCTCTCTTGCAAGACCCCCTCAGCAAAAGTGTTTATGTGCATTAACTTGAGTGGCTGTGTTAAATCAGGTTAAGAGTTTCGTTAAAACTCATCCAGTTATTTGAGCTATTGCTAACAAAGACACAGGGTTGATTCCACAGCTGATGCTAAATTTTTAGACAAGAATGTTGTGCAGTCAGTTAGTATTCAGAGCTTGTTTTGGGGATGACTCTTAGCTACGATCATGAAAAATACCACACCAGTTTCTGTAAAGGTGATGAAGTTATAGCCATTATTATGTCTTCAAAGACTATAAAAGTTTAAGTATTTATAGATGTACTTATAATAATTATGTTTTGAAAGTTTCCTTAAAATCTGACAAGTGGTGTAGGCAATGTTTTGCTAAGAGATCAATGGGGTTGACTCCATGGCAGATGGCAAAGATTTAGAGCAAATTGTAATTATAGCTATTTTTGTTTGCTGATGGTGATTAGCTGTAGCAGCCATCTTGTCTGGGGTTGTCTCTAAAATGTTGCCAATTGTTCATCCAATGGAGACTTTGAGAGTGTAAATAAAAATTTGTGGAGTGGTTCATGGGAATAGAAAGACAAACAAACAAACACACGCCTGCATGAACACAACAACCTTATCAGCCACCGTTCACCTGACAGCTGCAGCTGATAAAAATGAATTTGGTTTTTATTTTGCTGCTTTTGTCTTTGTCGTATCTTCTTTAAAAGAGGATTTTGAGTAATAGCCTGAATGTTATTAGTTTGTATTTTAATTGTATGTGTATAACCAGAGGCAGCTGCAGAAATGGTAACAGATTAGCAAAGCCGTAATTATTCATCTGAAAAAAAAAAAAAAAGTAAGACGAAAAATCTTCTCTTGTGTTTGGAAGCTGAGCTGCCAGCAGACAGAATAACTAATGAATCAAATGTGACAGCTCTCACATTGTCCTTAATAGAATAAATTTGGTCTTTTCAGAATAAACTTTATCAATTATTTAATGAAATATTTTAGTTTTATTCATAAATAAAGCACATTTAGTTGTAGTGGTGTTTACTAAATTAATTACAAGAAAAAAAATTGATTGTAAAATGAGATGATGGTGGAATCAATGCCTCGCTGTACTGTCACTGACTGTGAATGAAAAAGAGCGTGGACGTGTCACTCAGTTTAATGGTCTCTGAAAGAGAACAAACAGCTATTACAAACCCTGGAACCCTTTCCAGTCCTGTAGGAAGTGCGAGGATGGTGTGAGTCACTAAGGGATGTTGATGAATATTCATCTTTTTGATAGATCATCAGTATGTTGCGCTACTGAATCGTTCTCTCGCTGCAGCGTGCAGGTTTTAAGGTCAACCCTTTCTGTAATGAATACTTGTGAGTGCATCTGCAGACCAATAAGATTCATTAGAATATCAAGGAGGCCAGTAGATCACCTGTTCTTTTAATCTTTAATTCAGTTCAATTCAGTTTTATTTATATAATGTGTGATGAAGGTCAATTTCAATTCATATCTATCAAGTATTTGTAATTTTATTGTCTGAGATATGATGCTTGAGCCTTTTCTAATGAATTGATTTACTCCACATGGATCCATCACAAACAGGTGGATTTGCAGGCACCTTTAGACTTCAGTGAAATAGTTTTTCCAGGTGTTGATAAATAATTAACAACTAAGAAATCTCATATTGTTATGTAACGAGCAATTTACCAACTTAACAAAGAAAAAGGGATACGAGCTGTGCTCTAAAAATATAGTTACAGTATTTTACATGAACTTACAATGTAACAATCTGTAAAGCTGTAAAAATTGTAACTATGTAGTTGCTGACATAAATTTACTATGTAGAACTTGGTATGCACAGAGTAATGAATAAAATGCCCCTAAAGACTGTAAATAAAGAGGTTAATGACATCAAACTGCATTGGAAATAAATCAGTGACAGAAATTACTTTAGAAAAATCTGTTAATTAACAATATTTTAGTATTTTGTATATGAACACAAGCAAATTAAAAGCTGCAAATTTACAGTCATTATGTAAAATCAAACACTAAAACTTGAACTGAGCAAAATCTTTGGATTTTCTTTACTACAAGAGACTTAAGATACTGAAATTTCAAAAACACTACATTTGATTTATAATAAACTCATAAATTCTATTTTAATCATTTTATTTTGTCTATAAAGCAAATCATTACAACAATTGGAGGAAGATCTATAGCTGTCATTTTAATAACTTTTATTTTTTGACAGATTGATTTTGCTTTCTTAATTACATTTTACACCAAAAATGTTGATTTAATCATAATTTATATCATGATACATTGTCTAAATAGCATTTTTACCATCCATATTAGCCATGTAGTCAAAGCTCTGTTTTGTTGCATTTGGTTGCTTCACATTCATCATTTTATTACATTAAATACTCATTAAATTCACTTAATTTGTTTAATGAATAAACACATTTAGTGCACATGTCTTATCTTGTTTAAAATCTGATTTTGTTTTATTCAAACCGTTTTATCTATATTCCCAATTTGATTGTTGTTAAACATGACAAGTATTACCAAAAACGTAAGTTAAAAAAGCTAAAGGTGTATTTGAATTATGGTAAATTACTGTATTTTTACAATATGTTTATTTTCCATTATTTTAATTATGTAATTTTTCCTTTTTTATGAGGTAAAGTAGCTAGTTTTAAGGAGTTTGTGGTTATGTATGTATGTATCCAGTGACTAAGACATGAGGCTGATGTTTTTCTTTTCTTTGAACTCATATGATGAGCTGATGTTCAGCTGGGAGCGATCACAGAACACTGGATAGATTTTCAACATTGTGAAAACTAATTTCTTCAAACTAGACTGAAGTTAGAACATGTCATCACTCCCAGATAGTGTCAGGTTCAGTTACCAGGTAGGGGGGGGTTGTTCTGAACTCCAAAGCGACCCAACTCCAAGACACACACACGAGATCCAGTAATCAGTGATAGAGAGTTTATTGTAGAACATGCACAAGACAACAGTACAGTGAAACTGAAATGTGCACGATGAAAAACCACAGGACTGGAACGGTAGTGGGGTGGAGACTCGATCCTGGAGGAGAGGCTCGTTATTAACATATGAAAACAGCCCGCTGCAGTGTGCGGGGATAGTGCTTGGATACTCACTGTGACGCGGTGACTGAAGCTGCGTGTGGTGAGATCCGAGGGACACTGCAGCGGGGGTGGTGCTCCAGGAGTCGAGGCAGTACGGTGAGGTCCGGGACGCGGTGCTGTCGATGCCTGCGTGGGTCCAGCAGGGGAGGCAGCAGCGCGCTCACCGGAGAGGTGTGGATCCAGAGGCGACCAGGGACAGACAGGAGCCAGAGGGAAAGAGCCAGTCGCGTATCTCCGCAACTGAGCTCTAATTCTTCCGTGTCGAAAAACCAGTGCTCACAATATGCGGGTACTCACCACGCAGAGGCACTGGCTCTGGAGGATGCTCCAGGACACGGGTCCGAGGACGGGGAAAGGAGAGCGGGTCGGAATGCTCACGACCGCTGAAACTCCGTCGGAGGTGAGTCCTCTATTCCGGCTCCAGGGGCTGTCTGCACAGTCGATACTGTGACAGGAGTGACAGCAGCGCGGTGACCGGTGAGGCACTCAGAGCTGGAGGAGCGCTCCAGCATATATAGCTGAGATGAGGAAGAGAAGGCAGGTTAGTAGCACTAACGAAAACAACTGTCATAAATAATCCCCGGCCACTCTGTACCACGTTAAGGGTGTGTAAGAAGCAACGAACTGGCGCCTGTCTGTGGTTCCTCCTCTGTTTAAATACCCAGCTCTCCTGAGCTGGGTAACGATCCACACCTGCAACCACTGATGACTGCCACGCCCTGGAACTGACAATTAGTGTCACAAGCACCACACACACCAGCTGCAGAGATCCCCATAGTCACCAGTGAAAACACACTTACAGTGAAAACACAGCCATCACCAAACATCAGCCCAACACAAAACCCCAGACCCTGACACTATTTCACAATGACGAATCCTTACAAACATAAACGGAGATCGGGAACACACCCAAAATCTAACAACTTCTTCTTTGGGCCATTTTTGACCTTTCCTGAAATTTTCATTAAAATCCATCCAGAACTTTGTGAGTTATCTTGCTAACAGGCAAATTAACAAATACTAGTGAAAACACGACCTCCTGGCAGGGGTAATAATTAGAAAACCCTTAAAGACCCACTCCAATGAAAATCGTGTTTTTCGTGTTGTTGACATGTTCTTGTGGCATTTTTCTGATAATAGAGGACGTATCTTGAGAAAATTAAGCCCCAAATTGCATTTCTTAGTATTTCTGCTTTTAAATCGCAGCTACTCATTAGTAATTTGAAAAATGCTGTTTGAAAAATAATGTTTTTGTGACGTAACAAATGGACTGAGCGGGCTTAGAATGATAGCATAAAGAGAGATCTTTTAACAACAGGGAAAGGGGCGGGCTTATCCTCCAACAGTTCCGCCCACACAGAGGCGAATTGCTAATGAGCTACTGGCGGTATGGAGAAACTATTTCATAGAAAACAGTACAGGTTGTGTACTTTTGGGTTAAAATGCCATAGTCATAATTTAAAGACCACTGAGAACATTTTAAAATAACTCAAAATATGATCAGAGTGGGTGTTTAACAAGAAACAAAAGCCCAAAATGTCACTCAAACAGGAAACCCAAAACCCCTTCAAAATAAAATTACAGGAAACCTGGCAAAATACCTCATGAGTATGAATCTTTTCAAAATAATAACCTCAGGATGACCGACTAAGGGGCAACGGATTAATGATTTATGTTGCTGTAGTAAGTGAACAAACTGTTTAATTTATACCAACTGTTAAACATCAGCTGATTTTGTTTCATTGTTTGTTGGTCAGTCATCTCAGTACTATTAGGTTTTCATAGTTTTCAATCCGTATTCTCAAAGAACAGATTCGTGTTTACAGCCTCACGCTGTCGTTTTCATAAGGAAGAAATTCTTGAAATTGTAAAATGCACTAGATACGGTACACGCCATTTACCATTTACCATATACAATATAAAAGTTAAAAAAACCTGTAGCGTATTTGACGTGTTGTACTTAGCTAACACATTTAATGCTGAGAATCAATTACCTTTCTGTAGGACAGCAACAACCCACACCTGGCCTCCTGCCCACCCCACTTGCCCCCCACTAGCCAGTCACATATTCATAATATGTTTATAACTGATATCTTACATTAGATAACTGAACACAAAACCCTTGAAGGAAGCAGTCGGGAGTGACTCATCTTGATCCACTTTTAGTCTTTGGAGAGACCAACACTCCTCTCAGATTGACCCTCCCTCTGCTACGTTAACAGGTAATTCAGTGATATAATGTGTTTTTTAAAAAAAGGAGTGAAAAGTTTGTATTCAATAAAATGTTGCGGCTTGTGTTTTGCTGCTTTTTTTGGCATATCGCCACAGATGTTTATAGTACACTGGGCAGATTACTTCTTTGTCTGTTTACTGCTGGAAAATGTTTGCTGCTGGTTTCTTGGTGGTGAAACTACATGACTGATATGTTTGTAAGTACACTGCAATGTCACTCAGTAGCGGTGTGAGCCGCTGGACGAGGGCGGAGTCAGTGTGAACTGATCAACATCTGCCCAAAATTCTACAAGAGCATATTTTTTCAATAAACGCCGTGTTCTAAAGTCTTAGACTCGTCTACAATACAGCAGCATGATAGAATTCCCAAAATTCAGTTATGGCTTTTAGTTTTGGTGTGCCCCCCCAAAAAGTTTTCAGTGGCCCTCCAAATGAAAATATTCTGGAGGCGCCACTGAGTCACAAGCCACAAAACCCAGTTTGTACAGGATCGTGCAATAAGGAGGGTCGGTTCATATCTTCCAGTTTCTGCCCCATATTTGATCGGAAAAAGCAAAAATTCAGCAATTTTTGATCCCAAAAATGTTAAAATGATTGCTATCACACAATATATTTATAACACAAATCAGTGGACAAGTATTAGTATGTATACTTTATGTAATTATTTTTTCATGATCCCCTGACTGCACGTCTCTGAGCTTCAGCAGCATCAGCTTGTGCCACATTTCTGTCTGCTGAACATGGAGCAATTTAATTGTTTTCCCCAGAGACCATCTGACTGCTGAAATAACTCAGATGGGGACAATTATGCTGCGTTTTACCCACATTTACAAATATAAAGCTGCGCTTTATGCAGATATTTGATTTAAACCTGTACCACAATGTTATGAGCAAACATTAAAAAGAGACTAATAAAGCCAAACGTAACCTTTACAAACGTGTAACTCTGACTTCACATAGAAAGTGCTGCCTGAAGGAAAATGCATTCAAATAAAAGGTGAATCAGAGAAGGGCAGATGATGCACAGGAAGGTTAAAACAACCAAGATGCCCTGAAGTGATCCCACTCAGGGCTGAAGTCATCTACAAAAGAAACTGACCAAAAACTAAAACAGTGTTGAACTAAATGAGTTTGACAAGTTGGAAACTCTCAAAAGGGCATCTTAAGAATAAAGGTTAGAAACAGCAGTAGAGTTTTCTATTTATACACGAGTGTTTTTATTTATAACACTCTGCTTAATTTGAATTTGATTAATTCAAAACAACTAGAATAATCTTTCACCAAAAAAAAAAAACACATTCATACATCAACTCAGTATCTGATCACACTATGAAAATTGTTATCACTGAAAAAAGGCTGAGATAAATGACCTGAATTTGTTGTCTTCTTCATGCTCCGGGTCAGAGTATCTCCTCAGTCTACAGCTGCTGGTCCGCGGAGGGAATCTCAAACTGTCCGTAACACGCAGTCCGACTTCTGCTGGTTTTTTCGCGTCCTTTTCCCACTTCTCTCAGTGCGCGTCAGCGCCTCGTGACTGCAGACAGACGTGGTTGAGGATATGTATTAAAATCTATCAGCTTGATTGATGGTGTATACTTTAGTTGGAAGCTGACAGTTTCTAGAACAGGATGACTAAAAAGCGAGTCCACGATGGGGGCGGGGTGGAGCGCTCAGCTCAGCTGACGCGCGTACGGATCGTGCGTAACATCCAGCGTATCACAACCAGCTAAAACTCATCTATTCTCGATAGTTAATTAGATGTGCTCTATAATTATAGATGTAACAATGAATTATTTCATCTTTTTATGGCAAAAGCAGTGTTTTAAATGAGTCAGTATACACATAGGGACTTTCTTCCAGAGTTTCCTCAGCAGTGTGTGTGTGCGTGTGCGCGTGAATTGCTCTTTAAGCCTTTGATTTCATGCTATGAGTAGATTTGGTGTCCAATTTAATGCTGCTGTATTTTGCCATGAAGTTACAATTTGCAGGAGTTACAGTCTTCGGTCCAGGCTTCCTGGTTTACGGCACACCTACAAACCCTAACAGGGTGGGATAATAAACCCTGGATCCAGCTGATACCAGAACTTCAGAAACAGTGCTTGATACCTGCATCATGGCAGGTGTACAGTAGGTGTGCTTTGCAAACAGCAGAACATCTCAGTAGCTTCACTTACCTACTGGGTTTAATGCCCCCCCCCCCTTTGAGCAGCTTCACAATATGAATTCATTCAAACCCACAATGTGACCTCTGTCAAACACTATCACGTGCTGGGAAAGCCATCGAATGCGTCTGAGGAATCATCTATGTCTGACTTTAGATTGTGTGACATCACTTCTATCACACCATTGTTCACTAGTGCCCTCTGTTGCCAGTTCAAGACCTGCAATTTAAATCAGTTATATAACGTTTTCTGGTCTGCATCTATACTGACTGGCTGCACTTCCAAACTGGATCATTCCTTCTTGATACTTAACTTTTTTATGTCAGTGAAAATAATTAATTTGAATGGATTTGACTAACACACACACACACACCTGTAGAATGCAGACACAGTGCTGACAGCCAGCAGCAGGTAAAGCAGAGACTGAGCTGGGTAGGTTAGTGGGTGGAAACCATGAGAGAATAATCTGATCACCCTGCAAGAGATGAACACCAACCAACATCATGTCCTCCACTACATCCATATATCTCCTCTCCTGTCTGGCAGTTCCCACCTCAGCATCTTTTTTTCTATAAACCCACTATCTCTCCTCTGGACATGTCCTAGACATGACATTTCCTGTTCTCCTCTTGTATCTGCTGTAGCTTTGGTTCCCTTCCCTCCAGGTGTCTCGTGTTGTGTTGATTGCTTTCCTTTGTTTTCAGTTAGTATATAAACTGTGTTTTGAGTTCCTTAGTTTGTGGCCAGATTATGTTCCTTATGTTGACTATGTGAGATTATGTGGATTATGTTCACTCACCTGCTGTCTCAGTCTCACCATCTCGTCCTCGTCTCATGTAAGTTGCTGCTCCACCAGCTTACTTTCGCTGCTTGTTTTCCATTAAATCCCTTACTGCACATGCTTGCTAGCTCGAGTCGTCTCTCCCTGCATATGGGTCCACTTTAAACATGAAAAGGACAAAAGTCGGAATATGTGGATACCTTTATTTGCAGAGGGGACATTTCAAAGACCTGATACCATATCAAACAAACACCTTCAAGTCATTAATAGCAGAGTTCCTCACATCAGCTGTTGTCTATGAAGTAAAGGTCTGTCATTTAATGAGTATAAGTATAGAATGTAATTTAAAATAAGCTGAATCAGAATCAAGTTTATTTGACCAAGTATGTTACACATGGATTTTGGTTCCGGCTCACTTTTCACTTGTACAGGCAGACAGACGTCTAGAAGATTATAGACAGTGTTGGACATAGAACACACACTTCTAGTTGGTGGTTTGAGGTCAGGTGGTACAGAGCAGGTATATATAGCATTATTTTTTAATGGTAGAACAGGTTATTTCCTTGTTAGGAGAGTTAAATGTTTGTTTATAATAATAAACTTTATTTAATAATAATAATAAACTTTATTTATATAGCACCTTTCACAGATAAAAATCACAAAGTGCTTCACAATTGATTCAATAAAACAGCATAAACAGTAAAAAGATAAAAAGAATAATAATCACACCAAAAGTCCAGTCAACCAAAAGCTCGCCCAAATAAAAGTGTCTTCAGCTGCCTTTTAAAAGAATCAACAGTGTCAGCCTCACGAAGGGGCAAAGGTAGGGCATTCCACAGATTTGGAGCCACGGCCTGAAAGGATCGATCTCCTCTGGTTTTAAATCGAGTTTTTGGAACCATGAGGAGGTTCTGGTCTGAAGATCGGAGCGAGCGACCAGATATGTACGAGTGAAGGAGATCACAAATATATTTTGGAGCCTGCCCATGCACGGCTCTGAAGGTCAAAACGAGAATTTTAAAATCAATTCGAAATTTAATGGGAAGCCAGTGCAGAGAAGACAACACTGGCGTGATATGTGACCACCTGCTGGACCCGGTTAAAAGTCTTGCAGCAGCATTTTGGACTCGCTGAAGACGATCAAGAGCATTTTTGTTAAAACATGTAAAAAGAGAATTACAATAATCTAAACGAGAAGAAATAAAAGCATGAATCACCAACTCCAAGTCAGTGTTAGTTAGTGTTTAGCAAGGTGACGGCCTGTGGGAAAAGCACCTGCATCCTGGTGGACGTCCCTGCAGTATGAAGGTGTTGCAGGATGTAATGCAGGCCCATTTTAACTGACTGCATCATCCACTCACCTGTTAGTCCTGTATGCAGACTGCAGGGGGTCCAGCAGGGTCCTGTGATGGACTTCAGGTGGTTTAACACCAGCCTTTCAAAGAGTTTCAGGATCAGACGTCAGGACGATGGGTCTGTAGTCATTTAATCCCTGGATGGAGGATTTTTTTGGAGACCGGGGTGATGGTGGAGCTTTCGAGACAGGATGAGAATTTGCACGGCTCCAGTGAGGTGTTGAAGATTCTTGTGAATACAGAAGCACAGACCTTTAGGCAGGAAGGAGACACACCGTCTGGACGTGGAACTTCTCACACTTTTTGTTTCCTAAAGAGCTGACACACCTCTGCTTCACTGATCTTCAGAGCAGGTGGAATGTGTGACAAACATCTTATCAAATCTGCAGTAGAAAACATTCAGCTCCTCAGCTAAATGTTCATTCCCTGTAGACTGGGGCTCTTAAAATCAGTAAGTGTTTGCAGACCTTGCCATTGTGAACGGACATTGTTTGTGGAAGTGGTTCTTCAGTTTATCAGAGTGTTTCTTTGGTGCTCTGTTTCCTTGTTTCGTGTGTTTCTGGTCTGGTTGTACAGGAGACTGTTTCCAGAGTCGTATGTGTTCTCTTTGATTTATCTGAGCCGCCTCAGTTTGGAAGTGAACCACGGTTTTTGTTTTTGAATGTGCAAGGATTTTGTTGGCGCACACAAGTTAACAAAAACATTAGTGTGACAGGTCAGTGTCAGTGAGTTCAACCAGCAGCTTCAAACCTTGAAACTACATGAACAACATGTAAATTAATTACTTTTCAACATTTGATGCCCTGCAAAATTTCCCCTGGGAAACTCATATTTTTCATCCACTCGTCACTCAACTTTGGCACAATGCATGGGGGAACACAACAGAGTGCAAAAAAGCACTAAAAAAGAATATTGATAAAACAACTCACAAAACAGATTAATGAAGACATCATACTGAAAATCCTAGACTCCAGAAAGGTAATTGGAAAATCACGTTTTATTTATGTGCTGTAAATACCTGCAAACTGCTGTTTCTGCATATCTATGTGTGTTTGTTTTTCAAAATGCAGGTGCTTTTCTCCATTTTTCATGCATGCACGGTGTTGTGTACTATGTTAACTTCCTCTTTTGGATGGAGTCAGCAAGAGACCACCGTGATGGACTGCTCACATATCATATGTAGCAGGACATGTGGTGCGTCACACAAACAACCGCACCAAGCAACTGTTTTTCCAGCCGCATGATGGGAGACTCTGTGCTCCTACTCAGGACAATATGAATAAAGCAATGACCAAGGAATTGAGATGGAGTGGGTAAAGAACCTGAGATCGACTACCACAGCACAGAGAAGCAAATGTTGAAAGACTAACAGCAGAATATTCAGTCACAGGAACCTCTGAAAGGTTCGGAAAAGCTTCACAAAAGCTTTCCTGCCCTCCGAAAAGAAGAGAACTCAGCTGTAGCAGAACAGTTCATTCGTGAACTTGCATCTGTCAGATACTCATTGTGCCAAATAAAAGAGACACATTTCAAACAAACTGTCAGGATCTTAATAGATTTGCACAATGAGAAAATAAACAGGCAGTTTAAGGCAGCAATGGAAGCTCTGTGTAATGCTAAGCTGTCTGTTAGACTGGGTGGCATTTTGGGACTGCAGTTTCCAGGTAATTTGATCTTTATGTAAATGCAAACTATATTCACAATAAACATTTGAAAATATGAAGGATTTGTCGTTGTTAAATCTGACTAGTACAATATCGTCATTTAGCAATTGTGTTTTTTAGTAATTCAGCTTATAATAAACGATCACAGAATTCTCTACACAGGACTAATAATGAACATATAGTTTAGAGATCATTCTAAGTTCTTGTGTTATGATCTTTTTTTAGACAGAATGGAAACTCCCATGTCCAATATGGAGAGCTCTGCTTACATGAAAAAGGACAGAAATGTTAGGGTTAGGGTTTGTTGCCCAGAGGTACACCGTTGATGACGTCAACAACAAGGTAAAATCTAGAAAATGTAATTTAATTTAACATTTTTTTTGTACCCATTAATCAAAACACTTTTTCCTAACCTATACTTAAGGAGAAGTTGACAAAGTCTGGACTCGGGGATGAGCACCAAGCCATCGCTTATGCTACCAGATGTTTTCCAGTGTCTATAAAAGACATTAGCTACGTTTACATGCGCCAAATTTCCCCAATCTGATTAAAATCTTGGTTGATCTGAATTCCCAAATCCCTGTTTACATGGACACTAACTGAAATGATCTGATCATGCCATGAGTACACATGCACCAAGCACTCAATCAGGTTAAATGAGTTGAGCATGCGCACAGCTAGTTGTCTTTCCGGGGGAAGAAAAAAAAGTAAACAAACTCCTTTCTGCACGTCTTTCCCGCCCCATCGTGTGCTCGATCTGACTCACGTTATCCCCAATAAGGACCTTCTGCGGGTGATTACCTTTATGTTTGGGTTTTTACTGGTCGCATTAACCAAGCTAGAGGCTGAATACATATTACTACTGCTCCTCCACCACAGGAGAGGAGAGCAGGATGACAGGATGACTGCACCAGCAGACCACTTCTGTTTACCTCCCGCCATGTTTTCTACTTGGGTCTGCGAAAGCAGAAAGACGTCACGCTGAAGTTGTACGCATGCGCAGTGGGCTTTTTTCACCCTTTCTTTCCGAACGGGTGTATACATGCACGTCTATCTGAATGAAGATCGGACAAAACCACCCCTCTCGATCGGAAGTAAATTTCATTCTGATCAGGCTGCATCAGATCAAAACATTCTGATTGACATGTTTACATGACGTATTTTTGTTCCGATTGGGCGTTTATTCTGATTAAATGTGCCCATGTAAATATAGCTATTGTGTGTGTCCCAATCAGTTATTGGAAGAGTCCTCATTGATTATGCCATGGTTGACAGATTATAAAAGTGTACATATTTTTGTTTCAGAGAAGCATCTGATGAAATAATGTATGTCCTTCAATACAGTTTCTCAGTTATAATTTAAATACTGTATATATTTTCTATTGATTTTAGGCAGTTAACTATCGAGCAGCACAACTGGCAAAAGAGAACATGGTAAAACATTTCAATAAACTGTTTTGGAAACTGCAAAATCCTCCGTCATCGTCACACATATTTCTTTATACTTGTCTTTTTCAGTATGCTACCTTAGGCACATTTGATTATAGTTTATGGCACCATGAGTGGACAAAAAATGGGTCTGTCATTGACGAGCTTGTGAAGCACATTCCTGCAAGTCCTTTTTAATTAATTACATTCTAACCATGTATTGTGTTGAAAAACACGACATAAAAAATCAATAATTTTTATAACCTATAAATCTCTGATCATTTTATTACAGGTTTCAGACACACTATTCCTTCCAAGGATAGTGGGGCATTCATCTCCTGAGATGAATCATTTCATTCTTTGGGTGAGTGACCATACCTATCATGATAATGACTTGTTTTGGGGATTTCTCTTGCGTTTTGAATTTAAGTGTTCTTACTTTGATCTATTCTTGATGCTGTTATATCTCTTTACTCTTTATCTTGATCAATCAATTGCTTTTCCTTACCCAGTGTCTTACCTTATGTTTGTTTTTGTCAGGTCTCAGCAGTTGGTGAGTGGTGTGTTGTTGTGTTTTGGAATCTAACCGTGTCATTGCAGGGTGTGACAGAGCAGCTGAGGTGAATCCAGCTGATCAGGTGCAGGTGTGGTTCATTACCCAGCCCCGCCTGGGCTGAGTTAAAAGCCCTGGAGGAACCAGAGACAGACGCCAGTTTGTTCCGCTATCTACATGGTAACGTTTAGGCCTCTTGAGTCACTGTGTGACAAATGTAGTTTAGATACTTACCTCGACCTTGTCCTCCTCCTCCTAGTCTGTCCTCACTGGATTCCTACTCCAGTCCTTGGGTGCCTTCATCTCCCGCACTGGCCGTCTGCCGTGCCGCTCGGAGGACCCAGCTCCTGTCTCTGATGTGCGTCTCACGTCCGCCCCCGTTCCTGGATTGTCGGTCTCTCCTCCTGGATCCTTCCACGCCTGCCCTGGTCCTCGCCGTAGTTCTGTCCACCCTTCTACAACAAACATCATCAGTCACTTCACTCTGGATTACTCTCGTCATCCTCATCACCACCGTCATCAGACACACCACCACCACTGCTGTTTCCCGCAGTCCTCCTCCAGGCTTCTCTCCTTCTACAATCACCGTAAGTCTGTGAGCACATTCCCGGCACACCGTACTGTCAGCATCACTAACCTGTTCTCTCCTCCATCGCTAGAGCGCCTCCTGAAGTTCCCAGATCCTGTGCCTGTGATCCTGTTACAAAATATCATTTACAGACTGTTAAACTCCTGGTTCTCTGTACAATCCCATTACTTACCTCTCATCCTGTGTTGGTCTGAGGTCTGGGTACGGTTTGGAGTTCACTACAACATGACAGTTTTCCTCCTCAGATGTTAAATGTTTGTTCTCCTTCTCTCTGCCTACTAGTCAGGTCTGCACTCTCACCAGCAGCCTGTTCTTTAGTGACCAGTCAGTAATTAAGATCTCCAGTTATTTAAGCTCCTTGTTTTTGGCTCACTAGGGTTTGCGTCAGTGTGCTCTGCTTGTCTTCTAACCTGTATTGTTTCCTTCCTAGAGTCTAACATGCTTCTGTATGCTTTTTTTTTTCTCTCTTAACCCAATCAATGTTGAAGCTAGCTAAAATAATGCATTTCATTTTTAACTGTTTGACTTTAAAGCAAAGATCTGGATGAATGATTCACTTTCACTGCATTGCAATATCAGTGATGAAGACATGTATCTACTAAGGTATTGATGTTACAATACTATGCTACTTGATAAGTGTTTAATTTACATTAATAACATTATATATGACTTGTATTATCTTTTGCAGACATGTCTTTAGGTCTTCCAATGGGCTTAAAGACTGGACAGTTGTATTTCCTCCACAGTGGAAGCAGCAAGACTCTGTCAATTGTTGGATATTTGTGTGTTCAGTGAGTGTCCATGTTCCTAACCTGTTTTACAACTCTTTACATCTTAAAATTGCTGTTTCAACCATGGAATATTTATATTTTCTAACCAGACTGTTGAAAATTAAGTTTTGCATCATGAAACCATCGCAGAACCTTTAAACCTTAACTAATGCAGGACTCTTCGACTGCACCATGCCACCCAAATGCTGAAAAACGTGCATCCTGAGGTTAGCTCCTTTAATCCAGTAACATATGGTAATGTACATTACTTTAGTCAAAAAGCTGTGTTTCATTATCTAATCTGTTTTTGATACAGGATTTCCCACCTACTGCACAAGAAATTATGGCAATAACACAAAAGGAAATAACTCCAGCATCCATTGCCTGGCCTGGAAGATTAAAGTTTGCCTTTTTCAATGAGCAATTAGGAAAAACAGCTATGTAGTCTTTTCACATACATTGAATTGCAGAATGTGAAATTTAGGAAATTTTTCTACATCTAAAATTGAAAAATGTTTTATTCATTCAGAGGTGTTTAAAATTGCCCTTTTCACAATATTTTCAATGAGCACATAAAGTACCAGAGGGTGCAATGCAGTACCTGTAAAAGCTGGTTGCATTTTGAGTGCGGTGGTGTGACCAGAGACTGGGCTTCCAAGGACTGCTTTTGTGGATGCAGTATACATCGTGATGCGTAAAACTTCAGTAGTAGTAGTAGTAGATTAGTTTCAAGACACATGCCTTTAGTACAAAACACTTTTCTGTTTAGTTATATGTAATATTACAAACTATTATCTCACAATGTTAACGATGCAAAATTTGTTTAGCAGTTGCAACTTGAACGGAGTGATCACTGCTGTACTATATGGAGGCTTCTGTGAAGAATAAGAGTAAACCCTTCAAATTCATGTCTGCATTTAGCAAAGCAAACAAACTAAAGATTTTGGTCTGAAAAGTATTTGTCCTTCACAAGGACAGGATTAGGGGGGCTGTGAAGGCTGATGATATCCTGACAGATTCAGATTACATAAAATGTATCTTCTCTTTAGAGTCACAGTGAAGTAGAAGAGTCTATTATAAAGGCAAACATACATTTTAGCGAATACATACTATATTACAGGACTTGGAAAGAAACCTGCAAGCAGGCCACATTCTTTCAAACAGGGTGTATCTGTGGAAGCACAAAGAATTAGACCCAAGTCTTAAGAATGTGACAATGGTATATTATTTATGATATATGTTCAGTTCTAAATGCTGTGTTCACACAACAAAACAAATCTGAGCAAACCCTTTGTTTATTCAACATGAACTTTAGAGATTGTGTAAGTTTGTGTCTATGCTTAGTTGGTTATATCTTTTTAGGTTTCTGTTTTATAGTGTATAAAGTGCATTGAGCCTCATGTATTTATTTATTTCTTTACACACACTCACCTAAAGGATTATTTGTATTTGACCACCTTTTGCCTTTAGAACTGCCTTAATTCTACGTGGCATTGATTCAACAAGGTGCTGAAAGCATTCTTTAGAAATGTTGGTCCATATTGATAGGATAGTATAGGGCCATTGTAGTACAGTGAACTCATTGTCATGTTCAAGAAACCAATTTGAAATGATTGGAGCTTTATGACATGGTGCATTATCCTGCTGGAAGTAGCCATCAGAGGATGGGTACATGGTGGTCTTGCATTAGCCGGGACATCTCGTATTTTTATCTAAATAGGATTGTCCCATACGGAATGTCACTTGTCCCTTACATTGGGTGTTGCTTGATATGTTTGCCCTCTGGTGTGTAAGAAGGTTACACTGCTTTTACACTTATACCACCGCTCTGTGACCAATGAGCTGACAGCACACTTACACACGAGTATGACAATAAAGAATCCCACTTATCTCATTGGTCTAGGTGCCATTGCTCGCAAAGAAGATACCAGAAGACAGATGACATTTTTGCTGTTGCCTGCTTGCCAGCAGTTTATCCATGGTGTGAATTCTCAAACCAGTGGATTTGCATCCATAATTAGAGTGTGCGTTCTTAGCAGCTCAACGGAGGTTTCAAAATAAAAGCCAATATATAGAAAACACTTAGAAAACTCAACCAACCTTACTTTTCAAACCCAGTTTCTCACAAATCAAAATATTAAATAAAATTAGGAAATAAACAACAGTTACAATTATTGTTTTCTCTTCTTTGAGGTGGATGGAAGGAGTCATTGGCCTCGATGACGACATGCACAAATTTGCACAAAATGATTATTAATCATTCCAAACAAATCCAATCTAAAATCAGAGTTTAAGCAAACAGGAGTGGGTCAGAAAGTCTTTGAGGAGTATTTCAATTAAATAAATTAATTACAAAGCAGTCTCAGTAGATATAATTCATCAGGCATTTGATTCTAGTTAGTCTTAATTCTTTTACAATATTTAACTTATTCTTTACATCGCACAGACCAGGTCCATGCTTATAGTTTTCTGTTTCAAAAATGGACACTTCTCTCATTCAT
This sequence comes from Pachypanchax playfairii, assembly GCA_006937955.1. Classification (NCBI taxonomy): domain Eukaryota; kingdom Metazoa; phylum Chordata; class Actinopteri; order Cyprinodontiformes; family Aplocheilidae; genus Pachypanchax; species Pachypanchax playfairii. The sequence continues at coordinate 817,594 of SSNP01000125.1, read as the reverse complement.
TTGTATCAGGAACAAAACTTTATTTGACATCTGACATACATAAAAGAACAAGCAAAGCTGAAAAATGTATCCTGCCAATTTTCCATCAGTATTTCAATTGACCTTTTCTCCTAGAAAAACTCAAAGGCATTGCACTGATACAAAACCAACAATATCAAATAAAAGAAACACAAAATTTAAAAAAACAAATATTATTATAACTATGAATATGTTCTGGTTTTCTATTCACTTGATTGTCTCAAAATACCAACTGCACACTTGAACCATAAAAAAAAGAAATACCCTTATAAGAAATCTGCTATGGAATAATATTTTATTCCTGAATCATTTAGAAGCTCTGATTTTGCTGAAGGAAATGACAGTTCTTCCTCATGTCTTCATACACGCAGTCATTGGAGACTCTCCTGGCACTTCTTCTCTCACTACATCCTTGTTTCACCTGTTGGTTATGACATACCACAGATTTTCTTTAAAGAGTGAGATTTTAAACTTATACGGAACATACTGCTCAACAGAAAACAGGATTATAAGACATTATTACCAAACTCATTAGTTTCCTCCCTTAAAGGTACCCTGTCACACAAAGTTCATGACTTTGTGCTTATTCCTTAAGTATTAACCTGTAACATGACATATTTTATATCTAAAAAAACATTAGGAAACACTGATTTTCAGACTTTCAAGCTCAGCGTAATCTTGACTGATTGAAAATATGCCTGGATTTGGGCTTTTACTCATTAATATTCATTGTGCTAATTTGCTGGACTCAGATTGGCTAACAAACTAGCCAATGAGAACAAGGCTTCCTGTATGCAACAGCACACCGAGTTTTTTCCTGTTTGATACGTGATGTTCTAATAGCTGTTAACCACGAGTCGACGCTGCTATGAGAACGAATGACCCGCAGCATCACGCTCCATCAGAGGATCTTAAATATGAATCCTAAAAACTTTTAAATATTTTAGGACATGACGGTCAGCGAGAGTTTTACAGATGATGATTTTATTGGATGGATCATTGCACTAGAAAAACTCACTAAGACCCAGTGACTCATGGATTCAACGTGTAAACATTAAACACTGCTCTGTGAAGCACTCAGCAACATGGCGGCCACACAACTGACTTTGTTTGGTTCTAGAGTCTCTATTTGAGTGTAAAAGAGCATAAAATGTGTGAATTTGTTTCCAGGCGGTCAAAAGTGGATGGAGAGACTGAGGTTTAACTGACAAACACATGAACAAACCGTGCACAATGGCAGAGCTCCCCTCAGTCCCCGCTGCCGACTTAACAAGTTACATGAGTCCCTTCAAAATAAACTGAAGACATTAGTCCCGCAAATCTGGATTTTTGGGCAATGTGTGAATTGTCTATGTCCAGCTGGAGCGTAGCACAACAATGCTGACAGTCAGACATGTTTGCTAGCAACTGAGCTAACTTTGCAGACGGGGTCCGTACTGCACGAGCTGGTGGATTCTATTGAACAAAACAGATGTGACGTTACAGTGATAGGGTTTTCAAACTCAGGTGTTTGCATAAGCTGCATCGTTTAAGCAATAAAAAAATGAAAGAGAAGTACAATTTTCACAAAACCAAGAACACCTGTAGATCTAAAATATTCAACGTAAAAATCAGAAAAAAATGCTTTTTTATGGCAGGGCACCTTTAACAAAAGGCACAGCAAATGAAAGTTAAACTTATTGTCAGCATTTTGAATTGTAACACTGCCAGCAGCAAAGTACAGTGGGGCAAAAAAGTATTTAGTCAGCCACCAATTGTGTAAGCTCTCCCACTTAAAAAGATCAGAGAGGCCTGTAATTTTCATCATAGGTATACCTCAACTATGAGAGACAAAATGAGGAAAAAAAATCCAGAAAATCACATTGTCTGATTTTTAAAGAATTTATTTGCAAATTATGGTGGAAAATAAGTATTTGGTCACCTACAAACAAGTAAGATTTCTGGCTTTCACAGACCTGTAACTTCTTTAAGAGGCTCCTCGGTCCTCCACTCGTTACCTGTATTAATGGCACCTGTGTGAACTCGTTATCAGTATAAAAGACACCTGTCCACAACCTCAAACAGTCACGCTCCAAACTCCACTATGGCCAAGACCAAAGAGCTGTCAAAGGACACCAGAAACAAAATTGTAGACCTTCACCAGGCTGGGAAGACTGAATCTGCAATAGGTAAGCAGCTTGGTGTGAAGAAATCAACTGTGGGAGCAATTATTAGAAAATGGAAGACATACAAGACCACTGATAATCTCCCTCGATCTGGGGCTCCACGCAAGATCTCACCCCGTGGGGTCAAAATGATCACAAGAACGGTGAGCAAAAATCCCAGAACCACACGGAGGGACCTAGTGAATGACCTGCAGAGAGCTGGGACCAAAGTAACAAAGGCTACCATCAGTAACACACTACGCCGCCAGGGACTCAAATCCTGCAGTGCCAGACGTGTCCCCCTGCTGAAGCCAGGACACGTCCAGGCCCGTCTGCGGTTTGCTAGAGAGCATTTGGATGATCCAGAAGAGGATTGGGAGAACATCATATGGTCAGATGAAACCAAAATAGAACTTTTTGGTAGAAACTCAACTTGTCGTGTTTGGAGGGGAAAGAATGCTGAGTTGGATCCAAAGAACACCATACCTACTGTAAAGCATGGGGGTGGAAACATCATGCTTTGGGGCTGTTTTTCTGCAAGGGGACCAGGACGACTGATCCGTGTAAAGGAAAGAATGAATGGGGCCATGTATCGTAAGATTTTGAGTGAAAACCTCCTTCCATCAGCAAGGGCATTGAAAATGAGACGTGGCTGGGTCTTTCAGCATGACAATGATCCCAAACACACCGCCCGGGCAACGAAGGAGTGGCTTCGTAAGAAGCATTTCAAGGTCCTGGAGTGGCCTAGCCAGTCTCCAGATCTCAACCCCATAGAAAATCTCTGGAGGAAGTTGAAAGTCCGTGTTGCCCAGCGTCAGCCCCAAAACATCACTGCTCTAGAGGAGATCTGCATGGAGGAATGGGCCAAAATACCAGCAACAGTGTGTGAAAACCTTGTGAAGACTTACAGAAAACGTTTGACCTCTGTCATTGCCAACAAAGGCTATATAACAAAGTATTGAGATTAACTTTTGTTATTGACCAAATACTTATTTTCCACCATAATTTGCAAATAAATTCTTTAAAAATCAGACAATGTGATTTTCTGGATTTTTTTTCCTCATTTTGTCTCTCATAGTTGAGGTATACCTATGATGAAAATTACAGGCCTCTCTGATCTTTTTAAGTGGGAGAACTTACACAATTGGTGGCTGACTAAATACTTTTTTGCCCCACTGTAACTAGAAAGTTTAGAACTGTTCATTATTAAAGAGGTCCTTCTATTAAAAACAGTTTTTCTGAGGTTTCTGTTGAATATTTTAGCTCCACAGGTGTTCTTACCTTCATAGTGGGTGTGAAAACAGGTCAACAACTTCTCTTTCAGTTTTAATTTCTCAAACTACGCAGGTGGTGATAAAACCCAAGTTCGAACGGCCTGTATCTGTTTCATCACAACTCCTTTGTTTGTTAGTATTCATCAGCTCCTGCAGTTGAAACCACGCCTAGCATGCGGCTGGCTAAAAGCTGTGGAATAACATTGTAAACAGGAAGAGAGTACGTGTGACGTTGTCATGCACAGCGGAGCAGGAAACAGTATACCTTGCTCTCATAGGCTAGTTTGTTAACCAATCTGAGTCCAGCAAATTTGAATAATGAATATGAACGAGCTGCTGACGAAGCAGCCTGACGGAAGGAGCCGGAACAACCCGAATTTTCAGACAGATTGAAAGGTCTGTTAATTAGTGTGACATTTTTTAGATATAAAATGTTTCATATTACTGGTTAATACTTTTAAGAAATAACCACAAAGTCCTGAAATTTGTATGAAATGGCATCTTTAAGAAAATTCAAGTAGTAAATTATGGCGCGTTCACATCGGCCGCTTTGTTAGCGTGAAGCAACGTTCACAACGCTTCAAGTTTGACGCTTGAAAGTTGAAGTTTGAAGACTGTTTGAAGACTTCCTGCTTCATTCATGTTACGTGCAGTGACGTCACTACAATGAGACGCTCTGATTGGTTGACATGCCGCTTCAAGAGCTTCAAAAGTTCAGCTAGCTGAACTTCTGCGTTGCTCGCGTTTCAAGCTTCAACGCCTGAAACGCTTGAAAAGCTTTGAAAGTTGACGCTGCTAACGCTCACAAAGCAACGCAGAGACTCTGACGGACTCCACATAGACTTTACATGTGATCTTGACGTTTCTGACGTTGACGGTTGGGCGAGTGTGAACGCACCATCCTTATTTGAAACCACTCATCCAAATAAGAGTACAGTGAGACTAAATGCAACCAGGGTAACATGTAACTATGTCATTGCTCCATTTTAAATGCAGACAGAAGAATCCGTGGTTTAGATGTTATCAGGCTTTGAGTGAGGGGATGTTTACTGTGTTTACATCGGTTCAGATGTTTCAAAGGACATGTGATGTGTCAGACTGATAAAGTGTGCAGCAACATTCCAAAACCTGCACAACTTGATCATTTTAACTTGGACACAAAACACAGAATGTGGAGAAACAGACTCACCCGTGGTATGATCAGTAAGAGAAAGATCCATGTTATTAGAACGCTGATAATACAAGTAAAAATGGCATAAATCATCAGAGGGGAGCTTGTTTCATCAGTGACAGGAGTTGGGCTGGAACATGGTGTCCTTTCTGTTGAAAATAAAGACTTTTAAACTAAATCCAAAGAAGTTTCATACATTCTGAAAACGGTGCCAATGTTTCAGTTATTATTACTTTTTCACTCCAAAATTTGCAATATCATACTCCATAAACCCAAACATGAGACTGGGTTGTTTGGGCTCCCTGTATTTATATTTATATTTGTCAAGGGAAACTATATATTTGCATTTATCACTGAATATGGAGAAAAGAAAGTCTAGTTTTGTTTTTACTGAACTTTTAATTGAAAACATGGAAGTATAAAAGCATTTCTTCTTCCAAAAGCTATTATAATATTTACAAGTGATCTGTTTTTTAATTAACACCCCCTTAAACCTCTTTAATTTGGATAATAATAGAATAGAAAAAAACTTTAACCTAACACCAGGGACAAGAGTTGCAAATTAGCTTAACACTACACTCACCGGCCACTTTATTAGGTACACCTGTCCAACTGCTCGTTAACACTTAATTTCTAATCAGCCAATCACATGGCGGCAACTCAGTGCATTTAGGCATGTACACATGGTCAAGACAATCTCCTGCAGTTCAAACCGAGCATCAGTATGGGGAAGAAAGGTGATTTGAGTGACTTTGAACGTGGCATGGTTGTTGGTGCCAGAATGGCTGGTCTGAGTATTTCAGAAACTGCTGATCTACTGGGATTTTCACGCACAACCATCTCTAGGGTTTACAGAGAATGGTCCAAAAAAGAAAAAATATCCAGTGAGCGGCAGTTCTGTGGGCGGAAATGCCTTGTTGATGCCAGAGGTCAGAGGAGAATGGCCAGACTGGTTCGAGCTGATAGAAAGGCAACAGTGACTCAAATAACCACTCGTTACAACCAAGGTAGGCAGAAGAGCATCTCTGAACGCACAGTACGTCGAACTTTGAGGCAGATGGGCTACAGCAGCAGAAGACCACGCCGGGTGCCACTCCTTTCAGCTAAGAACAGGAAACTGAGGCTACAATTTGCACAAGCTCATCGAAATTGGACAATAGAAGATTGGAAAAACATTGCCTGGTCTGATGAGTCTCGATTTCTGCTGCGACATTC
>SSNP01000125.1:735324-811689 GCA_006937955.1 Pachypanchax playfairii | reverse complement strand
CCTTGTATCAACGGTTCAGGCTGGTGGTGGAGGTGTAATGGTGTGGGGAATATTTTCTTGGCACTCTTTGGGCCCCTTGGTACCAATTGAGCATCGTTACAACGCCACAGCCTACCTGAGTATTGTTGCTGACCATGTCCATCCCTTTATGACCACAATGTACCCAACTTCTGATGGCTACTTTCAGCAGGATAATGCGCCATGTCATAAAGCTGGAATCATCTCGGACTGGTTTCTTGAACATGACAATGAGTTCACTGTACTCAAATGGCCTCCACAGTCACCAGATCTCAATCCAATAGAGCATCTTTGGGATGTGGTGGAACGGGAGATTCGCATCATGGATGTGCAGCCGACAAATCTGCGCCAACTGTGTGATGCCATCATGTCAATATGGACCAAACTCTCTGAGGAATGCTTCCAGCACCTTGTTGAATCTATGCCATGAAGAATTGAGGCAGTTCTGAAGGCAAAAGGGGGTCCAACCCGTTACTAGCATGGTGTACCTAATAAAGTGGCCGGTGAGTGTATATAGCCTACTTCCTACATCAGCAGGTATACACTGTATGTCCTCCATGTCTCTTTGAATTGTCCCTGATAAATAAACCAATAATAAAAATCAAACATTCAGAACATGACCCACAGTTAGATAATACATTTTGTCACTTTCGCTTTGACGAGTGTAGCACCTAGTGGACAGGTGGAGCTACACGTAGATCTGGCAGAGCCAGATTATTGACCATTTACATTGTTTATAGATAATTGTGAAGAGTGATCAGATGCTATTATTTCCAGTTTTGTTCCTCTAGGACTTGCATTACTGGGATGTTTCTCTGTCCCAGCACATTTAAATTAATGCACGATTAACAGGCTTTTACAGAACTCATGGTGCGTTCACACCGGCCGGTTTGTGAACGTCAAGCAACGCTCATAACGCTTCAAGTTTGAAGCTTAAAAGTTGAAGCTCATAACGCCTGCCAGTTAGAGCGCGTAGGCGTTGAAGCTCATAACGCTTGACCGTTAAAAAGAGCACGTAGGCGGAGCTTCCTTTGTTATCGGATGTTCTGAGCTATGGCGGATCATAGAGAGAGTGGCTTGGCTTTATTTACTCCGTTTGTGGACACACCCCATTCTTCAGATGCGTTCTGAGTTTGAGGAGTTAAACCATTTGCTCCAGGAGCTACATATGGATGAGGTTTTCTTCCAGCGCTACTTCCGTCTGTCCCGCATCCCGTTTGAAGACTTCCTGCTTCATTCAGGTACGTCACTACGATGAGACGCTCTGATTGGTTGACATGCCACTTCAAGAGCGTCAAAAATTCAGCTAGCTGAACTTCTGCGTTGCTCGCGTTTCAAGCTTCAATACCTGAAATGCTTGAAAAGCTTTGAAAGTTGATGCTGCTAACGCTCACAAAGCGACGCAGAGACTCTGACGGACTCCACATAGACTTTACATGTAAACTTGACGCTTCTGACGTTGATGGTTGGGTCGGTGTGAACTCACTGTTTGGGATGTGTTAACATATGTTTCATTGAGGCAAAAATGTTGGACAATAACCTTTATATAAGAAGGGCAGAAAATAAACCACTTCTGCCCAAGAAACACATAAAGAAAAGACTGAAATTTTACATGACAGATGGGCAAGAGGTGAGGCCACACCTGGACAGGTTGCCAATCCATCACAGGGCCACAAAGAAATGTTTTAATTTTGTTTATTTCTGCATGGTGTTTGTTCTCAATATCCTCCCCACCAGGTGTTCTACACTAAAAAAACATATATGTTCCATTATTTGGTAACACTGAACAAGCAAAAGAGTGAGCATGGATGGTTGTCTCTGTGTGGCCCTGGGATGGATTCCTGGCCTCTTGTCCAGTGACCCTGGATATGGGCAGCAGCCCCCCATGACCCAGCATGAACCAAGCAAGAGAGAAAATGGATAAACACGTTGATTAAAGATCCCCTCTGATTATCTTCTGAGCTATTTTAAAGCATCTCAGTGGTCTTTAAATTATGATTATGGCGTTTTTACCCCAAATCACAAAACCTGTAGGCTACTGTTTTCTAGGACATCGTTTCTGCATAGCAGCAGTAGCTCATTAGCAATTTGCCTATGTGCTGTGGGTGGAACCGTTGGTGTGGAGGATCCCCCGCCCCTCCCTGTTGCTGAAAGCTCTCTGTTTATGCTAGCACTACCGTTAGCTTACAGCTAGCAAAGTAGGAGCAAAATGCAATTTTGAGCTTAATTTTCTAAAGATAAATCCTCTAGCGTCAGAAAAATGCCACAACAACATGCTAACAACAAGAAAAACATGATTTTCATCGGAGTGGGTCTTTAAGGAGCTTGTTAAACTGTGTTCAGCAGTGATACTGAAGCAATCATCCTCTGTAAAATCTTATCTGTTTTTGACATCACTGTGAAAGATTACTGGCCTACTTTTTACATTGTTTTAACAGACTATTGAGGTTTGTGGGTATGTGTTTACGAACAAGTCTTTAAGGTCACACCACATTGTTTCAGTCAGACAAAGTTCTCGGCTTAAACTGAGTCATTGCAACACCCAAATCCATTTCTTCAACAGACTCTCTGTCTTAGTGCACAGGTTTTTTTTTTTCTTCTGTGTTTCAAACAAGCTTCAGCTATCAGATGCTTTTGTACAAAGACAAGTCCATGGCTAACTCAGTAACTTAAAAATGCCCTGCTGTAAAACAAGCCCAAATCATGAGTCGTCCAACAAGTTGCTTAAACAATTGGTATAATTGTACTGAAATGTGAAGTTGGGTTTAAGCAAGTGTTGCACAATAACGTCAAAAATTTCCACTTCAGTCTGATTTGTTCAAAAGACAAAGTTCTAAAATCATGTGGTTAATTCAGATACAGCTTAATAAACCCAAGTGTGTTTTAACCATTGATATATATTACTGGATTGGACGTCACGTGACTACCGGCATGACACACATGCACCATTGCTATGCATTGAGTCAAAAAGGGACACAATGTTTTGCCATCAACATCAAAATTACAGCAACAAAATCACAAGGTCCAGAGAAATCACCTTTCACAGGTGAGTAAACACATTTTAATAAAGAAAAATGATGCAGGGAAGCGTGAAGTGGGTCAGTCTTTGACGTGTATAGATCTGTCCCTAAGCAGAAGCACTATGCTGGGGGGTTTAGGTACATGTACAAAACTTATAAAACAGCAGTTACTGGACTAGTTAATGGCAAATTGTTTATTTATGTTTTGTTAGATTAAAACTAGAGTGCAAAATCTTCCTACCCTATATGCATATACAGTGGGCAACGGTTATATGCACGACCTCGGTGCCCAGCAGTTTGGTGCATATAAGCATTGTGTGCATTTATCCGTCGGAGGTCATTTGGACTGTAAACACGGGTAGCAGTGTTCAGTATTGATAACAGATAATCAGAAATGATGTAATAACGCAATTGCAATATATTAGGAGAATAAAACTCTCAGACAGAGGGAGTTATATACTCGTATTCAGATCCAGTATAACACTTACAGATGCGCTAGATACGTGCTCGCATGGACGAGACGGTGACAGCACAGATTAAGTTACAGTTAGTAACAGAACGGTTTTCTATATCGGATATTAGGAACTCATGATCGGGCAATAAAAACTAGAACACATGTTACATGTGACACTATTTCACACTGAAGAAGTCGTGATTATTTTTTGGCGACCTTCTGACAGCTTCAGCCAGACTCGCCAGACACGCGTGCGTAAACACCAGAGCAGCCTAGTTCCAGTCACCTGAGAGCGACAGTGTGTGTGAGAACACCAGCAGAGGTGTATGGTCAAGTAACTAGAGAGAAACAGCGAGATTTAGTGAGATGCATGTATGATACCTCCAATTGTTTTGTGCAGATATCCGTCGGCGCTGTGTTTATAAGCATACGGATTCTCTATGCCACGGGAACGTGCCCAGCAGATTTGTGCATATAAGCGAATCGGGATGTGTAGTTTAAACATATTGTTATCCATTGCATAATAACACTGAGTTTATCTGAGAAAACGGACATCTTCATGACTTTCATCCAGAAACTCAGGCAGAGCTGCACTGCGACGGCAGAGATCAGCTGATCCATGTCAACTAGAACCTCAGCTCAGGCTGAGAAACATATCAGTCAAGCAGAACAAACAAAAGAAGTCAGCGGGACTGTTTATTGATTTGATGATGAACCGCACCTCTGATTAATGTAAAAAATAACGCAGCTCAACCAAACCAATGTTAAGTACGTAAATGCATGTTTCAAATTTTCATTATTTTCGTATTTTGAGTAATAATACATATTTAAACATACTACAAGATTAAGAATTTTCCAAGCCTTAATTTGAGCTATGATTTGTAAAAATCGGGTAAGAAATAAGGGAGCTAGCATGATTTGTGTGGTTGATGTATGCCTGTCCTGTACTGGAACAGCACAGGTTTGTTGACATGACTCAATGCATAGCAACTGCACCTGCGCGCACATGCCACCGTCTACAGCAGCAAATACGCAGCATCCAATCCAGTAATATATATTGATATTTTTAACACCTGCAGTCTTTGTCTGTTTAAACCTCCCTCCTGGGAGAGAGCGTTTTACACGCGCTTATCCCTCATGCAAAGCGTTACATCCAGCTGGTCCCTGAAGATCACGAAATCTCATGAGAATAGCGAAAACGCGTGTGATTTCATCAGTACACAAGATAACAACCAGGGAGAAAGAAGACAATATACAGTGGGGCAAAAAAGTATTTAGTCAGCCACCAATTGTGTAAGTTCTCCCACTTAAAAAGATCAGAGAGGCCTGTAATTTTCATCATAGGTATACCTCAACTATGAGAGACAAAATGAGGGAAAAAAATCCAGAAAATCACATTGTCTGATTTTTAAAGAATTTATTTGCAAATTATGGTGAAAAATAAGTATTTGGTCTCCTACAAACAAGTAAGATTTCTGGCTTTCACAGACCTGTAACTTCTTTAAGAGGCTCCTCGGTCCTCCACTCGTTACCTGTATTAATGGCACCTGTGTGAACTCGTTATCAGTATAAAAGACACCTGTCCACAACCTCAAACAGTCACGCTCCAAACTCCACTATGGCCAAGACCAAAGAGCTGTCAAAGGACACCAGAAACAAAATTGTAGACCTTCACCAGGCTGGGAAGACTGAATCTGCAATAGGTAAGCAGCTTGGTGTGAAGAAATCAACTGTGGGAGCAATTATTAGAAAATGGAAGACATACAAGACCACTGATAATCTCCCTCGATCTGGTGCTCCACGCAAGATCTCACCCCGTGGGGTAAAAATGATCACAAGAACGGTGAGCAAAAATCCCAGAACCACACGGAGGGACCTAGTGAATGACCTGCAGAGAGCTGGGACCAAAGTAACAAAGGCTACCATCAGTAACACACTACGCCGCCAGGGACTCAAATCCTGCAGTGCCAGACGTGTCTCCCTGCTGAAGCCAGGACACGTCCAGGCCCGTCTGCGGTTTGCTAGAGAGCATTTGGATGATCCAGAAGAGGATTGGGAGAACATCATATGGTCAGATGAAACCAAAATAGAACTTTTTGGTAGAAACTCAACTTGTCGTGTTTGGAGGGGAAAGAATGCTGAGTTGGATCCAAAGAACACCATACCTACTGTAAAGCATGGGGGTGGAAACATCATGCTTTGGGGCTGTTTTTCTGCAAGGGGACCAGGACGACTGATCCGTGTAAAGGAAAGAATGAATGGGGCCATGTATCGTAAGATTTTGAGTGAAAACCTCCTTCCATCAGCAAGGGCATTGAAAATGAGACGTGGCTGGGTCTTTCAGCATGACAATGATCCCAAACACACCGCCCGGGCAACGAAGGAGTGGCTTCGTAAGAAGCATTTCAAGGTCCTGGAGTGGCCTAGCCAGTCTCCAGATCTCAACCCCATAGAAAATCTCTAGAGGGAGTTGAAAGTCCGTGTTGCCCAGCGTCAGCCCCAAAACATCACTGCTCTAGAGGAGATCTGCATGGAGGAATGGGCCAAAATACCAGCAACAGTGTGTGAAAACCTTGTGAAGACTTACAGAAAACGTTTGACCTCTGTCATTGCCAACAAAGGCTATATAACAAAGTATTGAGATTAACTTTTGTTATTGACCAAATACTTATTTTCCACCATAATTTGCAAATAAATTCTTTAAAAATCAGACAATGTGATTTTCTGGATTTTTTTTCCTCATTTTGTCTCTCATAGTTGAGGTATACCTATGATGAAAATTACAGGCCTCTCTGATCTTTTTAAGTGGGAGAACTTACACAATTGGTGGCTGACTAAATACTTTTTTGCCCCACTGTATATCCCGAAGGTATGTAGCTTATTTTCGTGTACGAACTACAAACCCATCGCAAGTACTGTACTTTCTCGTAGTCTCACAAGCGGAAATCTGCACCTTTTTATTTTGAAACTTCTGAGTATTTTACATTTCATGAACGCCTGATTTCCTGTGTGGTCCAAACTAAACTGCTGAACTTGACACATTTTGGAAGCGTAGTGTGTGAAAAATAGAACTGCAACGTAATGCTTGCGACACTACACTTATGGGACACGTCTCATGCTCGCTGTTTCGTGTGCAGTGTGAACGGTCTTATTGACTTTAATGACGGCTATCAGCCACATATTACACTTGAATACTTTATCGTTAATTATATGTACTTACATGTGTAAAGGGCACATGCATGAACTCTTATTTAGCACAAGGTTTTCAATGAGAAAACAGCTTTCACATTTCTAGAGTGTCCTTTATTTCTGTTTTTACATTTAAGTGTACAATAAAATACTTTTGCTTCCGGAAAACTACACTTAATTCTCCCTTTTCATGATGAGTAGGGTAAAGCATGATCCCCGGTTTTATGTCTTCTAAATTTTATTGTTGTAAGCCTTGGTGCCTGCCTCTTACAACTGCAGTTAGTCCAAAATGATGCAGTTCATCTTTTAATACAAATTTGATAGAATGAGCATATTTACCCTACAACCCGCATTTCCCTGTTTGGTTTAAAAAATTGTGAAAATTTGAGATATTATTATATTGGTACGTTCTTTCTGAGTGTGGCATTATCATCTTGTTTCATGTTCTTATTAAACTCAGGTTGTTGAAGAGGTGTATAACCTTTTGCTGACATGTTTCGGCGGAAGAAAGACGCCAATTATTGAGTTACGTTATTTCTGTTCTGGGCAGTAGGGGGCGCCAAAATCCTTTTTCGCCTAGGGCACCATGCAGCTCAGGGCCGGCCCTGGCCAGAGGTAATACACCTCTTCAACAACCTGAGTTTAATAAGAACATAAAACAAGATTGAGATTTTATTTTTGATTTACAAGCCTTTAATGGGCAGGTTGCCATGTATTTGTCTGACCTACAGCAGCTTTATTTGCCCTCTCGAGCTCTTAGGCTAATAAATATTAGCTTTTTTTAGAACAGTTTATTTCCCTCTGCTACTGGCCTATTGAATAAGGCCCTATAGAACTCCATATATGTCACAATCTCCAACCCCCTCACCTCCACTTTCTCACTGACTCATTTACATCTTAAAGGACATTTGGATCATTGCACAAATGCTTTGGATATGTCAATATTGTTAGTATTAGTTGGTTCTTGTGTTTATATTTGCTATTGTCATTTTAACTTTGATTTGTTGTCTGTGCTCCTTCACCCAAGACAAATTCCTTGTACTATGAAAATAATAATTGGCAATAAACTGATTCTGAATTATTCCAAAGTTTAACTCGTACACGTAGGTGATCCCAAAATATGAAGCAAAACTCTGCCGCATAAACCAAATTACACTGAGTCATATGGAATCACATATACAATAAATAGTCCTAGTAAAAATCTATGTCTTAACGTTTGGAGAATTGTCTCCATTTAATTGTGGATTTTTTTTTTTTAAATAAGAAAAAAATTCAACACATCATGGATAAATGTTGATTTTTTCATTGGTGTCTATATAATCTTTCACAATTTGTGATGTTTTGTTAAAGGTGCAATATGTAAGAATTAGACCTTGTGATCAAATCAGAGTCCTTGTAGTTCATGTAGAAAAACAAACCATCCGCTCTCAGCCAGCCCCCCCCACCCCCCCCACTCCTCCCTGATTTTTCTGCAGGGTTGCCAGTTTCAATGTTGATCCTCATTTTATATTTATCTTGTATTTGTTCAGTTTTTGGGAAGGATGTCGTGGTTTCTTTGGTTTACTACAAGTTACCTCAGGCCTGCTTCTGGTCATTGTGCAATTGTAACTGTTTGTGTTGAAGACTTGATAACCTTGTAGGAGAATTTTTAGTTTTTAAATTAAGAAACAAACAAACCTTTTACAACAACTGCATAGGTCTTGCATTTCACGTTGTCTTTAGTTAATTCTTTGTAGATGCATTTGTAGATACCCGAGTCTTCCGTGGTCAGGTTTAGGATGGTGAATGTGAAAAGTGATCCATTTCCTTGAATCCTGCCCATGTATTTATTTCGCCTTGCAATTTCCTGAGATTGGATATGGACAAAAAGTACCTCATCCTCCTCAATATATTCATGATACAGATATAGACCAATAAGACCGCCGTCGCTGTTTCTGTTTGCAAGTTGTGGACATCTTTCAGAGGAACAATCCAAAGTGATGTTCTCACCGGGAGCTCGGGAAATGACTTCGCTCCCTGGTTGGACACAAACAAATTTGTCATTCAAAAAGTTTTTGGACAAAGGCATTAGAACTATTTTAATGCATTACTTTCAATATAGCAGAAGTACAAAGGAAACACATAGGCTATGTTAAATAATCAAATGGAAACAATTTAGAAACATTTTTCAAAGTAAAAGTACCAGTAGTTGGAGACGTAGTGCAACTGTAGAGGAAAAAATCAATTGGGAAATAAAATGTAATTTTTCGTACCTGACCCAGGAAAAAGGCAGAACAACAGCACAGAGCAAGAGAGTAACATCATCGCTGAGCTGTGAAGCATAACCTGAAAGTGTTTCACACACAGTGCATATATAACCCAGACACTGTGGTGAGGTGTAGCAATATTTCCTCTGTTTGATGTGGGCAGCTAGTAAAAAAGAACCGACTCTGTTTTATAATCAAATAAATTGATTGGACTTCATGAAGAACAGAAAGGGCGAAAAAAAGGAAAATGTTTGAAGAATTTAAGAAGGTAACTTTGCATCATATGTTAAACCTGCTCAATCTAAGATAAGGTAAAAATCTGAAACTGCTACAGCTCAAAAAAAAAAAAAATCTTGAAAGAAGTTGAAATATTCAGATATGTGAAGTGTAAATCCCCATTAGTGTCAATGCACATTTCATTACTGTAGTGTTGTACAAAAAATAAAAGTAATATTCTATTCTGTCATTTTTATTTTTATGCTTTAAATATAAGGCAACATATATATAAAGCAACACAGTTAGGTCCAGAAATATTTGGATAGTAACACAATTGCCATGATTTGGGCTCTGCATGTCATCGCATTGGATCTGAAATTAAACAATTAAGATGCAACTGAAGTGCAGATTTTCAGGTGGTTGAACAAAAATATCCTATAAAACATTTAGGAAATACAACTATTTTCATACAAACTCTCCTCATTTCAGGGGCTCAAAAGTAATTGAGCCTTGTCCCCTTAGTTACTGTTGCTACGTCCAACAAACTCAACCAGCGCGACAGATTGCCACATTCTCAGAAATAGAGGTACGAGACAAGAACATTTTTGTACCTATAGGTACATTTTTTTTAAATGTTCCATTAAAAGTGCAATATTGTTCTTTAAAAGGTCGGAAATGTCCCTTACGGTGTTCAAATTGATATAAAGTACAAATTTGTATCATTTCAACTGCACCTGCAACCCTGGTCAAGGCTGGTTAATCTCTATTTTATTTAGTTTCTTCCATCATTTTCAATATTATATTTCAGAATGTTGGTTTAAGACTTCAAAATGTGGCAGAATTTTACTGTTTTAGTGGAAAAACTTCATACAAAAATGGACCTGGACTACAGGGTGAGATTAACCAGCCTTGACCAGGGTTGCAGGTGCAGTTGAAAGGGTACAAATTTGTACTTTATATCAATTTGAACACTCTAAGGGGCATTTCTGACCTTTTAAAGACCAATATTGTACTTTTAAGGGAACATTTTAAAACAATTTACCTATAGGTACAAAAATGTCCTTGTCTCGTACCTTTATTTCTGAGAATGCAGGACTGGAAGAGGTTGTGACCTCTTTTTGGAGCAATACCTTTGCGACGTCCTCCAAATCAAACCAGCCTTGATCTCCTTTCTCTCTCCAGAACAGCTCTGCCGAATGGCATCCATCCGCTCGGATCTAGCCTCCCTCAAAACCGGTCAGCACTCCCACCTGCAGCACCTCCAATTCTCAGCCCTGCTATCGCCGAGAGTCTGTGGCAATCCCAAGTCAGCTCACGCTCATCCACGGGTGGACTGCAGCAAATAGACAAACCCTATTCACCATGGCAACAAGGGGAAAGCTGTTAGCAGAGCAAATTGTCAAGTGCCACAGAAAAGTAATGGAGTATGTGGTAAAAAGGCTGCATCCCCTTAGCGATGTAGGTGTTGTGCACATTTAGGCAACCAAATTAAACTGTCAAGTCACCTGGCAATGTGAACATATTAAAATGTCCTGTGTAAAGACTTTTTCCAATGAAAAAAATATTTTGTTTTTTTCTCTCCTGCATCTCAAAGAATCTAAATTGAGAATGGTGTAGAACAGGAATCGATAGAGAGAATCAGTATCAGAATTGTTAAAATGCAAAAGAAGCCCAACTCTAGTCCACAATGACATTATCAGTATTTAAATGTAAATGTTGGTCGATGCTGTGGTGTCTCTGCTCTTGTTTTTGTCTCTCGGCAGATGTTAAAACACATTTTTCTCTTTCTCCCACTTTTTCTTCTACCTCTACCTATCTTTTTTTCTTTTTTTTCTCTCATTTCCTCTCTCCTTTGCCATGTCTGCTGCTTCAAAAAGTTGTTAAAACAATATGAACATATATAAAACTGAGGAAAAAGATCACGACTATATGATAAACTAGACATGAGAAATGACAGTAAGCTATAAAATGAAACAAAAAAACACAAACTGGTAGGCCAAACTAAATAAATATTAATTTAGCTAAAGAGATGTAGTGTTTCAATTAGTCCAGCAGAGGGCAGAACTTAGACATTTGCAAAGTCTTTGGCAAGTTTGTGTCAAAAATGCAGCTTATTATTTGAGATTTTTTTCATAAGTCAATCATCTTTTTTTATACTAAATAGTAAAAACTATTATTGATTCCAGATTTAAGCTTAACAGAAGATACCGTTTCATAATGATTTATTTTCCTCTGATTTTATTGCACAGTATTAATTACTACTACTACTACTACTACTACTACTACTACTACTGTCATTTAGCAGACGCTTTTATCCAAAGCGACTTACATTGAGAGAACATACAAGCAAGAAATCAAAGAGAAGGAAACAATATAAGGAGGCGGACTGTTTGGAGTCCAGTTTAATTCCAACGCTGATACATCAAGTGTATCAAAAATTATTTATTTTTTTTAGTGAGAGATAAATTCTCAAATCGCTATCATAAATCATAAATTAATCCTACATTAAGACTGAAAGTGTTCTTTAAAGAGGTGAGTCTTAAGTCTGCTCTTAAAAGTAGCTGCAGACTCTGAGGATCGGACCGAGTTTGGTAGGTCATTCCACCATCGGGGGACAACAGAGGAGAAGAGTTTGGAACATGATCTCATGCCACGTTGTGGTGGAAGCGCTAGGCGTCTTTCAGCGGCTGAGCGTAGCTGACGCGTGGGAATGTAGGTTTGGATGAAGGAGTGAAGGTTTAGTAGGAGCTGTGTGTGTTAGAGTCTGGTAAGCCAGAAGCAGAGCTTTGTACAGTGGGGCAAAAAAGTATTTAGTCAGCCACCAATTGTGTAAGTTCTCCCACTTAAAAAGATCAGAGAGGCCTGTAATTTTCATCATAGGTATACCTCAACTATGAGAGACAAAATGAGGAAAAAAAATCCAGAAAATCACATTGTCTGATTTTTAAAGAATTTATTTGCAAATTATGGTGGAAAATAAGTATTTGGTCACCTACAAACAAGTAAGATTTCTGGCTTTCACAGACCTGTAACTTCTTTAAGAGGCTCCTCGGTCCTCCACTCGTTACCTGTATTAATGGCACCTGTGTGAACTCGTTATCAGTATAAAAGACACCTGTCCACAACCTCAAACAGTCACGCTCCAAACTCCACTTGCAAATAAATTCTTTAAAAATCAGACAATGTGATTTTCTGGATTTTTTTTCCTCATTTTGTCTCTCATAGTTGAGGTATACCTATGATGAAAATTACAGGCCTCTCTGATCTTTTTAAGCGGGAGAACTTACACAATTGGTGTCTGACTAAATACTTTTTTGCCCCACTGTATTTGATGCGTGCTGCAACTTGAAGCCAGTGCAGAGAAATAAGCTGCGGAGTGACATGTTTGTGACAACTTTATTAAACCACCATAGTCACAAGGGATAAAAAGAGATAAAACACCATAGAAATACATAGTTTTATTGTGTTAACTTACAAATAAACCATTTGTGTAAAAGAGAAACGCAAACTGTAAAAAAAGAAAGCAAAAGTACAATGACTCTGAGGGCAGTCGCCAAATGACCTTATCCTCAGGAAGTCTTGGAAATCTGCTTATACAATACACAAAGGAGCATGAATGAAATCTTAATCACAAAACAGAAACAAAATCTTCCATCACACTCAAGCGCAGCACATAAAGCTTTTCACAGAAGGAACCATTTTCTAGGAAATGTCCAGTATTTGTCTAATTTATTGGAAACATGCTACAGAAAATGAACAAGAAACACCAGAACAGAGAAAAAACAAACAAACAGGCATTATATTAAAAATAATCACAGTATAACAAAACATTTTATTATGAACAATAATCACACAGAACATTACAATTTAAGGGCGTTCCAAGGTCCAGTGTGTAAGTTAAATCTGACCTAGTGTACAAACTAAAGAAAATTATTCATTAATACATTTTACAAAAACTATTTTCAAACTTCTTTTATCTTTGAATTATGTTTTTACTTTTGAGCAAAAGTAGAAAACCTCAGACAGTTTGCAGCTGCTTTTTCTCACAGAGTTAATAATTAAAGAACAATAACTGTGAACTTGTGTTTTGTTACGAACGACTAAAAATAGCTTCATTTCTTGTTTCCATGAACCTGCAAAGCTCTGGAAAATTTTTTGTGAAGATTATCAGATGAGAATTAAACCAAAAGCCTGTCTGAGGCGACATGTGACATGAGGACGGTTTTATTTATCACGTGGATCCAGAAACACAAAACGTGCTTTTGGTTTTTAGACGCCACATGATTTTCCCACATAGGCGAGCAGTGATCATATATCAGTGGTTAGACAAAAGAAAATGAAATTTGAAATGGATCATAAGATTTCATTATATAACTTCCCAAATATGGTTCTTAACTTTGTAATTCAATCCTGTCGGATTAGGATGATATTTGGACAAAGAAAACTTTTATCCTAGATGTATCCTAGATACACAGAGGAGTGTTTTCGCAGGTCCTCCTTCCCTGCAGCTGTTACCCGACTTTACAACCAGAACCGCTCTCGATAAACTTAAACGTTTACATCAGCACTGTATATTGCACTAATTACCTTCCTGCTGATGTAATTTACACATTGTAGGCTTTTTTTATCTGCAAATTTTTGAATAATACACTTACACATTCTGCACATTATGTACATGTTTCTAAAAAGTCCCAAAGTATTTAAACATCTTTAAAGTATCCTGCTCTGTTTCACATTACACTCTCAGAAATAGAGGTACGAGGGTACACCCCCAGCAACAAGAAGAGTACAAATTCTTGTCACTGGGGGTGTACCCTGTAGTCCAGGTCCACTTTTGTACCTTATGAAGTTGTTCCACTAAATAGTAAAATTACACCATGTTTTGAAGTCTAAAACCAACATTCTGAAACATAATATTGAAAATGATGGATGAAACTTAATAAAATAGAGATTAACCAGCCTTGGCCAGGGTTGCAGGTACTTTTTTGTACTTTATATCAATTTGAACACTCTAAGGGGCATTTCTGGCCTTTTAAAGACCAATATTGTACTTTTAAGAGAACATTTTAAAACATTTTACCTATAGGTACAAAAATGTTCTTGTCTCGTACCTCTATTTCTGAGAGTGTACAATCTGGGTAATAACTGCACATTACGCTGGCTTTTGTATCCTTAACGTACGTATTTTTTTTATTCTTAAATTCTGTTCTTGCTTTGCTGTTGCTACAACTGAATTTCCCCTTGTAGGACAATTAAAGACTCTTCTTCTTCTTCTAATGAAACCTACTTCTGTTTTTGTGAACAAGTAAAGTGTCTCTGTTTGAAAATGGACTTTTATAAATGGGTTTTAGGTGAACGCTGATATCTTAGTGCTTTTCTTCTTAATAAAAACTCACTTTTTTAAAAATTCACATCTTTGACAAATAATATTTGACAGTCAGACCTTTTTGAATAAAAAAAAATAATAATAAAACATTAAAGTTTAGAATCATTTCCACAGTAACACACAAACAAGATCTATTGGATCTATGTAGAATCTATCAGAATGTGATTCCCTTTCTTTTTCAACACAACCTAAAAAATGCTACAGTTTTCTTTCAAATCCACCTAATGGACATAATTTACATTCCAAATTTTCTACAAGAGCCAACCGATCTGACTCAGAACCCCGACCTGATCACCGGGTCCTTGTGGCTGTTCAGTCTGACTGGACCTGAATTAAACCTCTCTCTGCTTTCTGCCTGCCCGGTTCTTATTTATTATCATATTTACATGTGATTTCTGATTCATCTTTAGCTTTAAGTCAAAGTACACAGTTAATCTGATAAGAGATCCAAGTTATCCCTGATGATATGCAGTTAAATGTAGCTGGAAACTCATATAAAATATGTTGATGATAGCAAAACAGGAAGTGTTGATTTCAGAGGCTGACGGTAATCGTCTATATACACACGTCACACGGTTTATCCTGCAAAATAAAAAGCAGCAGAATAAAGTTAAGACACGCAGAAAAGTTTCTGTTTACTGCAAAGAAAAACAAATAAATGATTGATTACCTCACGCCATGCTGTCATGTTGGGTTTCCTACTGAATAACTGCAGAAGGAGGCAAGTGAGTCAATAATCAGCCATATTTAAAGTGTTAATAGTTGAACACACTTGGTCAAACCATACTGACCGACATCATCCGGTTCCTCTCGGGGAATCTCCCGATGTGGACCTGAAACAAATAAAGAATTTGTTTAAACCTTCACTGTTTTATGGTGGGTAGATGTGAAACCAAAAGTCCAGCAAATGTATCACATGCAAAACCCAGACAGATCTCAAGAGGTAGTTTTCTAAAACGAGTGTAGTGAGCTCAGCCGAAAGAAACCCTCAGTGCAAACCGGACCCACAACTGTACTACCAGTTAGTACAAGTACATCAAAGATCCTTTACTAGTGATGATAATGTGATTCAGCTGAACTGTCCACATTTTTTAAATACATCTGAAATGAGATCAGAAAACATTCGGAAACTGGAGAACTGAATCTTCCACTGTGTCAAAAGTCAACGTACGTGTTTATGTAATATAATCAACAAGAATTGTCTCACTATGAATCCATTTTATTGAGTTAAACCCATTTAAATGGTTTAATAACTGGACAGTTCAGGAAGTTTTAAGGTTATTAGAAAGTTTGATAGAAAAATGACCAGAAAGAGTTTTTATCCCCATCTTTAAGTTCATGTTAGCTCTTTGTGAGCAGTCAGAAAACAGCAAGAGATAAAATCATTTGTCCAAAGATGGACGTACCCATAAGAGGAGTGGTAGAGGGCCTCCGGGCCTCTGCTAAAAATATTAAAAAGACACAACATGATACTGGGCAAACACCGCAAATATTTACTAAGAACTATTACCACTTATAAAATGGAAACTTTCAAAGAACTTTTTAAACTTTCTGGTCTTTTTATTGCTTCATACCATTGGAGGTACTTTCCTAACCTGAATGGTGACTAGTTAAGTTGTCAGCTGGTTTTTCCACCTTCTTCCTTCCCTTGTTGCCTTATTGGTTACTTGCAGGAAGGAGGTGATGAAACCTCAAACTGCATTTGAGTGTTTCAGCGTTTTAGTATTTATAATTTGATGCAATTGTATCAGTATGACTAACATCTACACTCTCAGAAATAGAGGTACGAGACAAGGACATTTTTGTACCTATAGGTAAATTGTTTTAAAATGTTCCCTTAAAAGTACAATATTGGTCTTTAAAAGGCCAGAAATGCCCCTTAGAGTGTTCAAATTTATATAAAGTACAAATTTGTACCATTTCAACTGCACCTGCAACCCTGGTCAAGGCTGGTTAATCTCCATTTTATTAAGTTTCTTCCATCATTTTCAATATAATGGTTTACATGTTGGTTTAATACTTCAAAATGTGGCATAATGTTAATGTTTTAGTGCAACAACTTCATAAGGTACAAAAATGGACCTGGACTACAGGGTACACCCCCAGCAACAAGAAGGGTACAAATTCTTGTCGCTGGGGGTGTACCCTGTAGTCCAGGTCCCTTTTTGTACCTTATGAAGTTGTTCCATTAAAACTGTAAAATTATGCCACATTTTGAAGTCTAAAACCAACATTCTGAAACATAATATTGAAAATGATGGAAGAAACTTAATAAAATAGAGATTAACCAGCCTTGACCAGGGTTGCAGGTGCAGTTGAAATGGTACAAATTTGTACTTTATATCAATTTGAACACTCTAAGGGGCATTTCTGACCTTTTAAAGACCAATATTGTACTTTTAAGGGAACATTTTAAAACATTTTACCTATAGGTACAAAAATGTTCTTGTCTCGTACCTCTATTTCTGAGAGTGTACTGCTAAATTCTCATGATCAAATACAAAGACAGCATCCAGGAGCCCGTATGTGCACACAGTCCCTAAACTAGTCATTTTAACAACATTAAATAGAAATTTTATCCACTTTATTTATTTTAAAAAAGATTACCAATGTGCTTTACAACAAGAAACAAGAACATTAAAACCAAATTAAAGAAGACATCATTGACTCGTGGTACATTGGAGAACCTTTTACAACCTTGTACAAAATCAGATGTTGTGACAGACGTTTTTCTAAAACAAAATATTTAACCAATAGTTAAACACAGACTCACCTCCCGATCTCCGTCTGTAAATGAGCAGCGCCAGCAGCAGACCTACGATCAGCGAGCCGATGACAACCACAGGAGCGATGATGTTGGGAGTCAAAGGGTTACCACGATGTTCTGCACCAAATTTAAAACAACGTCAAGCATTAATAATTATGATCCAATAAGACATGTGATGGTGTTAATTACTACCTGCCCAGCAAATACAAAGAATAAGATGGCAGGCAGGTGACATTTGCACTAATGTTGCACCAGTTTTAATTTGATGAAACTACAGATAAGAACCGGCTTGTTTTTCCATTCAGGAACAGCTGTCGATCTGGATGACACCATCAAGTCTCACCTTTCTGGGGACTGTGTGCAGTTTTCATTAAGATGTCAAATCCAGAACATGTTGCAGCCTGTGTGATTTACTGACTAAAAACAGGCAAAGAGCCAACAGGTTTGTTTATTTTGGATAAATCAGATCGAAAGTGCAGCTTAGTGAAAAAAATTCATTCTTTCCAGCCACAAAGAAAACAACGTTTATAATTTTTTTATGGTTAAACATTTACAAGACGTTTGTTTCATCAGAGTCAACAACTCAGACTTGTCGCTAGCTTACAGTCTCTGTACAACCTCCTGGAATGACAAGAAAAACATCAACTACAGTTGGTCCTGGGTTGAGCAATCTTTAACCAAACTGTATTTATGTCCCTTAAGTTTCAGGTGCAGCTCAGAGTACAACGTGTTTTTGTGGAGCTGATGATGCTGATGCTCCAAACAGGCTCATTTCCACTTGATGTTTCTGTATACGACCTTAAAGAGCAACTCACTCTCAAAACAGCTTTTTTCTGCTTATAAACTGTATTAGTAGGTCTTTAATGCAATCTTTCAGTTTCTGGGCATTTTTTGACATTTTCATGTAAACTTGTTAAATTCTACACTTTTTGGTCTAAAAACGTCTTAGTGCTGCCCTCTTAGGGTTGAAAGGTGGCTACTGCATTTGAATTTTGTGATTGGCTGAAAGCGGTTCATGCCTACGTCAGCATCGTCTCTAAGACACGCCTCCTGGAGTATAAAACCATCTCTCAGACAGACACACTCGCCCCCGCCCGCCTGTTGTCTCCAGCTTCTCACCAAAGAGCTGCCCACAGGGATTTAGAACAACTAAATTTAGAATAACTAATATCATTAAAATCTGGAGAAAAACTTTATTTTACTGCAGTGATTGTGTGGATGTGATTTGTGCACGTTATATTGCTATTCAGACATTTACTCAGACCCATGTCAGCAACACAGCAGTAGCTTTAGCATTGTGGCTAACAACAATCAATCGGTAAACTACTCTGAAAACTACAACAAAGAGAATAACTAATATCATTAAAAGAATAATTAAATCGGGGCAAAGACTTCCCTACAGTGGTTGGGATTGTGTGGATGTGATTTATAGACGGGTTACCTCTCTGCAACACGGCAGAGTCACACTGAAGCTAATCTAAACACGGAGAAGTGCTACACGTCAATCAAAGCTTGGGACCGCCTCTTAAAGTGATGTCTTCCTCTGCATTTTTCAAAAAAAGCATTTAGAGGGCAGGAAGATAATTTAGAGGGGGTGAGTTCCTCTTTAAAATGACTTTTGTTATGAACTGGCTCTATATACAGAAAAGCTAATTGAACTGAATACCATACCTTGTATTTCTGGTTCCATTGGTAAAGTGATTGAATTCTCTTTGCCGCCACTGGAATTGTACACCACACAGGTGTAATGGGAAAAAGTGGATCCTGACAGCAAAGGCAGCCTGCTTGAAAGTTTAAACCGACCGTCGTCCATCTTGCTCACATCTAATTTGGCACTCTTTGTCCACTCCGTGTTCTGCTCAACAAACCAGCGGAGTTTACCTTCTGGGTAACCACCTGATGCCTCACAAACCAGAGCCTTTTCTGCATGTAGTGTTTCTTTCTCTTCGACAATACTTAGATTTGGTTGCATATATTGGGCTGCAAAATTAAAATGGAAAACATTTTACGAGCTGAACATGATAACATCTGGTGTTCATGTTCCATATTCAATTATATGTTATATTAGTGAAATTTGTTTTAACATAAACATTCTCTGTTCAAAATAATCCTTAGACAACCTCACCTGTCACTTTGAGATTTGTTTTAAAGGCGTCAACACCACTGTCTGTGACCACTTCGCAAGTGTACTGTCCCTCGTCTTTGACGGTGATCTCAGAGATGAGCAGGGATATGTTCATGTTTGTATTCTTCCATTCTGACTCAGCAAATCTGTAGCGTGACTCTGTGTGTATCTTCCTATTGGAATACTGTAAAAGTCTCTCATCTTCTTTCTTCCAAGAGACCCGAACAATTTTCACATCTTTTGTGTCCTCAGTTGGTTTGACGACACAGTTGAGCAAAGACTGACCACCAAACTGCCCTGTGATTTTATCATCACATTCTAATTTAACAAAGGCTGTAGAGAAAAGAAGGTAAAAAAGAGACGGGTTACGTGAGTCGTTAGCAGCTTTTTAAATATGAGCATTTCAAAAAATGTGAATAAACCTAAAATAAATCTGAACTTACAATCTGCAATTCCTCCAAGGAAACAGACCAGAAAGAAAAGAAGGAGGATATCACCGGAGGCCATGTCTCTAAATCTGAAAAGACATTGATCAATTATTTTCATGCAGCAATCAAAGGGTGCAAAGGGCGGAAATCTTACACACGTCTGCCACAGTGCCTGAACAAACAAATGAGTGAAACTTTAAATAAAAGTGTCTATAACTGTGTTGCAAATGTGGTTTATAAAAAAAGTTCAGTTGCTAGAAAAATAAAAGATGAACGATAAAAAAAAATGCCTCAAAAACAAACAGCCTTCACTCGTGAGAAAGTGAAACATTAGGTGACAAAAAGAAACATTTTGGATTTAACGTTAACGGTAGATGTAAAACTTGTCTAAAAGGTTTAGCCCTGACAATTCCTCAAACCTTGGATACAATGACCCATACAGACACATCGTTTGTTTTCTGAGTTCGTGAACATTCATGGAGACCAGCTCTGTTTCCTAGAGAATGTTGTTACGCTGCAGCGGCAGTAACTTGATGAATTCTTAAGAATATGAGGTGATTTTCTGCCGAACACAAGCAGCAGAGTTCTTGCTAGTTGTGGAACTTCTCTCCGGACTACCGAGGACCATCCTATGAAATTTTTTGCAGTAAGATCCATGAACACCCCCCCCTTCCCGCTCCATGTGCAACTCACAGCAATTTCAAGTCATTGTTGTGAAGATCCTCCAGCTATTGGAATGTTTTGTCAGGAATACACATGATGGAGATCCAGTATCTCCAAAATTCTGTGTTCATCATAGGGCTGTCAACTTTAGTCTTTTAGTCGACTGATAGTTCCTTGATAGTTATTCCTTTATAAGCATTTATATATTACTGTATTCTACATATAATTAGCCTATGTTTTATCCCCAACTTTAAATGCTTTAATTTAGGCTATTTTGTAACAGCATAGTTTAGCGCACCGTAGAACACTCAGGAACCGGTTCTGTGGCCTGCTGCACAATGCATGGATGCTGCTTCACCCTCAGTAAGGAATATAGGTAGTTTTGCTGCATTCAGGTAGAACGCTACTTGTTTTAGCTGTAGTCGACAAAATGTACAGCAGTTACATTTTTTGTAGTGTGTGGTGTGGTCAGGTGCGCGATTCAAACAGCGCTCCTCACTTTGCAGTAAAAAAAAAATCTAAATTTTCAAAGAATTGTATTATTATTATTATTATTATTAATATAGTTTTATGTATTACTGATGTTTTATAAATTAAAATGCAATGCATCGTGTTATTTTGTTTTTTTTATTCAACTAATTGTTGTGCAGGACAGGACTTTGGTCAGCTAAGCATTTCTTTGGTTGACTACAACCCTAGTTGATCATGATATCTGCTCAGAAATACGAGGAAAAGGTTCTAATTTTCAAGATGACAATAATCCAGAGAGCCTCCAGCTGCACCTTCTATTTTATATTCTTGCAAAAACATGCAGATCACTACCATTTTACATGTAAGGAAGTAAATAAATAAATAATCCCTTATCATGGTGTGCTGTGCTCAGGTTGTTTGGAAGACATTCGGCTAGCGTTCCTAAACAGGGGAACTGCGTGGCGCGTTCGTAATGCTGCTGTAAGGAGACCACAGGAAACGGTCCAAACACCGTTCACAGCATGTTTGCAGCTGATTGTACGGGTCATTGTGACCGAGGCTTCACTGATCCCTGATGGACACGCCCCTCTGTTCAAGAACGAATCCTGTTGATCTGGTCATGAGTTACCAGGCACAGAGTGAAAACTAAAACTATCTGAAACTATCTGCATTTTAAAATGGAACTTCTTTCAATTGATTCTTTTAAATTATTAATTTTCCCGATGAATCCGTATCCACCATAAACATTTTCTGCAGCATGAAATTTCTAACGAGGGAGGATTTTATACACAAACACGAGAAGCTTCTGTGAGCAGGTCCGATTTTTATCACTGGTTCAAAATGTTATTTGATTATGTTCCAACAAGCCTTAACTTGCAGCCTTCGGCACTCTGTTTTCACTTGTATGTTTTCTTTCAGTTTATCTCACATACCAGGTCCAGACTAAACACACCACAGCATTCATTCATGTTTGATTTCAAAGACTGGAGATTAACTGAGACGGAGAGACAAACACTGAATGGAAAGAAAAAGTTAAAACTATTGTTTTAAACTGGTTTGTGACTCAATGTTAACAAAGACATAAAACTCTTTCAACCCATTTACTCTCTTCATTATGGTTGTGGAGTTTTTGCAGCTCTTAATAGTTGTTGATGACATTATGTTTAGCAGAAAACAATATATTTCTAAAGAAAAAGTTTATAACATGAATTAAGTTTAGCTAATTAGCTTATTCTGTTTATGTGAAAAATCCATAAAAGATTAGGAAATCCAGATTCTAACATGCATTGATAAAAGATGTAGAAAAAACTCATTGTTCTATCAAAGCAGAAGTTCAACAACATCCTCTTTCAGTTCATCATGAAAAGTAAAGCTTAAAAGGAATATTTATTTTTACAAGCACAGATGAGATCAAATATTTTCTAAGTAACAAACTCTAAACATAGCTTTTTATAAATGTTTAATCTTGTTGTTTTTTGTAAAATGTTCACGAAAATCAGACAGTATTTCATGTCAAACAGATCAAAATAAAATCCTTTTTTATGGTCGTTGTTTACAGCATAAAGCGGAGGATTAGCTTGTGCGTTGTTTTGCATGATGTGAATGTTAACGTTCACTTCTGTCAAACTGGTTAAACCAGAAGATTGTTTACTTTAAATTACATTATAGCTTTATTATGCAGGTTTCATTAGCGAATAGTCATTATGAAACAGAAAGTTGTTCAACTTGTTTTTTTGAACTACAAGAACTTTGTAGTTACCTGAATTCAACTGGAATCCCTCAAAAAAAGAAGCTAAATGTTGCTTTTTAAAAATGTTTTGGATTGAGATTTCGTGGACGGCTTGAAATCTACATAACCAACTTTCCTTTGTTTGGTTGCATTTCGAACGTCAGACCACTCTTTAACTTAAAGCCTGAATAAAAATCTTTTGCTAGTTTGTTTTTCCAATACAGATTTGAGTTGATTTGCTAACACTAATGCTAACGATTTACAATCATAACTTGAGTAGATTTATGGGTCTCCAGGGTCCAGATGGAAGCAGGACTATCAGACCAGTTTTCATTGTAGGATATAAACTTACATTTCCAAAAATATCAATAAGGTTTTGTTTAGCAGATCTTTAACATCAATCCAAATATGTTTATAGAATTCTACGACTGACCCGTCTGTTCTGGGAGATTTTCCATTTTTCATTCCCTTTAAAACCAGCTCAATCTCTCTTAATTTCAATTATTTTCTGAAAAAAAAAAGAGTTAATCTTCATTAATAAATTTAGTGAGTTTCTCATTGATAATTTAAAAATACAAAAAAATCTGATCATTGTAAATTCGATCTCTGTTAAATTTATTAATTTCCTCCCTGGTCCGATTTGTGTCAACACAACAGAAGTTGAGTTTGAAGGGTGCTGAGTTCTGTAAAACATCTGGGTACCACACAGGTCATTTATTTTGTCAGTTACAATGATTTATTTTTGTTTACAGATGAGGGACATTTTCCTGTATTAAAGACCAATCTCTAAACTCTAAATTTGAACTATTACCATTTAAAAACATCCAATGTGTCTAAACTTTTGTTTTCCTGAAGAATATTTGAAACATCTATGTCGAAAATTGTATTTTTAAGTAATGATTTAACAAACTTTCAGACATTTTCTGATTTAGGAGGTTTATTAATTAATATTAACAGCAGATTTATGAAGCAATCATCAGTTTGGGGAATGTTAAAATATCATATTTAGTAACATACTTGACTAATAGAGCTGGAGACAGACACCTGCTCCCCGCGATACTAAACACGAAGGAGACGGTAAAGAAAATGACTGACTGACTGTCAAATATCTGGAAATCTACAAATCTGAGTGCTAACTGATGGCTTCATCCAAGAATAGTTTAAAGAAGAGGGGATAAAAATTCTTCAATTATTCACAATTTTTACTGACATAATGATTTCATTGCATATCAGTTGCTGCACTTTCAATATAACAATGAACGTCTCGTCCCACTGAAACAGTATCTGTTACAAATTTAATTTTCAAACATTAAAGGCCAATTATAAAAATTATTAATATAAACAGAGCAAAATTAATCCATAATTATACATTTCTACTGTCACCATCAACCAGTGTCCCTTATGTTCCCTTGTTTGTCGAGCAGACGGTCGTTTCGTGAGAGTAAAACAATGTTTCCAAAACAAAGTTACACAAATCAGCCTCTGGCATTAAAATCAGCCTGACAAACTAAAGTTACTTGCTAAATTTAAAAATGGCCTTACATTGAACATAAAAAATAATAATAAAAAAAGAAATTACAGACATAAATAGCAAATTTGAAACACTCTTTAAGTTTGGCTTTTTTTCTAGCAGCAGAAATGAACAAAGTGTTCATTTGTATCGGGTCTAAACTTCCTGAAAGTCAAAGATCAAGATCAGGACTGTTTGGGTTTTCCCTTATTTACAAAAATGTTTGACTTGAAAAAAAAAAAAAAAAAGACTGCAGCTGCATGTAGAAGTATGCCAAAATGTGAATGTCCAGAACACTGTTGGACTTCTTTTACACTTCCTGATAATCCGGCAGGTCATTTCATCTGCAGGAGTTTTAAATACAAATGGCATGTGGGACAGGCTGCAGAGCTTCATCACAATAACACATTTTTGTGTTTGTTTTATCACTTGTTGCCTCAAATAAAATATTCTATTTAATGATGTGAAGTAAAACATTTTGGGTCTCAACCATGTGGTGATGATCTTTTGCTTTTATAAGCAAATAAAGTAGGTGTTGATAAACATAAACTAAATGTCATGTTGCACAATAATGAGTTTTATTCAAATATTCTTTTTAACGTTTCTTGAAATCAGTTTAAGTATTTAAAACAGACATCTGATCCATTTTACATTTTTTAGACAGTTTTATCAGTGAAGATGCAGAAACAGAACAGCTGCAGTATTTGATACCATCTATCTATCCATCATCTAAACCTGTTTCTTGATCGCAGGTGTCCATCTCCAGCAGTCACTGGGCGAGAGGCAGGGGACACCCTGGACAGGTCACCAGTCCATCGCAGGGCCACACAGAGACAAATAACCACTCACACACACACCCACACCTAGGGACAAATAAGTTGCCAATTAACCTTTTGCATGTTTTGTGGTCTGTGTGAGGAAGCCAGAGTCCTCGGAGAAAACCCACGCATGCACAGAGAGAACATGCAAACTCCATGCACAAAGGTCCCATCCTGGATGGTGCAGCAACAGTATTTGATACCTTTTCTCTTGAAAAATAATCTGTTTTGGTGGGTAAGTTATACTGTACCAAGCTCATCTTCTGCATTAGCACCTGATGCTGATGAATCTTAAGTTTTTGGTCTTTTATTTAATCTTTTTATGGCATTACAAAAAATGTCCCTCTGATTTGCAGATAGTCTATCAGGACAGATGGCGCTTATCAGCTCACTATCTGAAGAAACAGCCTCGTCTTCATTTGGATGGCAAATATAATCGTGACATGGATAATAGTGGTTGCACAAACAAGGAAAAAACAAGGTGCAGCTAACTCGCAAAGCCTGATTTAATGTTTATACGTCAGCATTTGGTCGGAAATTGAAACATGACGTTTCTTTTGTCCCCGTTCGTTTAATCGACATGAATTGAAACACTGTATAGGAGCCGTTTCAATCAGCCAAACGGTCTTTCTCCT
The DNA here is from genome assembly GCA_006937955.1 of Pachypanchax playfairii. NCBI lineage: Eukaryota > Metazoa > Chordata > Actinopteri > Cyprinodontiformes > Aplocheilidae > Pachypanchax > Pachypanchax playfairii. The sequence continues at coordinate 786,014 of SSNP01000125.1, read as the reverse complement.
GCAGTGAAGGAGAAATGTTGAAGGTATTAGACCAGAACATTTAACTGTCTCTCGTCCAGACGCGACACTTTCAGCCATTCAACGTCAAGACGTAAAATCGGTCAACATACGTCACTTTTACCTTCAGACTCAACGTCTAAATGTGTGGGAAAACTTTAACATACAACTTCGGTGTATCATCTTGAAATAAGGTTAAACTTACCGTACAAGCTCCCACACGGACACGGAAAGACGAGTTGAACATGTCAGTCAGTAAGTTACACGGTTCAATGTTTCTTTCACTTTCATTATGAGTCTGTGAGGCGGGACAAGTCAGTCCCATTACGTTTTTTTTTTTAAACAAATAAAACTCCCCACCCCCGACAACAAAAACAACATTCACAAAATATGTTTAACTGTGAACATTTGGACCATAAAATGTGAAGAACTGCAGCTTTAAATTTCATCGTCATTTTTTCTCCTTCCTGGTTGTTCCTGTAAAGAGTCATTTCAAGGATTCATGCTTTTTATAGTAAATGATTAAAGGTGGTATATGGAATATTTTCATTAAAAGCAATATTTATAACAAAATAATGCCTCCACTGGGTGTTTAGAGGGTTGTAGAATGAAAATACAGCATTTCCTTTAAAAATTATATTTGAAGTAAAATATTATAAAATATTAATTTTGACGGCATGACGTTGGCATTTTGTTTACATCTACCAGCCAATAGCTGGCAGAGCAGCGGCACCATTTTGGGTTGCTTAATACCGTAAATACTCCAGCACAGTGAGGCTGGTACTGTGGAGTCTGCAGGTCAAGCAGCTGGAAGCACCATGTGGTGATTATATACATTAACATTATATTATATTATATACCTTATTTACCTTCCATAGAGGGATTCCTCTGGGGTTTCCCATGTGACGAACAAGTTCTGTGTGGAAACGTTTTTCATTAGCTGCTAAGCTAATACGTAGCTACATGTTGGTGAAGTGGAGGAGCTTTGGTTCACTTGTTTGACTGGAAGACACCACGGAGGATTTTATTGCTTTTTTTATTGTATTGGATAAGTGGGGCGTGCAGGATGGTGTGTGAGGAGGACAGAGGATCTTAAGAGGGGCTGCAGGAAGTTTTGGAGCCGCGGTGAGACCGTGAGCTCTTTGCCACAGACTGAATCGATGACTGAGCTACAAACAGGTAGGAGCTGCTTTTATCAGAGTCAGTGTGTGATCAGCGGGGCTGGAGAGCATGATTAGTAATGATATTTTATTGTCCTGCTCGGAACGGGGATCAGAGTGGGTTTGGTGAGGAATATTGATCAACCTGAGCATCGGAGCGCACGCGGGGGGGTTAATGAGCCTGGCACCCAGATGGCTGAAGGCTTTGTGTTGTGTTATTCTGTTCCGAGTTCCATATACCATCTTTAATAGCACTCCTTCCTAATCGAAGACAAGTGATAATATGTCATCTAATATTATGTAATTATCTTAATTTGAATGTAATACTAAAATAAAAGTTGTCAAACTAGCAAAACACAAAGAATTAAACCGACAAAACTAATCCTTAACGTTTATTTCCATTTGTGCCATTTCTTGAATCCAGATTTCTGTAATGACTTACATCCAGTATGAAGAATTTGAGATGTAAAACAGAATGAGAAATGTTCAAAAGAAAAATACACCACAAGAACAACATGGCCAGAGGGTTGAAGTCATGACTGACAGCAGCAGGATGCAGCCGTCTTGTTGGGAGTGAATCTTGTTGACATGAAATGTACAAAAAGATTGTTTTAAATTTCCAGTGAGCAGGAACATTAGATATATTTGGAACAGAACGAGAGAAAAGAAGGCTGGGTTGTCATAAGGTCACTTAGACATCAGGACCAACAACATTTTATGACAATTTAACAACAAAAACACCTTTTTGTTTACTGGCAGTGTGACTTGCACAAAGGCAGGTGCACTTCAGAGTAACATTTACCTCTAAAAAGTTGGGGCACCTAAAACCAGCACACAAAACTCCAAGGTTGGTAAAAACATGGACAGAACAGTACAATTCTAGAAGAAAAAAAAACACCTGTGATGTGTCTTCGGGGTGAAAATTAAAACTAGATTCAGTAGAAAGATTTCAGCTTCATGCAACAGGCATACAATTTGTTCACAAATAAAAAACTCAGCCAAATAATTTAAAAATGGTTCACAGTTAAGTGTTTAGAACTTTAGAACATTCATACAGATCAGACATGCATGCAGGATGAGAGATAGAAAGAACACCATGTTTCTGTATGTGCGTGTGTTCAGCGAACATACCGTGTGATTTATGGGAGGCTGTCATGAGAAATATGAGCCTTGTGCCCTTCCTGGTAGGGTGATTTCAGGGGCAAAGGCTGAGTTTGAACCATAAAAAACAGTACATAAAGTGCTTCTGTCAAAACAAGCAAACAATAAAAACCGTACAAAACAGTTTTCAAAAAAGACGTATCAAAACAATGCACTTTGGGATATGGAGGAGACTGGTGTCTGCTAAACAGAGCATTTCTGCACTACAGTCAGATGAGCTGGAAATGTTTGTTTTTGAGGAAAAAAAAAACTAAAAACATTGACTTCCAAGATAAATGGAGGTAAAAAGGGTACGTTGTGTGGCATTTAACCCAGAATGAGGCTGGACTTGCCCCCTGGGGGGTTTCGACGGCCAGATGGTGCACCTGCAGCAGGTTCCTCAACCTGAGAGGGCTCGTCCTGCTGCACTGAAGGAGCTTCTTCAGCAGCGGTGGTGTTTTCTGAACACAGACATTGAAGGATGTTACAGTTTAAAATTAATTAATGACATTACAAATTAAAAACAGAGAATAGTCATTGTATTTAGTGCAGACAACATATCATTTAATGTTTGCCAGATTAGTGTTTCTTGCAGACATGACATCTACAAGGAATTTGGAATACTCTGACTCCCAGAAGGAGGGAGGGGTCGGTCTCCTGTCTATTCCATTGACACAGCTGAATTATTAACACTAACAAAAGCTTTTTTTTAACCACTCGATTCGTCTTGCACGATTACACAAATCTGGCTCTGCTTTCTCACAGAAACTTTTCAATCCTGAAAAACCCATTAAGAAAAATTATAGACTCACAATTCTAAAACTAACTACAGTCTAAATTAGGTTAAAAAAAGTCAACTTCCTTTTTTCATTTCCTGTTTTGCAGCTTCTTTAAATCATTGGAGAAACACTGACCCTTGAGGCAGCAGAAACAGGCTTACCATTATCACGTCCAGAATTCTCTCCATCCTAACATAAACAAGCACAAAAACAGTGTTATCATTCAACAATTATAAAAGCATCAGCTGAGAGAAATTTAAAGCACCGCTTTGTTCACGCTTGGTGAGAAGTCTGAGTGGATTTCTCTTTTGTTTGCTTTGTTTGGAGTGAAACTGTGTAATCAGAACAATCCCGTCCTCAAATCACCCTGTAATGTAAAACTCAAGGTCTGTTTTTCTGTGTAAGCACATCTCTACCTAAAGTCAGTTTCTCACTGCGCTGCAACTGCTGGCAACTAGTTGGAGGCACAAAATTGTGATAATATGCATATTTTCATTTGGATTTATACTATTAATGCACAGATGACAGTTTTTGAAACCTGTTCCATTTATAGCTGATCACGTGGGGCATTTGAGACTTAAATGCAACCAAATGGCAACAGTCATGAAGCTGCATGTTTGGGATTCAAAGTGAAAATTTGCTATTTTTTTATTCCATCTAATTTGTGTCACTAAAGCCCTGGAGATAAAGATTCTTAGGAATTATGGGTTTGTACAAATGCGCAGTTCCCTAAGAAATGTGAAGTTTGTAAACTTCTCTTGAAACAGGAAGTTTCCAGGAGTGTTTTTTTTTTTTGCAACTGCAGCTTGAAGCGTTCTTCAGAAAATTACATAACTTTCTGCCACCTGCTGGCTGTAGAGTTCTTGTGTTCTTCACATGGAGTGCCTTGAAACCTTCCCCTAACAACCCCGTTTGTAACTCACACCAACTTTGAGTCATTTTTAGGAAGATCCTACAGCTTTTGGCACATTTTGTCGGGGAATAGAAGCGGCAGCCGTCTGTTAACTCCATGTGTTTATTATCACATCTGCTTGGAATCAAGATGGCAATAATACCAAGACGACTCCAGCTGCAGGAAGAAGAAGATGATGATCTGGAGGTTGTAGCAGCTGCATTTGTTCTGAAGCAGCATGAGTACCAGGAGAGAAGACTGTGAGAAGACAGCTGGTGTGTGCAGCCATGGATTAATAGGCAGCACCACTGTGGTCAGAAACTCTGTTCCATGAGCTGGACCACCAGTCCATGGTCTACCTCTGGATGGACCGTAACACCTTTGCAGAGGTGTTGCATCATGTTGCCCCACTCATCATGAAAAGAGAGAATTAAGTGTAATTTTCTGGAAGCAACGGTACTTTATTGTGCACTTACTTGAACCTACTTTTAAAACAGAAATGATGCAAAATCCAGACATTTGGAAGCTGTTTCCTCAAAAACTTTGTGCAAATGAGGATTTGTACTGCTTCTGTGCAACTTTTATTCATAAAAGTTCATCTAAATTATCCACGAACAACGTGCGTTGTTCTAACACATTTGACTGGCGGCCCTACAAAGAGGGTTTTCGTGGTGCATTCAAGGAAATCTTTGGACAAGACCATCGAGTTGGTCATGAATATCTGAATGCTGGATTCTTATAAAGCTGCATTAAGGTGGCCATAGGAAATATTCCAAAAATAATTTGTAGTGCATTGCAGCCATTTGTATGGGTCATTTTGACCCAGGCTTAATATGCCACTAACAGTTGCAGCTCAGTGAAACTTGAGCTTAAAACACAGACATATATGGACTTTATCAAATCTGTCTCAACCAATTTTACTTGAGTTTTGCACATGAAGTGTGTTCAAAAGATTAAAGAGTCAAAATATAAACTAATTTGTAAAGGACAAACCAAACCTACAGAGACTCCCACCATGTGGAGGTAATCAACAGTAAAAAAAAAAACAGTTTCATGATAAGACAAAGCCAATGTAATTATAGATAACAGCAAAACTAAGCATTTTTAATTGAGCTTAAACATGTTCATGTCAAGTAGAAAAATATAAAAAACACAAGAGGTTTATGTGTCTGAAGAGTAGGGCCCGACCAATATATCGTCCGGTCCAGGGTGATATCGGTAAAAAATTGCCGATATTTTTTATTTATTTTTGTCATATAAGTGTTTCTGCATCATTAATGAGAATGCCCAGTTAAAAATGTAAATAAATGTTCATAAAATAGATAAACTTTTCTATTGTTTACATTTTTTGGAATCAGTGAATAATTCAGATAGTTCATGGTGTCTAACAGGTAGACATGAGCTTAGCATGCAGTGTTTTAGCTTTCAGTAATAGTTTTGAAATGTTTTCTGGTGGATGGATTTATCGGCCGTTATATTGACTATCGGCCTGCTCTAAAGTCTTTATATCCATATCGGTCGGGCCCAACTGAAGAGCACCACGTTCTTCTGTATCTTGACACCTGACACCTGTACTACTGTTGAGAAAGTACATCATTAGATAAAACATCTAAAATGTATCAGTTCTTTTATTCTACTTTTTGGATATTTAAAAAAAGATAAAAACAAGGAGCAAATACATTTTATGTACGGTAGTTCCTTCTACAGTAGGTTTGTGCAGCTTCTTCCTCAAACAACTAATGAATAATCTTACTGTAGAAGGAGGTTCTCCAGCATGATTGATGGTTTGGTTTGCACCTCTTCTCAGCGGGGCTGATGGTTCCCCACACAGCACACCTGAAGGCTTCCCTCCTGGAAAAGGAAGAAGAAATAATGGATCAAAGTTTACATCTTTCATATCTAATTTAAGACTATCTAAATTGTGGTTGAGCAAATGGACATAGTTGTTGAGACTACCATTTAAAATGATACTTTAATTTCTCACATAGAGCCTAAATGTGCATTCACACTGGCCACCAGCGTCACAAGCGTCAACACTCATAACGCTCCAAGTTTGACGTTTGAAGTTGAAGCTCATAACGCTCCAAGTTTGACGTTTGAAGTTGAAGCTCATAACGCTTGACTGTTAAAACGAGCGTGTAGGCGGAGCTTCCTTTGTTATTGGATGTTCTGAGCTATGGCGGATCATATAGAGAGTGGCTTGGCTTTATTTACTCCGTTTGTGGATACACCCCATTGTTCAGATGTGTTCTGAGTTTGAGGAGTTAAACCATTTGCTCCAGGAGCTACATATGGATGAGGTTAGCTTCCAGCGCTACTTCCGTCTGTCCCGCACCCTGTTTGAAGACTTCCTGCTTCATTCAGGTACGTCCCTATGATGAGACGCTCTGATTGGTTGACATGCCGCTTCAAGAGCGTCAAAACTTCGGCTAGCTGAACTTTCTGCGTTTTGAGCTTTTCAAAAGCTTGAGAAGTTGCCGCTCATAACGCTCACAAAGCGCCGCAGAGCCGTTGACGTCTGTCTGACGGACTCCACCATAGGTTTTACATGTAAACTTGCCGCTTCTGACGTTGACGGTTGGGCCGGTGTGAACGCACCATAAATCATCTTAGTCTTTACATCAGTAAACAACGGTATGAGTGTTAACACCTGAAAGCTGCTCTGAAGCAAATGGAATTTTAAGATTCAGAAAGCCAAAACCAATTCAATTACATTTTCAAATCAGTTTTATTTATAGTGTCAAATCATACCAAAAGTAATTTCAAGGCACTTTACAGAACAAGTACCATTCACATCAACAGTTCAGACTTTAAGTTAGTAAAAAAAAGACATTTCAATCAATTGTAATAAGTAATAAAATTCAGTAAGTTTTGAAATGCCAATTATGAAAGAACGTCCCATCTAAAGGACCACCCACAATAAAGTACCAGGATTTTCCATATTCACTAAATTATGACTATTATTAAACAGTGGAACATTACTTGCCCAGAAAATTTTATTTAAAAATGAGACTTTATTGGCTGCTTTTTGAAATAAAAATGAACTCCATCCATCATCTTAGTTGGTTCATGAGGGCAACAACCCAACGTGGGACGTTCCTTGGTGGTGACCAAGAGGCATCCTAACTAGATGGTAAATGGCATACTGGTACCACGACCCCCAAAGCACTTCACACTACAATATGTCATTCACCCATTCACACAATCACATGTTTGGTGAGGGGGTGGGGGGGGGGGATTTGAGAAAGAAAAAAATATGACTTTTGTCCTACATTATATTACAGGATCGGGTCACTTTTATGGAATTTCAAAAATATCATACATAACTCCTGAAAAGGGGAAAACTCTGGATTGCAGCTTTAAAGCAAACATGTATTTTTTTAAGTGCATAAAACACCAACAACAAGAAAATCTGGAATGTTGAAGTTTGAGTTTCATTTATAACACTGTCACTGAAGGTCAACATGTGGGAAAAGAGCAACCCACAAAATAAATCCCTGTAAGAGCTTTAGTCTATTGATATAATAATTTGACATTCTGACCCATATTATGCATGACATTCATTTGCTACCAAGTTTCACACAGCCTTCTCAATTTTTATTGTGCTTCAACCACAATAGCTGAATTCAGAAGTCGTCAACTTTCAAACTAAAAGACCTTCTGTTAACAATTATTTGTTGTTAATAAAGACCCAATTTCCTGCTGAAAGGATAGATTTTCTTCAGATTCCAATAAAACCCAGTGGATCATATCCATTTAAGAGCATGCTCAAAACTCAGGAAAACATATTCAGATCTCAGACCTAACTGCCTTAGGCCAATCAGATTTATTCTGAAGTTGTTTTGTCTGAATTATGAAGATGTTTTCTGGAGTTGAGGATGTCACAGCTCACCCCGCTCTCCTCCCTCCTGAGGGTCAAATAGAGACTTTGTTAAACTGAGCTGAAAGCTAGGTCACTCACTACAGCTCAAAATCCAAATTTGGATTGACAAGTCCTAGACGACCAAGAATGTACAGAAAATTATAGCTAACAAGCAGAAACTGTAGACATTTTTTATGTTTAACTGATGAAGCTCGTCAGAGGAGAAACAAAACATCTTCAAGAATAAAAGTCACTGCCTTTTTTCGACCTACTAGGAAACTGATTATAGATAGTAAATGGCAGTCACATGTGAAAGCTAAAGGCAGAAAATATTTGTTTATTTTTGAGACTTATTCACCGGAGGACAAATTTAAAGCAGAACTAAGTAAGTTTTTTCACCTCAATAAATGTTTTCTAGAGTCCCTGTGGGGGTAAACAAGGACTTGGCGGGGTGATTCGTGGGTCCCTCCCCTCCCTCCGGGGTCTGTGTCCTGAAAGCAGCACTTGCAACTTTCAGTGGATCGGACCCGACTAATCTCGCGAGAACAAACCTGCTTTACGGCACTCACACTCACGTACATAAATACAAGCATGAAGCCCTTGCCGTTGTCAAGACATTTTCTTGGTTTTGTTTTTCTTTCTTCTTGCAAAAGCGTTCTCTGCGCGTTGTTGTTGGGGGGGCGGCGGCGGGGTGGAGGGGGGGTCTGCGGCGGCGGCGGCGGGGGAACGTTACGACAGTGAGCTTTCACAGGGGACCAGTAGGGGGAGAGCGAGAGCAAAACTTACTTAGTTCTGCTTTAACTACAAGCAGTCACAAGAGTTGTCAAGTGTGTATAAGATATGTAAAGTATGTAAAGATCATACATAGCTACCATCAAGAAAAGCACAGTGCTTACCTTTGCTCATTTTTAAGAAGAAGAGATCATCTCTAGTTCTCCTAAAATACTGTAGCTTCAATAGCTGTTTAAATGTGTACATCCACCAACACAGCCATGTTTGTTTACTTTGTCTGCCAGGGCACTTGCTGCCAATCATACCTGAACACCCGCCCCAAAGTACAATGCTACCACATGACTGGTCCAAAATTTTTTTTACTGAGATAGACGGTTTTAGCTGGAGCTGTACAAGATGGATTTTCGTGGGTTTGGAAAACTCCAAATCTTGTGAGAATCCATCTTGCAGAGCAAGGTTATCACTTCTGAGCAACTTTGCCAACTCCAGAAGTAGATGAAGCACCACTTCCTCTCTGCATGGCTGTCGTCAGACTCAACACCAGTTCCAATTATTCCAGCCTTTCTGGATGCTGACAGGGTGGTTTTGGTTGACACTGAAGTCCATGCTTTGTCCATCCATCCAGTGAATTGCAGAAAAGTTGCATGCTGCATCCTCCCGATTGCCATGAAGCTGTGCTCTCCATCCATCATCTACGGCTCCCACAGGTGAAGCAAAACTGCCTTAAAGCTCCAGTTCACTGAGATGTCAAGTGGCTGGAGTACTTTAGTTAAGCCTCCAGGGATGATGGCAGGTATGAAGTTAAAAACTTTTAATTTATCTTTGAACTGTGCAAATCCATCTAAACTATGAAAAAAGTGCAAATTTTAGTCTGTAAAATACGGTAGTTGTTTCTGCTCCCATCTAGACGACGTCATACTGCACACTAAACTGTCCAGCCTGTATGCAATAAAATAAATGACCAAACCTCAGAGTGAGATTAAACCTAATTAGAAACATATTATGTAACTTTGAGAGAGCAGATTCAACCATCCATGCGTGCCAAATTAATCACTCATGCAGATTCAACCATTTGCGCACACATATTTAATCTACCCCGAGCTCAAAATGAAATCCTTCAACCACGTGAGTGCAAACTTTAAGAACAGCAGGAGTTTCCCTTGCTAACATGATACTCTGCACCCTTCAAAAGAAATTCTGCATTTGCTCGTGTCTGACTTTTGACTATATGGAGGCAATGACTCTCGTGTGATTGGTCATTTCCAATCAGTTCTGCCTACATGATGAGGGTCTTCACTCCACTGCCATGATTATCTGGTCAGTCTTCTGTTGTTGTTTTTTTAGCAGTCAGCAAATAACTGACAGATACCTACCACCACCTTCTGATTGACAAGATTTTTCAATCAAGTTTGATTTTAAAAACTGAAGACTTCCTTCAATATGATCTATTCGACCAATCATGTTAATATTCTGAGTCAATTTTGTGCTCCGATTCCAGAGCAAAAATTCTTTTAAAACATTTTAAAACTGTCAACAATCATATGTAACAATAAGGAGAATTATAAGAAATATAAAAACTGTATTAATATTTATACATTTCAGAGATAATTGACACAATTTGGTCAAAATGTCTCTGAGAAGAGAGTATTATCTGACTGGCTTTCTGATCTAACAAAAATATGCTAACTGAATTCATTTTTATTTTTGAAATGTGATACAATCTTGTGTTTTCGTGTTTTTCTTTTTTATTTACAAGCTTTGTGGTTTAGTTTGTATATTACAGTACAACAAACATTAAACTTCAAAAGCAATATTAAGAAGGTATGAACATGTGGTCTGTCATTTTCTTTAACCACTGTTCTTGGGGTCCTGGTGTCCACCTCCAGGGTTTATTGGGTGAGAGGTGGGGTTATACCCTGGACAGGTCACCAGCCACATATAGACAGACAAGGGCTCAGTGTGACAAAAGTTGCTTTCCAGTGTGAAAGTTGGCGTTTTGATCCCAGCTTCCTTCCTCTACATGTCAGAGTGCACTTGGGTAAAACAAAGAACCCTGTTTGTCCTCCTGATTTGCATACTAGTGTGTGTGAGTGGGTGAAATGTCACTTGTAGTGTAAACGTGCTTTGAGTGGTCAGTACGACTAGAAAAGCTCTATACAAATACAGGCCGCTTCCTATTACATCATTCACACACACTCACTCCTAGTGCCAATTTAGAGTTTCCAGTTAACCCATTATGTCTATTTTTGGTCTGTTGGAACAAGTTCCATGCAGAAAGGTTCTGGTTTCAAACCCAGGACCTTAAACTTACTTTAAGTTACTGTTTCTGTGATGCAAACATACCTGGTGGATTGTTCCTTCGATTGGCATAAGGGTCTTCTGGCTCAGCAAAAACACTGGAGGCCATCTTGTCTTTTCTGACAGGCTGTTTCTCCTCTTCAGCACCAAGTGAAATGTTGGATCCACCACCAGGAGGGCGCAAAACCCTAGAAAAAGAGATGACACTGTTACCCAGAGCTATACTTTAATTCTTCTATTTTCACCACTCTGCCATCTTTAATAGGATATAATATTCTAAACCAAAATAATATATCCTAAATACAACAGTTAAGAGACTATTCAAAAAAATTTACAAATTCATACAAATGTGTAAATGAATGTGAGCAAACGGTATTACATGCCTATTTATATTTGCTTATACACTTTATGTAAGTATTTATAACATTTAAAATATTGAGTGTAAAGTATGGCTGAAAAGATTCAAGTGACTTGAAAAATTCCTCAAGACACAATCATTAAATGCGATGCTTAGTTTAATCCACATGGATGCTCAATCATCGCTCGTCATCGCTCACAGAAACACTAATTACCGTCGGACAACATGCTGATACAGTTTTCTATGTGATGAGAGAAAAACAACATTACATAAGCATCTTAAAGCTACAGTATGTAAGAATTAGACCTTGTTGTCAAATCCAAATCCTGCAGTTCATGTAAAAAAAAAAACCCGTCTGTTCTCACCCACTCACCCCCTCCCCTCCCTGATTTTTCTGTTGGGTTGCCAGTTCTGATGGTGATTCTCGTTTAGTTTCTCTTGTATTTGTTCAATTTTTGGGAATGTCTGAAGGTCTATTTGTTCAGCATTGAGTTTTCCTAAGTGGATTTGAACGCCCCATCACGTGAAGCTCGGCTGCTCAATTGGAAGGATGTGGTGGTTTCTTACTTTTTGCTGCTGGTCATTATTGAATTCCAGCCGCTTGTGTTGAAGACTTGGCAGCCTTGCAGACTCACATGTGATTCGTTCTGGAACCAGGAAGTCTGGACGTGTAAATAATGATTCCGGTCCAGGCTAGCTTTTTTAAAATGACAGAAACTGTCAACCACCCAGCCAGATGAGATCGAGATCTGTTACAATGTAACTTTATTTTCAACATTGGTGGGACATTAGACTGTTGTGAGTATTTCACTGTAAAATTCTTACATATTGTACCTTTAAATTCAGTTTTAGTAAAGGACTTTGAGAAATGTACATCCTTCTGATTGCATTTACTTCAAAATGAAATCAAAATGAAATGTATTTTGTTGGACATCTATGTTCCCAGCATAAAGAAGCTCAACTACTTACAATCTGAGTCAGTGTCACATAAAATGTGTATGAGAACACAAAGAAAAGGTTTTCAGTTGTCAAGTTAACTCAAACCAGGTTACAGGTAGTTCTTATATTCAGGTTTAAATAAATATCAGACTTTTCCACTTGTAAAAATTAATTAATCAGTCAATAAGAGATTATAACAGTCTGTCACGAACAACCTGGAATATACACACGTATCAAGATGTAAAAAATGCCCCCTAATGCTTGTATGTATGTATTTATGTACATAATATATAAACTATTTCAATGTTGTATATTTTTAATGTAGATGCTGAATATTTAATGAAAAATTAATAGATCTGTAAAAACTAAATTGTTACAAGGCTTTTGTTGCCACACAACATTCTAAAGACCTACTCAAACTAACATTGACTATTTTAATATTCAGAAGTATTATGTTTTTTTATATTTATAAGATACAAGTTGATCAATTCATTTAATAAAAGACAGTGAAAATCGGTTTAATGTGAGGTGTGGTCAGCAATAACAGGACCCTCGTTTCATTCAGGCATCATCCTGGACAGACGTATCGTACATCCGTTGTCTTGACAACTGACCTGGAATCTGAGGCGGCCCCACCCAACTGGAGGAACCGATTTGATGTCTATGATTGTTTCAAAACCATAAAAATAAACTTTTTGTAAGGAAAATCACATAAAGACTCGATGAAACGTTAAAGGGCTTCACTTAATCCAGTATGCCACGCAGCGTCTCTACAAAAGGCTGTATGTATGCTAACTAGCCAAAAAGCTACAGTTAAAAGTGTGGTGCCTTTCCATCGCTGCCCTGTTAAAAAGGTTCATAAAAAAACTACAGTATGTAATCAGTGAAAACATTATATTCATGTAATCTTCAATGTAGCATATCAGTCAGAAGATACTGAACTTAGGTCAAATGGTGGCTAACAGGCTCAGTCTGACGCCTTTTTACCTGGAACTGCTTTTAGAACCGGGCTCCATCCCTTGAAATGTCGTAGTGGTCGTCATTTCAGCACAAAATACAGTATACAAATACTAAATCTTTCAGGATATACGCGAACTACACTTCTATTAATAACACTTCACCGCCTCATCATTGTCTAAACTAGCTAGCGCTTCTGAAAGACCAGCATCCACCTGCCTCCGGTCTGAGAAGCAAGAGCACGATTTCTTAGTTCCGGTTACATTTTCAAAATAAGACGTTCTATGACAAACTAGACTTTTATTATGTCGATGTTTGCAGTATTGTTTTTTTTATCCAACAATTTAAAATACTATCAGGATATACTTTTCAAGTAGAATATATCTTATTTTGACATTCTCACAGTAACAAGCGCCACATTGGCCATATTTTGTTAATGTTTACCATTTTCAAGTTGCTTCTGGTCTTTACATTTGTGGAATTAATTTGTGATTATTAATTTCAATCTCAGTTTTTCCCCAACTGTTTTACTAACGTTAATAAAACCAATTATAAAGCAGTTTTGAGGTCATTTCTGAGAAAGTAAATACAGTATATATGCTGCACATAGCTTTGTTACCTTTTGAGCAAAAATGTACTTCCTTCAAATACAAAACAGTAATAAAACTACTTGTGTTATATAGAAGACAAGCAGACTGAGGAAACTTTACATACTAAAATTCCACAACTCAACTAAACTAAGCTAAGCTTTGTGGGGGAAAGAGCAATACCTATAGCAATAATAAACATTAGTGACAATATTCAGAAGTGAGCCTATAAAGACCAGAAAAAGTAAAAATGTTTTTAAAAACTGTTTATTCCAAGAAGTCATTTTAGACAAAAAATGTCAGTAAATTTAAAACACAAGTTTAATCACAAAATAAAACATGAGTATAAAAACAAAATCTGGAAGATTTCCAACTCTTAAAAAGAAAAAACTACCAAGCATTTATCTTCAGCACAGCAGAGCAGCTGCAGCATAAATGCTGCAAAGTTCGTTAACATGAATCTCAGTGTAAACATTCGACACCAACTGCCTTTCAGCATGGTGTTAGTATTCCACTGGATGGTATCAACACTGGCTGTAAAAATCTGAAGAGTGAATATAACAAAGATATTGAGGGACAATACAAGAGGTAGGGATGTTTACTGGAAACAGTCTTTAAAGAGAAGCGCCTCCAGTTTGCTGTTGGAACACATCAATTGTGTCTTCATCCTCCATTTCTAGCTGCAAGAGAAAATTAAAAATGTCAGTCAACAGTGGTCATTATTAATGCCCATTTTGAAACTCAGGTGTATTAAATGTTTGAATCTGAAACTAAACTTATTGTTTAGTTGAGTTTCTACAATCATAGAAATTTCTGGAGAGTTCTTTATAAAAGACCCCCCAATGCCCCCCCAAGACTGGTAGGTCACACCCACTTGATCTGTGAGCAGAGCGAACCACTCTATTTAAAAATTCATTTTCCGTTCCAGTAAGATTAACAAACCACACAGATACAAATTTTAAAGGATTGTTTCATTTTGAGTAAACTCTCTTAAAGGTGGTAAAGAGGATTTTGTAGAACATTTAGATGTCAAATTAACTTTCAAATCATTTTATCAGCTGGTAGTGGTCTTGTACTTATGGTTTCCAAAAGAAAGTTATAATATTCATAAATCATAGACCTGGTGGGGCTTGAAATAAAGTAACCAATAGATAAAAACCTGATTGTCAATCACACTTGTACTGCTGAGAGTAAGTTAACAGCTGTAGTAGTTCCAGAAAAAACTCCAGCTATGCCGGTAGTAAACAAACAGGGGGAGACTCCTACGGGGGAGGCGGGGCTACAACGCATGCGCACTAGTTGAAAAACAACAAACAGCCGTTGAGCTTCTCATTCGGGGCAAAATCCTCTTACCAGCTTTAATTTAGAAAGAAAAACAGGCACCGTCAGGTCTTTTAGTATTTGAATGCCAGCTGAGAACACTGGAGAGAGTATTCAGAACACTAGTATTTATTTATCTAGTATTTAAGGAACAATTTGAAAACATCTCAGTTGGAAAACATCCTACTGGATATTCATACTGATATGGAATAGGTATCATGTTAGAAACAAATAAGAGGGCTTCATTTGAAGTCACCAAGGGATTTAAATTGAAAATCTGATGCTGCAGACTCTAAATGGTTCTCAGTAGTTTGTTCTGCCTGACAACATCAAGGCTCCTTCAGAGATGATGAATGGTGTCCTGTGTATCTCCTCCCAGATCATCATTCAGTACATTTACATGCAACAAGAAAAATTCTAATTATTGCCTTAATCTGACTGAAAACGCACTTTGAAATGCATGTAGCTTCAGTTTGAAAAGTCTGACTAAACTACCCAGATAATGTGATTTAAAACTCGAATTTCTCTGCATTTAAATGGCCATTTTGAAAAGCCAAGGTGTCTGGAGCTAAGCCCCACCCCTTCTGGAAATGACGCGACGCAGACGCTGTAATCAATAATGATAATATCACCACCACAAAACTCTGCGTGTGTTTTGCTTTTCTTAGTGGTAACAATGTGTGTGTTTTACTCCAGACTGGATTTGCAAAAGCTTGATTTACTGTGATTGGCTAAAGACAAATCATCAAAGACAGACACTTGGTGGCGCGTCCTCCAATCAGCTTAAAATATTATACCAGGTGGCTCCTCCCTTTTATAGACGGTTTCAGATGTAGCAGTTCATTGTGTGTAGACTCGACACGGGGCTACACACAATGATCTGGCAGAATTTCTCTAGTGCATTTAACACAAATCAGCCTATTTTACTGTGTAAACAGCTCCAGAAGACACAGGTGGATGCCTCCACAATCACCTGGATGAAGAACTACCTGACAAAAAGACCAGTTTACAAATTGAATTTGGATCTGTAAAAAGCACAAGGTGTCGGTGCCTGACCTGCCAATTCTGTTGTTTGGTGGAAAATACCAGTTGAGCTCTACATGTCACCCTCATGAAGTCTGTTCCTAATGTTTAGTCAGAGACATTTAGTAGTGAAAGAACATGTCTAGGAATCTATTTAATAAAGATCACAACAATCAAGTCCCAATTATGTAGTAGAGCTTGAGTACAGGCTAATTCATATACTTTGAAATTCCCTGTTTTAATTTATATGCTAAACAACACTTTTGTCTGTGCTAAAGGCTCATGTATGTATGTACTTCTCATGTTATGGTTGTTTTTTGCTTACAGCAGCACAGTGTTGTTTGTCAGTCCATGTGCTCAGCTGCACAGGACTGCTGAGCATCTTCTGTGTTAAAATGCCAAACTGTGAGTCTGTTTAGGAAGACAAAAACTGACTTTTATCTCAACTTGGATACAAATCAGAGTCATATTAGATGTAGTTTTTAAAATATTTAATTAAAAATAGCCATTTTTTTAAAACAACACTCGTCTAACTTGAGAAAAGGTGCATAGCTTCTGAGAGCCGCATCACCCGAACAAAGCTGTGGCCTTACACAGCATAAATATGAATAGAGAATAATTTAGCACATGTTCCAGACTGTCTGTTTCACAGGTAGAAGCACGTGTCTATGGACCAAATTATATTTAAGTATGAGTGCTGCCAGCTGAGCCAGTGTAAAGTTCGCTATAGAGGAAGAATAATCCCAAAAGTTTTCTACCATTCCAGCTGTGTGTCTCCCAACCAGCATGACTAACAGAAACTGTGTTCATTCACTTACCTCACTGTGTTTATTACTTGTTTTGGTAATATTTCATGCAGATTCTGGCAATGGTATTAGGCAAGAATAATGCTTATTTTATACTGAGGATAAAATAAAATGTAATTTATTTTTGAAGGAATAATTTTATTCCACATAAGAAGTGAATAAATTCAATTTGTTTTCAGAGAATTTACTGCAATCAAACTGGGAAAGTGACAGTAAGATACTTGGATAGTTAAGCAGCATTTCTGAAACAAGGAAATAGATGAACTTGAAACAGTGATTAGCACTGTCACCTTACAACAAGAACATTCAAAGTTTTTCAACCAAAGCTTTTTTGTATGGAGAAAGCACCAGCTATATTATATTTTATTCAGTCCACTTTTGAGAACAAGTAAATACTGTATATTTGGTGTTGAGAATTGTTTGTTTATGTCTTGTCTTCCATGCTGCTCAGTCGTGTCCGAATTTTAATTGCCTCTAGGGGATAAATAAAGTTGATCTGATTCTGATTCAAACTATTTTTACAGGGGCTCCATTTTTATCTCATGATCCAAAAACACCAATGATAAACTGATATGTGCAAAGGTAACAACATTTGATTTGTCGTTAAATTTTAGGGTATTTGCCAGAGTGATAGTTTAGCCTGAGTTCATGCTGCCGTTTTGCATTAACTTTGCATCATTTAGTCATAAACAGATTCTCTACAGAAGAGAGACGAGGTTGTGTGTTAACTGAACAGATTCTCTACAGAAGAGAGACGAGGTTGTGTGTTAACTGAACAGATTCTCTACAGAAGAGAGACGAGGTTGTGTGTTAACTGAACAGATTCTCTACAGAAGAGAGACGAGGTTGTGTGTTAACTGAACAGATTCTCTGATGTATCTTTTGTTGTCTTACCTGTGAGGGTGTGTCCGTTTCATTGATAGGCTGACCATCAAATCGAAATCTTATTTGCCTCATTGACAGTCCCTAAATTGACAAAAAAATATTATAGACAAATCTTCCACTGAGATATAAACACTTTCTGAAAATCTCTATGAAATTGACCTTAAACTTCAGTTTTTCAATATATTTTAAGGGCTTCAACTTGTTTGCACAGAAAAGAGCAAATAAGTTCAAGCTATGTGGAGTATTATAAATCAAGTCAGGCAAATAACAAAAGCATCAAATTAAGAAATCAAACCAATTGTAAAACTCATTCTATATAAATTTCAAACAATTTAAATACATATAAAATAGAATGATTGAAATTGTTTTTATAAAAAAAGGTGTAATGGAACAAAAGCAGCATTTTAAAACCAGTATTATGTTTCGAAATTTAATAATACATGTGTAGAAAAAATTCAACTGCCTTTTACAAGATTTATTGTTAGGATATAATATATATGTGCAGTGGCCTCACCTGTCGTTCACAATAAGCTTTCATCAGTTTGCTGAGAGGAGTGTGTCGTTTGATCTTAAACTGAACGACTGAACCATCCTGTCCTGCCACCTTCAGATTGATGTGCTCGTTGTTTTCAGTCTTCACTCCTTCCTGAGAACAGATAGACAGGTGTAAGTGTCTTTAAAACTACCTTCAGAAACTATAAGAAACCTCATTCAAGGGGGTAATACACAGTTAAAAAGTAAATAAAATTAAGACAAAGTATATTTTGCATTGTGTCTGTCAACTGATCCATCTCATTTCAACTAATGGGTGTAGCCTGAAAATAAACTGGCACACAATGAAGTAATATATCTGGGCACTTAACCCTTGTGAAGCGATCACACCCTTTATTAGGAGAAAATGTTCCCAATGATTACAATAGTTGGAACTGATTCTATTAACTTAGACAATCTGTATGTATAGGGTGCTTCTTTTACCATATTGGAAAGAAATAACGTAAAAGAACCACCTTATACATACAGATTGTCTGAGTTCAAAGAATCGGTTCCAATTAGTTTGAAATATACGGCCAAAATGAACCACAAACAATAGTGTTACTGCAAATTCTGCTATTTGCACAACAAAAGCACAAAATAATAGAACAGATTTGTTTTGTAGCTTTAGACACACAGTTAGATAATTAAGTCATATTGCTACAGGTCAGCTATCTGCAACATTACACACAAACTTATAAACACTCGGACTCTCTCCCCTCAGCCTGCCTCCATTCCATAAACAACCCCACAATGTGGTCCCAGGTTTTACTGAGACATAGCATTACCTCATTGAATGTTAAGGTACTATTTGTTACCTCTGCCAATGAGGTAATGTTTCTGCCAGTGTTGGTTTGCTGTCAACATGTTAACTTGACATGTTGAGGATGGAGTTTTATTTTATTTTTTTAGAAAATATCTAGAATGGGTCAAGGAACAACTGATTGGATTTTTGGGTTGATCCGGATCAGCATACAGATCCAGCATATGTTTAAAGGATTCCTTCACATTTGAAAGATGGAGGTGTCTTCAGTGCATGTGGCTGTATCACTGTTTAAATATATTTATCATGAAACAACAAGTTATTTACCTATTTTCTAAAAAGGAAACTAAGTTACTGCAATAAATGTTTAAAAATGCCAAGATTTGGCTTAAAGGACATTTAATTTATCACCATTATTTAAAACTAGAGTTTGAAGTGAAAACGAAGTGAAGCAAGTGTGGAAACTGATCACACCACAAGTCTCTCCTTTTACTGTTTTTAGCAAAACAAAGTCTTACGAACTTCCCTCAGACAGAGGCGGAAGACGTTGAAGACGGAAGTGACGTCATTTATCATTAGCGCAGAAATGGAGCGAAACGACTCCACGGAGGTTAGCTTTAGCATTAACTGATTATCCACTCTGAAAAAGACAGACGTGTAGACTATTTCGATACGTCAGCTAAAACTGGAAACATACGAGTTGTTCAATAAATCATTACCTAGAAACGTGATCGTGCAGATACCATTTGTTAGTTTTTCACCCAACACTTTCTCTCGGCCTGCCGCAGCTTCAGACACCGGTCTAACGGTTTGCAGTGGACTAAATACATTTATATCACCAGCTCATCTTCCAGTAACATTTAATGAAAATAGACTCCGTTCCTCTAAACATACAACAGAGCACTGCATTTCATTCCATTAAGATTAGAAACAGTGTTAGCTTTATCTGCTAATTTTATCCGCAAGCTAATGCACGGAGTTTGAACAGAGGCTCTTTGAAATCAAACAACTCTCATAAAGTTCTCATAAAAGGGTTTTCTGTGATACCAGTTTTACACTTGGCGTGCATACAACGTACAGAAACCCTTACAGTTTTCTCACCTTGGACTTTTCGTCTGCCATTGTTGCTATCCGCTGCAATTGCGGCTTCTGTGCCCGCGTCGGATCTAGTGCGCATGCGTTGTCTGACACACCACTTGTGACCCATCAGAAAATGTGACCATAGGGGGCGAGAGTGTGCATTTCTCTGCATGAACGTCTTGCAGACCAACAAGAAGAAGATTATTACGCAATCTGCGTAAGCGCTGGTTCGTCAGCGTCAGAGATTGTATAGAAGCTTTACGGTAAAAATAGATAGATAGATAGATAGATAGATAGATAGATAGATAGATAGATAGATAGATAGATAGATAGATAGATAGATAGATAGATAGATAGATAGATAGATAGATAGATAGATAGATAGATAGATAGATAGATAGATAGATAGATAGATAGATAGATAGATAGATAGAGAAAACGGTGCATATAAGTGGTCCGCTTGTGCCCGTGCCCACTCAAAATATGAAAGGCGTATATGATGGAAACTTGAAACTCGCATTTGATCATTTGGTTTGGATAAAGTTAGTGTTATTCTGCAATTCCATCGGGATATCAATTTATCTAAGCCACACGAACTGACAATAATAACAAATCAACGCCATGTTTCTGTTTGTAGTTAAAGATGAACGGTACTTGACGCACAATTGTGTTTGTATTCTGTAGTCCGAATATGTAAACCCACTGCAGCAATTAAATCAATAAAGACATAATAATTGATCTCAAGTGTTTTAATGGAAGAGGGAGAGGTTCATTACTGTTTGTAACGGTTCTGTCATCTCTATACAACACTCTGATCTGTTTTAGAAAAATATGTGATCCTGAATAAGCCTGAATAACATCATAAATTGTGACCAGTGTGGTCACAATTTATGATGTGATCACAATTTATGGTCACAT
The DNA here is from genome assembly GCA_006937955.1 of Pachypanchax playfairii. Classification (NCBI taxonomy): domain Eukaryota; kingdom Metazoa; phylum Chordata; class Actinopteri; order Cyprinodontiformes; family Aplocheilidae; genus Pachypanchax; species Pachypanchax playfairii. The sequence continues at coordinate 764,987 of SSNP01000125.1, read as the reverse complement.
TTTCTGATGAGTCACAGATTTTGCTGTAACAACTGCATTCAGAATCAGGATGGATGACACTACACAGGCTTTTGCTCTTGTTTTTATTGCACATTATTGTCTGCTTAAGAAAAACAACATGATTACTAAGACTGATTACTGGGAACGCAAGCGGAAATTAGTTCTGAGAGCTTGAGTCTGGTACAAGGCAGATATTCCTCTGTGATTAATGTTCTACATGGTCCCTGTAAAATAAACTTTATCTACATGAGAAAAATATAGAAACATGTAAACATAAATAGTTATGAGCAGATGTAGTACACAGGCATAAGAGATACAGTGGGGCAAAAAAGTATTTAGTCAGCCACCAATTGTGTAAGTTCTCCCACTTAAAAAGATCAGAGAGGCCTGTAATTTTCATCATAGGTATACCTCAACTATGAGAGACAAAATGAGGAAAAAAATCCAGAAAATCACATTGTCTGATTTTTAAAGAATTTATTTGCAAATTATGGTGGAAAATAAGTATTTGGTCAATAACAAAAGTTAATCTCAATACTTTGTTATATAGCCTTTGTTGGCAATGACAGAGGTCAAACGTTTTCTGTAAGTCTTCACAAGGTTTTCACACACTGTTGCTGGTATTTTGGCCCATTCCTCCATGCAGATCTCCTCTAGAGCAGTGATGTTTTGGGGCTGACGCTGGGCAACACGGACTTTCAACTCCCTCCAGAGATTTTCTATGGGGTTGAGATCTGGAGACTGGCTAGGCCACTCCAGGACCTTGAAATGCTTCTTACGAAGCCACTCCTTCGTTGCCCGGGCGGTGTGTTTGGGATCATTGTCATGCTGAAAGACCCAGCCACGTCTCATTTTCAATGCCCTTGCTGATGGAAGGAGGTTTTCACTCAAAATCTTACGATACATGGCCCCATTCATTCTTTCCTTTACACGGATCAGTCGTCCTGGTCCCCTTGCAGAAAAACAGCCCCAAAGCATGATGTTTCCACCCCCATGCTTTACAGTAGGTATGGTGTTCTTTGGATCCAACTCAGCATTCTTTCCCCTCCAAACACGACAAGTTGAGTTTCTACCAAAAAGTTCTATTTTGGTTTCATCTGACCATATGATGTTCTCCCAATCCTCTTCTGGATCATCCAAATGCTCTCTAGCAAACCGCAGACGGGCCTGGACGTGTCCTGGCTTCAGCAGGGGGACACGTCTGGCACTGCAGGATTTGAGTCCCTGGCGGCGTAGTGTGTTACTGATGGTAGCCTTTGTTACTTTGGTCCCAGCTCTCTGCAGGTCATTCACTAGGTCCCTCCGTGTGGTTCTGGGATTTTTGCTCACCGTTCTTGTGATCATTTTGACCCCACGGGGTGAGATCTTGCGTGGAGCCCCAGATCGAGGGAGATTATCAGTGGTCTTGTATGTCTTCCATTTTCTAATAATTGCTCCCACAGTTGATTTCTTCACACCAAGCTGCTTACCTATTGCAGATTCAGTCTTCCCAGCCTGGTGAAGGTCTACAATTTTGTTTCTGGTGTCCTTTGACAGCTCTTTGGTCTTGGCCATAGTGGAGTTTGGAGCGTGACTGTTTGAGGTTGTGGACAGGTGTCTTTTATACTGATAACGAGTTCACACAGGTGCCATTAATACAGGTAACGAGTGGAGGACCGAGGAGCCTCTTAAAGAAGTTACAGGTCTGTGAAAGCCAGAAATCTTACTTGTTTGTAGGTGACCAAATACTTATTTTCCACCATAATTTGCAAATAAATTCTTTAAAAATCAGACAATGTGATTTTCTGGATTTTTTTTCCTCATTTTGTCTCTCATAGTTGAGGTATACCTATGATGAAAATTACAGGCCTCTCTGATCTTTTTAAGTGGGAGAACTTACACAATTGGTGGCTGACTAAATACTTTTTTGCCCCACTGTATAATAAATCACATAGGCCAACATTAATGGCTGATGAGTGATTGAAGCCTGTTTATAGAGGTAAAATTATTATTTCAGTGAGAGAATTTGCATTAAGGATATTAAATAAGTTTGTTCAATCATATGGTGATGGCCTGGGGGGAGAAACTGTTTCTGTGTCTTGTCTCGTTTGTGGTGTGCGACCTGTAGCGCCGTCTGGAGGGGAGAAGTGAAAGAACAAAGCCGAAATGAAACAGTCATTCAGTCATTTTACAAGTTATTGCGCCAGGGTACATCAATGGCGTGTTCAGTGGTCATTATTACATCTGCAGCATGAGAGCACACGAACTTCTGTATGAGAGTCTGCAGCAAATCCGATTCAATACTTTTTTAGATTCCTTGCCATCACAGGAGAGAGATAGAATAGAATAGAATGCCCTTTATTGTCATTATACAACGTACAACGAGATTGGAGAGCTTCTCCTGCTTCAGTGCAAACAGTAATAAGATAAAGATGACTGCATTCATGTCACGACTGAGATCATACTTGCATTTCCAGACAGATTGATGGATGTTTTGTCTGCAAATGAGAAATATGACAAAATGCGTTTCAAGTATGCAGTTTTTGTGAAACTTAAAAGTGATGAAAATCCAACATTTGCCTTTTGGAGTTCATGCATCAATATGGTGCAGACACATGCTACTTCTGCTTGTAAGAGCAACACAGCAATCTAACTGGCAGCTCCACCTGTCAACAGTTCACTTGATGATGCCTTAGTTTTTTGCTTATGATCGTGTGAACTATGCTAGGTATTTAACCTTGCACTTTTAGGAAATGGACAATTTGCCCATCCCACATCCTTTGTGCCACAGTGAGATCTGTGCTGAAGGCCAATGGACTGTACAGCATCAGAATGTGCATGAGTCACCTCCATTGTTTGTGACAAACGATAGAGCAAACATGCAACAGAGATTCTGGTTGGACCGGGATAACACAGAATTGAGCTGCTGTATATCACTGATTATTGTCACAACATGATAGAGCTGCAAAAGCAAGCCAGTGTGAATCTATGGCAGGGACATCCCCCGAAACACAGATACGAAAAGACCTTGACAGCGCTCGTATTAAGGCTGACAAAAATGCTGTAACTAGAATAATTTCCACCATTGATTCAACGCTGAATCCTTTTGACACACATCAAGATGGCATTGTGTGTCTTAGTTCTGGGACACTTGCAACTGAAGAAATCAAGGAGGATTTGTTCGCAGCTCCAGAAAAGGGCGACAACGTTGATCAAAGACTGCTAACACGTTCAGTTGACATATTCAACCCCATAAAGGCACAAAAACTGAAGACCTTTAGTGACAATGTTCCTAAAGAAACTGTTTTGCTCTTTGATGGCATTGCAGTCATTCCAGACTTGTAACTTCGGAGAACTCGCTGATGTCATACTGCAGTACATAGTCAAACTAGCTCTGCAGCATAAATGTAATCGGATAGACTTTGTGATCGACCAATATCAAATCAAATCAAACTTTATTTGTGTAGCACATTTCCTGCTATTAGCAACACAAAGTGCTTCACATAATAACAATTAAACACAGACAGACATAAAAACAACAATTCAGACCCCAACTCTCTGCTACCCCCGACACCATCCCCCACCACCATAAATGTTATCTAGATCTCTAAATTCAAATCTTAATAAATAAACAACTGAATTAAGAATTAACTGAGCAACTGGCTTGACAACAACTGTGAGGAAACCTTGTATGTATGGGGTTCATCCACAACCACGATCCAGTCTACCCAGCCCCTGGTTGAAACCACAGGAACCTGACCAGGGCCCAAAGCACAGCCCCAGGGCTGCACTGAAGGCCCCCGGCCCCCCCAACACAGACATTCCTGCGGGACCAACCGTGTAGACTGAGCAGACAAACCCACATCCTGGAAGACTCCCATGAGGAAACACTGGATTAAAAATAAATTATAAAAACATTAAAAAGGAAAAGAACAAGTAAAAAAGAAGTAGTGAGTCATAAAACTAATTTATATTGATAAAACCAAATTACGAGCAGACAAACAGATAAAAAAGTTTAAAAAATAAATGAATAAATAATTAGATAAGTAAAACTAAACAATCAAAGTTAAAAATTAAGATGATTAAATCACTAATCAAGCTAAATTAAACAGATCTGTCTTGAGTTTCTATTTAAAAACATGAACAGTCTCTGCAGCCCTGACGTTCTCCAGCAGGCTGTTCCACAGACGAGGACCAGAATAATGGAACGAGGCCTCGTCGTAGGTTTCGGTCCTGACTCTAGGAGCAGCTAAAAGGCCGGTACCAGAGGACCTCAGGGTCCACGAGGGCTCATAATTTAAAAGCAGTTCAGATAAATAAGAAGGCCCAAGACCATTAAGACATTTATAAACAACTAAAATCAATCCTGAAACACACGGAGAGCCAATGCAGCGATTTTAAAACTGGTGTAATATGTTCCCGCCCTCTGGTCCTCATCAGAACACGAGCTGCTGCGTTCTGGAGAAGTTGTAGAATAGAAACAGATTTTTTGGGAAGATATCCAGAAATGAGTATTAAAAGCCTAGAACCCTCATGTAGAGCTGTTGGTGGTGCACAGCAGGTAAAAATCTATGGACAGGATCAGAACATCCCAACACAGTGGAAAATAACACAGTTTCTATAAATAAAGAGGCGCTAGCAGAGTGTCAGATTCTGGGGTTTTTGGTTTGTTTATTATGAGTGAGATTTTGTGAAGTTGTGTTTTCTACTTGTTCCTCATGTTCCTATGTGTATTTAGTGTTTTGATTAATCCCCAGCCTCTAGGTTCAGCTTTTATTTTCTCATGATCTGGTTTCCTGTTTTGCTTTTATTTTGGTTATGTCTGTACTTCCTGTTCTCCTCATGTGTCATTCAGTATCTTGTCAGTTCAGCTTGTCTCTTCAGTCTAGTGTTTTTCCGTTCAGGTGTTTCTTGTTTCTGTGATTACTTCCTGTGTTTGTTTCTCCCCATGTCCTCAGATGTTTTGAGTTTTGTAATCAGTTAGGTTTGGTATTTAAGTCTCATGTATGTTAGTCGGCGTCGGTTTGTTCTCAGTCAATATCTTAGTCACAGTCCTTGTCTCAGCCCTTAGTCCTTCGTCTTAGCCTCCTCTTAGCTCTCAGTCTCAGTTCTCGTTCACGTTCCCTGTCTCAGATCATCTCATTTGGATTATGGTTTTTCTTGGATTACTTTTGTTGTTGTTTGTCATCTCTGGACTCATTCCTCGGTTGTCACCTCATGTAAGTTTTTGTTGCTGCCACGTCAGCATTTTACTTTCTTTATTAAAATCTTCCGTTGTGCCTTAATACCCGTTCAGTTTGTTTTTCTCCACACGCTCACTGCACCTGGGTCCAACATTGCAACCTCACAAACCTGACACAGCATTCCTCTGTGTTGCATGAAAGATGCTAACCTCACTGCTGTGGGCCAAAACAGTGTCACTGTGTGGCTGTAACAGAGGGTTCACAAACACTGAGTGCTGTTGAAGATTTGACATGTGACCATGAAGAATGTGACACCCGACTGTTTTTACATGCACAACATGCTGCACAGGAGTGTAACGCTGTAATCATAAAGAGCCCTGATACTGATGTGGGAGTGATTGCTGTAAGGCTACAGAAAGATTTATCATGCAGCCTTTACTTTTTAACAGGAGTCGGTAACAGAGCAAGGATCACTGATAAAGTTTTTTCTGCTCTCATTGCGATACATAGCTTTTCAGGTTGTGACTCTACTAGTGCATTTTATGCAAAAGAATGATGGTGCGTTCACACCGGCCCAACCGTCAACGTCAGAAGCGGCAAGTTTACATGTAAAGTCTATGGTGGAGTCTGTCAGACAGACGTCAACGGCTCTGCGGTGCTTTGTGAGTGTTATGAGCATCAACTTTTCAAGCGTTTCAAAACGCACAAAAAATGCAGTTTTAAAGCACCTAAAACTAAACAAATACAACATTTTGACATCGGCAGCAGTGGAAAAGATCTATTATTCTTCTTACTATTCCAAGTATTTTTACTTATAAGTGCAGGTAAAGTAACAACAATGCACTACAAAAATATATAAAACACACAACAAAATGTGTCTGGGGTGGCCAGAACTCAGCTTGGGGTGGGCGTGGGGTGGAGTGAGACCCCCTCTGTGTGGACTACCTTTCCTCATAGAGAAACAAACCTCTGATGGCAATTTGCTCTAAAGTCTCTTTTAAACGTGGAACCTTTCTAATTAAAAGAGGACGAACTGCTTTTACTCCAATAAATAATCTAATTATGAATCAGACTGAGAGCCTGATGAAACAATGACCAACACAGATGTAAAAAAACAAGATATAAAAGTCTAGTACAAATAGACTCATCTCTTTATTTACTCATGCCCAGAAACAGCTTTGCAAAAATATGCAATAACAATTCATTCAGACAAATAAATACATTTATGAGACAGATAATTCATTTAATACTAACAGCCCACACAAGACAAACTTGTGGAAAGTAATTATTATAGTTTCTCACCACTTATGTACTTTATTGTTTCAAGGCATGAACTCAAAAAAAAGGGGAAATAATAACTGTTTCATTTGAAACGATGAACTCCCACAAGTACTAAAACAATTACATTGAATTTAAAGAAGTTGATCTATCACTTTAGCTCAGTTTCAACATTATTTAACACCAGGAGCAAGACAAATATACAACGTATATGCCATGTTATTCACTTTTAAGAAAATGACATTTGATCATCAGTGAGTTCAGAGGAAAACGAACTCTCGTCTCTGCCACTGTGCCGATTTACAATTTTTGCAGGTATTTCTACACAGAATGCGTTTGACACATATTATTAATCAGAATCCACATCTGGTTTGTCTAATAATGATGTTTAAACTTTAGGTATCCAAAATAAAAAAAGGTATGCAGGAGGAATACAGCATTTGGTTGTAACAACTGACAAGTTAACAGTTCAAAGATTTTTTCCTTCAAACTAAAACAAATAATGCTTTAATAACAATACTGAAAGTCTTAAAAACAAACACCATGCTAATTAAAAGTGACTGAAGTATGATTTAATTTAAAAAAAGAAAGAGGAAGGAATAGAATCTGACTGACTTGTGTTATGTAGAGTATGAGTACCTTTATTTAGCAACACAGTAGATCTTTATGATCTTTAATCCGACATTATCTGCAAAGCTTTAATAAATACATCAGGTTGCTGCTTCGCTCAGTCAGATCTTCAGCTTTAATTCATTTACATATGACACAAAGTCAACAGTAAAATGGAGCAACATAATATATCAATAGTAAAAACTTTATAATAACTTAGCTTGTAAACTTCATGGTCCATTTAAGTGTTTTAATGCAGTCAAACTATCCTCAAACAGTTTTCATTCGCTTATGCAGTGCAGAGACAAACTACACTGAAAATGACCTAAAGAAAGATTTATAGAGCCCCCCATTGATGAGCAGGGGGGAAATCATTAACCTCCCCCACCTCTGTGAACGGCTGCTCTCCCAGCGTGAACATCAGTTTGTATCTCATCCGAACCTTTTCCTGGAAAACAGAACAACATTAATAGGCTTAAATTGGCAGCTTCCATTAGGATCCTGAAAGCTGAACGTTTAACAGAGTCAAGTTTTAAGATTGTTTAAATCAAGCTGATGGAAACGTGTTTCATCAGTAAATTGTAAATGCTAAAGGAAAACAAAGCCTCAGGTTGAGCGGTACCTTCAGAGGATTGGCAAGCAGCATGACCTGAGTGATGGAAGCAGGCTGAAGAACTGGATTAAATGGAGCGAGCTCCGTCCCCGAGGGGGGCTGCAGCTTCACTTTCATCGTCTACAAATTTAACAGAATAAAACATCAAAAATAAACATTCAGATGAACTTTCACAAGTTCTAAAATGTACCTTGCTTGTTACTTTTAGATAGAAATCCACAACGTAGCTTCTAGTTGAATAAAATCCCACATAAGGAGTTTTACCCTGGGCACAGCGGCCTGCAGAACAACGTTCCTCACAGGCTGAGGAGCCGTGTTGAGCATTGACGCCACCATCACGAGAACATCAGGTCTCCCTGGTGGGCAGTCAGAGGCAAAATGGAGCAGAACTCGAACACCGTTCTTGTCATATGCTGTTACAGGTAAGACTTTACCTAAAACATCAAACAGTAACAGTCAGTATCTAAACCTGCTTCTTCCTGCTCGGGGTCGCAGGGAGCTGATGTTTATCTCCAACGGTTACTGGGTGAGAGGCGGGGTCACACCTGGACAGGTTGCCAGTCCATCACAGGGTCACATATACAACTACTCACACACACTCACACACATAGGGACAATTTAAATCTACCAATTAAGCTCATGCATATTTTTGGTCTGTGGGAGGAAGCCGGAGTTCCTGAAGGAAACCCACACGTGCACGAGGAAAACATGTGAACTCCACGCAGAAAGGACCTGGTCTGGTGTCAAACCCAGGACCTTCTCACTGTAAGATAAAAGTGCTACCCACTGCACCACCGTGTAGAATAAGTACTTTTTGAGGACTTGTGCATCTCTATTTGATTTAGTGGAATAAGACTGTCTTTACTTAGAACTTTTGTTTGGTGCTGGTTTAAAGAAATTATTTCAGATCTAAAGTAAAATATTATGATTTGCATGGGATATTTAGTCTATAAGTTAATAACAATAATTACAATAGTTTCATGGTTTATCAAGCCCTTAAGGTCAAGTGTTTCTGTACGCTGAAAACATTAAAATGTGACACATATTGTACAAAAATAGAAATCCTTTAGTTTCCTTCAGTAAAACTCACTTGGTTTAATAGATTCTAAAGGGATGAAGACACTGGCCAGAGAAACCTCTTCTCCTCTGTTTGGACTTGTTTGGCTCATGGGGAGAATCGGGGAGAGAGAGCGTAAAAGAGGGATGTCATCTGAGAGATTCTTGGTAGCTGGAGGCGTAGACCATCCTTCCATCCCTGCTTTCACAACTGAAGTGGATGTGATGGAGTTCCTGCTGAGACCAGAAGAGACCAGCAGGAGTAAATCAGACTCTCACGGCCCAGAAGCAGATATGAACCAAACTGAGTTCTAACTGTATTTAGTTTGACAGTAGGCCATCTCTTTAGAACCAGATGGAAGTTGGAGTCAAGACTGATTCTTAAAGGTACAATATGGAAGAATTTTACACTCACACAACAGTTTAATATCCCACTGATGTTGAAAATAAAGTCACATTTTAACAGATCTTGATCTCAATTGACTGGGTGGTCGCTAGTTTCTGTCACTTTAAAAAAATTAGCCCAGACCAGAATCATTATTTACACGTTCAGACTTCCTGGTTCCATAATGAATCACATGTGAGTCTGCAAGGCTGCCAAGTCTTCAACACAAGCAGCTGGAATTCTACAACTACCAGCAGCAAAAAGTAAGAAACCACCACATCCTTCCAACTGAACAGCCGAGCTGCACGTGATGGGGCGTTCAAATGCACTTAGGAAAACTCAACGCTGAACAAATAGACCTTCAGACATTCCCAAAAACTGAACAAATACAAGAGAAACAAAATGAGGATCAACATCAGAACTGGCAACCCAACAGAAAAATCAGGAAGGGGAGGAGGTGAGTAGCTGAGAACAGATGGTTTTTTTTTATTACATAAACAGCATGATTTGGATTTAACAACAAGGTCTAATTCAGGGGTGGGCAACTCCAGGCCTCGAGGGCCACTATCCTGCACATTTTAGATGTTCCCCTGTTTCACCACACCTGATTCAAATGTGCAACCTCTCAGCAAGTCCTATAGAAGCCTGTTAACGACCTGTTCATCTGCAGCAGGTGTGGTGAAACAGGGGAATATCTAAAATGTGCAGGATAGTGGCCCTCGAGGCCTGGAGTTGCCCTCCCCTGGTCTAATTCTTACATACCGTACCTTTAAATGTTTAGTTAAAATTTGCCAAACTAAAGTTAAATCACGTACAGTTTTTCAGATTAGAGTGATCAGATTATTTTGTTGAATACAAGTGCTTCACATGCACTTATATTCAAATCACTGTTCAACATTATATTTATAGCCAGTCAGGTCGGGGAACACTGTTTTAAATAACTTATCGAATATGATTTCAAATCAATATTTAATTCTATGAGATTTTATCAATATTCTATTCAAACTAAAAAATATTTATTTCACTAAGACCGAGTTTTAAGGTCAGTACATCACATGATTCTCAGCAAGACGACTGCAGTAAACATCCAAACATGTTGTAACTTGAAAGCTTTTGATGCACATCAAAACCAACTGATCATTATGTTACCATGACTGCCAAAAAGGTATATAGTGAAGCAAGATGAGCTGTCTTTATAGAGAAGTCCATTCCAAACAGCTGACAATGATCCAGCAACAATTACCTGAGACACACAGTACCAGTCGAAGGGTTTAGAACGCCTCAATGTTTCCAGTATTTTACCGTAATTCCAGTCAGTCTAATGAATACTTTGAAATAGAATAAAAGGTAAGTGGTGAACTGTCAGAGTTTAAAAAAGGTTTGATTGCCACAAACTGAAAACATGTACTTTTCAGAATTATATATAAAAGTTGTTTTCAGGGAACAAAATGGCTTATGATTTGAAGCTGTCCTGCAGCAGTGGAGGTTGATGAAGCCTTAAGAGCTGGAGCAACTAAATCCTGCAGGTGTTTCAACTTTGCTGGATTACTTACAATCCTGTATGCATAGAAGCAGTGTGGGAACACACAGAGGTACCAGACCCTCATGAGCATCAGCTGCACAGCAGTTTACAGAACAGCTTCAAACAGTTTAATAGTGGTTGTAGTGAGTCAGTCTCAGTTTCAGCTGTGAAGATGCCAGAGATGCACTAACTTACTATCAATCTGATAACTCCTGACAACATTCTAAACTTCTTGTAGCTTCAGCAGTTTTTCTAGAACATTTTTTCAGACTTTCTTTGTAGTTTATCCCTTGTCCCATGTTCTCTGTTCAATGATGGAAATCTTATTTAAAGAGGCCCTTCCATTAAAAACAGTTTTTCTGAGGTTTCTGTTGAATATTTTAGATCCACAGGTGTTCTTACCTTCATAGTGTCAGGATCTCTGCTGCTGGTGGTGGGTGGTGTGTGTGTGACTAATTGTCTTGCAGGGCGTGGCAGCAGATCATCAGTGGAAGCAGGTGTGGATCATTACCCAGCTCAGGAGAGCTGGGTACTTAAGCAGAGGAGGAACAAGAGACAGACGCCAGTTTGTTCCACTAACTACCGTGGTAACAGAGTGGCCAGTATTATTATTGATCAGGAGTACTTCTAGCAGTGTTTAACCTGCCTTCTCTTCCCTTGTGCCTAGCCCGCTGTCCTGGAGCATCTCTCCAGATTACAGTGCCTCAGCGTGGTCATCTACCTGCCTATCGTGAGGACTGGCTTCACACAGATGTCTCAGAGCTCTGTTGCTGGAACACGCAACCAGCTCTCTTCCCCTGGCTCCTTGTCTGTCTCTGGCTTCCTCTGGATCCACACCTTCCCGGTCAGCGCGCTGCTGTCACCCCTGCTGGAACTACGTCGGCACGAACAGCACCCGGACCCGGATCTCACACAATAACTCTGGACAGTCTGGATCACCACCCCCGCGGCAGCATCTCCGGATCCCTCCTCACAGCAGGACGACAAACCCGTCACCGTGAGTTAACGAGCACGATCCCCGCACACCACAAGCTGGTTCCACAGACTGTCACTAACCTCTCTCTCTCCACAACCCAGGACCGTTCCTGTCCCGCACCAGTCCGTCCTGAGTTCATCACCCGAGCACAGTTTTGCATTCCTTGTATTTTGAGCACTGTAAATAATTAAACACTGTTTGAACTGCAAAGCTGGTTTACTCGCTTGTGTGTGTCTGGAGTTTGGGTCACACTTGGAGCTCGCAAACAACCCACCTGGTAACAGAACCATGACACATAGTGGGTGTGAAAACAGGTCAACAACTTTTCTTTCAGTTTTTATCTCTCAAACTACGCAGGTGATAAAACCCGAGTTCAAACAGCCTGTATCTGTTTCATCACAACTCCTTTGTTCGTTAGTATTCATCAGCTCCCTCAGTTGAAACCACGCCTAGCATGCTGCTGGCTAAAAGCTGTTAGCATAATACGTAACAAACAGGAAGAGAGAACGTCTGCTGTTGCCATGTGCAGCGGGGCAGGAAACTGTATGCCTTGCTCTCATAGGCTAGTTTGTTAGCCAATCAGAGTCCAGTAAATTCGAATAATGAATACGATAGAGCTACTGCCCGAAGCCTGACATGGAACGAGTCGGAAACAGATGAATTTTAACGCAGACAGATTGAAAGGTCTGTTAATCAGTGTTTCCTGACGTTTTCTAGATATAAAATGTTTCATATTACTGGTTAATACTTAAGAAATAACCACAAAGTCCTGGAATGTGTATGAAATGGTCTCTTTAACATAAACATTTCCTGTTTTATTGAAAGCAACTTGCTGTTAGTTATTAAAGTCAATGCCATAGTATCACTTACTTATCATTACTGCCCAGCTCCAGCATGACCAGGTCTTGGAAATTGTGACCAACAGAAGATGATGTTGACTGGAAGACTCCGGCAGAGGAGACATGTTCATGGGCAGCTGACGGAGCAGATGAGGTACTGAGACACTGAGGAAGGGCAGCTGGGGACATGCACATGAGAGGTTGTGGGAATACAACCGATGATAAATTGGACGCTATGGAAACTGGAGGTGTGGGAAAGACAGGCCCAGAGAAGCCGGAGGCAGCCGTAGTGGTTTTAGTAGGACTTTCTGAAAATGCTTTTGTAGAGATGCCAAAGAGAGACGGTGTGGAAAGTGCATGAAGAGCAGGCAGACTGGTGTCAAGAAAATCCAAATCTTGACTGGAACCCTATTGTAATAAAAAAAAAAAACAGTTATTTCCAATAAAACCTGAAAACTGAAATGAGTTAGTTGTATATATGTTCATACCTTTGAGGACAGCAGATGATTACATTCATTCCTTTGTGTTGATTCACTGACTGGAGGACCAGGTTCATCAAGGCCTGTAAAATTACACAAGTTTCATATCTAAATATGAAACAGATCATTAAAAATTACACAAAATAATTAGCTACATAACATTCATGTTACCTAAAGACAGAAGCTCCTCATCCAAGAGTGAGACTGCAGCACCAACACTCTCAGACTGAGTGTCAGTAGCTGCTGGATCACCAAACAGGTCACCAGGACAGGGTAAAGATGATGCTACAGGTTTCTGCTCAGGTTGAGAAGGACTCTTGATGTCAAGGCCCACCAAGTCAATCAGAATCTCAGACTGGTTTATGCTTCCGGAGCCTTGGACATGGAGAAACACTTCAGCACTCAAACATAAGGAAGTATTTAAAGCCTCCAAACAGCTTCCACACAAAACTGAAGTAGCTGTTTATCTTTGACGTCAGTCATTAATTAGATCTAGATGCAGCAGGTAATTCAGGTAATGTCTTTGGCTTCAGTTCGGATCAACAATACAGAGATATACCTGGAGTACGCACTATGTACTTTGTACATAAGAAATCTGGTTCATAAGAAATAAATATGATCTTCAAATAACATAATTGAATAAACTAAAATGTGAAATTGTTAATTAAATGACACCTGAACAATAAAAGCCAAGATAATCTGTTCAATTAGGACTAAAAGCAATTTAGAAAATTTGCCTTCTAATGGATTCAAAGAGGAAAATATTCAGAGCAGCTATAATTCTTTTAACCCTGTAAAACCCAACTTATTAAAAAATAGCCAGAAAATTCTGATTATTTGGAATTGGGATGTTTACGAAGCCTTAGAACAAAATTCACAAACGTTTTTTGCTGTATCATGTTATTTATAATAGATTTTTTTGTATCACATTTATTACGTTGGCTGTTTTTACGGTTTAATTGTAATATAAAAATGAGTTAATAATAATTCATTCATCCATATAATAATGATGATTTAACCTGAAAAAAAAGGCAAGTGGATCATTTACTGGGAGCAACCATGTTAGAAATGATCAAAACTATGTAGCAAATATGATACAAGGAGCATTACAGGGTTAACAGACTGTTCCACAGATAAGAACATCTATGATTGTTATAACAGGTGTTATGTGATCACACTGCTTCTTTTCTGACAGGAAACAGACTTTTCAACATCTGTCAGACACCAAAACGAAACAAATTAAGGCCCTAACCCTAACCTATGAAGCAATGCAGTAATTCAGGTAAGATATCATGAAGGAATTAATTCATGTAATCAACAACGCAGGCCTTGATGATGACAGCACACGCATGAACTGATACTGCAGTTGCATGTTTTTAAAATGTAGTACAGCCCGAACTGGAAACAGCTTGTCTTGACAGCTGATCTGATCTGTTCTTCAAATTCAAAGATCCCAATAGTCAATAAAACGTCAAACATCAATAAAAAAAATGTTGAGTTTAAAATTTTTGCCTTCTTCTTATATTAAAAACTAAAATTGAGATCCAGTTAATTGGAACTCTTCAGAGGTATCTAAAAAATCTAAACCCAAGACTGGAACACAGGAGCTGAAGCTGCCATGATTCTGAGCCCAAAACCCCGATGGTGGCTCCAGTTGGAAGTCTGACATTTGGACTTTGCATTGACTTAAAAATAAAAATACACCTTAGATATATATATTTTTTGCAGGTGTTAACTCTTATTTATTCACATTATTCGTCTTTTACTGCTGCATACTGAAATATTAATTTTTCTTATGTTTATCTGTACTTAGTCATTTTATGCTAAAAATCATCATTATTGTGTGCCAGAGCTTAGGCTGCTTTCAGCTCCAGGTCTCTAGTGCAAACTCAAGCTCAAATAAAACTACATGGCAGTTTCTATAAAAATGGCGATCATGGTTTTACTTTCCAACAACAGAAGAAAGTAAAGATGTCCAGTCTAGATTTGTATTCATGTCTGTAGTGTTGATACCATGACTCAGCAAAATGGTGAAAAGTGAAGTTGTAATTTTTGAATTTAATAGAACACACATGGGGCCTAAAATAAAGCCTTGAGGTATCCCATAAATAAATGGGATACAAGGGTGAAGGATAATTTCTGTTGCTAGTGTAGAGTAAAACTCTTTTTGATCAGTGCAACAGGAACCATTTAAGGATTTTTACTTTAATGAATTAAGATTTGAGTTGTGATCCACCATGTGGAAGTCTGCAGTCAGATCCAATTATTAAAAAACATAAGAGGCTTTTAAAGGAAAACTTACCCCCCCTCCCCGGATACAATCTGAGATTTAAAAAAATAACATGATAAATGGGCGTGACTGGCGGACTAAGGGGGCGTGGCATTCTGTGCTGTGACTGACATGTCACTCTGACTGACACGCACCAGAGAGGGACAGGTGAAATGGAGGAATATTTGGATGAGACGAGCAGCTCTGATCCGTATCGTTTCGAGCTGATAGTTCGCCCTGCAGCGGATTGGCGACATAGAATGAGGCTGTTCTCTACTGGTACACTGTTAGCCAACGCTATTAGCTCCAGTTACATCATGTGACTCTGCAAACAGGTGCAGCTGCACGCGACCGCACTACCGTTTCAAGCTGATGGTTCGTACTGCAGCGGCTTCAGCGTCTTAGAATGGGACCTGTCTCTTCGTAGTATATTGCTGTTGATCAAAGCAAAAGCTAAATTTTGATTAGCTCGTGTAATATCTGTGACTCAGCCTCATCAGGCTGAGCACGCGACCGCTGCACATTATTGTCTGCACAAAAGCCAAAAACATGTTTCAGAGAGGTGTCCAAGGTATAAATCAAAGTATCTCAGCATGAAGAGAAAACCCTTCAGTAATGTGCTAAAAACATGTTTTCACACAATCACAAACACTAAAATGAACTCTGATAACGGCCATAAACACTTCCTGTTCACACTCACTCACTACTGAGCGGAGGTGTGGCCGAGACGCTCTTTTTATATTCAGCAGCGGTACAATCATGATGTCACGATGAAAGAAAATAAGGTTTCAGCCAATAGCAATGCCTGATCCAATTCAAGTGCAGTGTCACGTTTTAAACCTGAAGAGGGCGCTCCACTAATGGTTTTGGGATAAAATGAATAGTTTTATAAAAAAGTGCAAAAACATTAAAGGTGTGATGACATCACTGTTTAAACTGGCGTAAAGCTATTTCATGTAGTAGATATGCCCGCATATGTCAACTCTCAAAAGAATTTGATTAAAAAACTAACAGGGCGGGGGTGTACGGGCAGGTCAGAATGAAATGAAATGAAAATGAAAATGAAAATGAAATGAAAAAATACTTTATTTATCCCAGAAGGGAAATTCAACGTTGTAGTAGTTTTTTTTTTTGTTTTTTTTTACAATAATAAAAATCAAGGTCTGTTCTTGTTGTGGAGGCTAATGGCTGCAGGCAGGAATGATCTTTTGTATCTTTCGGTCTTGCATCGGACCTGAAGAAGCCTCTCACTGAACACACTCTGTTGTTTGATCACTGTGTCGTGCAGAGGGTGAGAAGAGTCCTCCATCATCTTCATCAGCTTGTCCAGCATTCTTTTTTGTACAATCAGCTCCAGCGGCTCCAGAGATACTCCCAGCACAGATCCAGCTTTCCTGATCAGTTTGTTGATTCTCTTCAAGTCTCTGGTTCTGATGCTGCTGCCCCAGCAGATGGCTGCAAAGCTGATTGCACTTTCCACAACAGACCTATAGAAGATTTGCAACATCTTGGTGCAGACATTAAAAGATCTCAGCTTCCTTAAGAAGTAGAGTCTGCTCTGACCTTTCTTGTAGATGTATTCTGTGTTGCATTTCCACTCTAGTCTGTTGTCCAGCTGAACTCCAAGGTACTTGTATTCCTCCACCACCTCTACCTCCTCTCCTAGGATGGAAATACTGCTGTGTTGATTCTTTCTCCTCCTGAAGTCAACAATCATCTCCTTAGTTTTGCTGCTATTTAAAACGAGATGATTGTTACTGCACCATTTCACAAACTGACTGACCAATTCTCTATACTCAGCTTCTTGTCCCTCACTGATGCACCCAACAACTGCAGAGTCATCAGAGTATTTCTGCAGATGACAGGACTCAGAGTTGTACTGGAAGTCAGAGGTGTACATCGTGAAGAGAAATGGTGAGAGTACAGTTCCTTGTGGCGCTCCAGTGCTGCTGACCTCCATCCCAGACACACAACCCCCCAGTCTCACAAACTGTGGTCTGTTTGTGAGGTAGTCATAAATCCAGGAGGTTGTGGAGGAATCCACCTGGAATTTATGGAGCTTCTCACATAACAAAGCAGGCTGAATTGTGTTAAAAGCACTTGAGAAGTCAAAGAACATGACCCTCAAAGTGCTGCCTGATTGGTCCAGATGAGCGTGTGCTCTGTGAAGCAGGTAGATGATGGCATCTTCAACCCCAAGCCCATTACGGTATGCAAACTGTAATGGGTCCTGAAAGGTGCTGACCTGCTTGTTGAGGTGAGCCAGTAAGAGTCTCTCCAGGACTTTCATGACGTGAGATGTCAGGGCAACTGGTCTGTAGTCGTTTGGTTCAGCTGGTTGTGGTTTTTTAGGTACTGGAACAAGGCAGGATGTTTTCCACAGCACAGGAACTGTTTTCTGTCTCAGACTGGTGTTGAAGAGGTGCTGGAGAACTGGACATAGTTGCATTGAGCAGGTCTTGAGAACTCTGGGACTGACACCATCTGGACCTGCAGCCTTGTTCTGGTTCAGTTTCTCCAGTTGTTTCTTGACCTGGTAGCAGGTCACCGACAGAGTGGAGGTGGAGGCAGAGGAGGTCTTTGGGTGCTCTGAGGTGGAGGAAGATGATGCAGTGTTCTGGTCCATGACTGAGCTGCAGGGTGACGAAGTGGAGGTGTGACAGGAAAGCTGTGGGCTCATGGAGGGTGTGTGGTCTGTGGGGATGGAGGCAGGGGGGGAACTGAACCTGTTGAAGAACATGTTCAGTTCATTAGCTCTGTCCAGACCTCCATCAGTCTGGTCCCCCTTTACCTTGAAGCCGGTGATCTTCTTCATTCCAGACCACACATCCCTCACGTTGTTCTGCTGGAGCTGACTCTCTAGCTTCCTCCTGTAGTCCTCCTTGCACTTCCTTGTTTGTGCTTTAAGTTGTTTTTGTGTTGTCTTTAATAACTCCCTGTCACCATCCCTGAAGGCTTTCTTTTTGATGTTCAGCAGCTTTTTCAGGTCTCTGGTGATCCAGGGTTTGTTATTGGGGAAGCACCTCACAGTTCTTGTTGGTACGATGCTGTCCACACAGAAGTTTATATAATCTGTCACACACTCAGTCATGGTGTTGATGTTGTCTCCATGAGGTTCACAGAGGACATTCCAGTCCGTAGCCTCGAAGCAACTTTTCAGAGCACCTTCAGCATCATTAGACCAGGTTTTGATGGTTTTTGTGATCACTGGTTGCTGCTGAACGATGGGCTTGTATGTGGAGGTGAGAAGAACCAGATTATGGTCAGATCTTCCTAAAGGTGGCAGGGCAGAGGAGCTGTATGCATTTTTAATATTTACATAAAATAAGTCCAACGTCTTATTTTCTCTGGTGGAGCAGCTGACAAACTGTTGGAATGTTGGTAAAGCTGTAGAGAGGGAGACGTTGTTGAAGTCTCCAGAGATCGCCATAACTGAGTTTGGATGCTGTGTTTGTAGCCTCGCAACAACAGAGCTGATGACATCACAGGCAGTTTCTGGAGCGGTACCAGGTATTATATAAACCGCTACCAGAATAACACAGGTAAACTCTCTGGGTAAATAATATGGACGGAAACTCACAGCTAACAGTTCGATGTCCCTCGTACAGATCTTCTCCTTTACGGTGACATGTCCAGGATGACATATATAACTATATATATATATATATATAACTATCTCTCTGATAATAATTTACTTACTCAATGCCAGTCAGGCTTCAGAAGACACTTCTCTACTACCACTGCTCTCTTGAAACTCACTAATGATGTGTTCTCTAGCTTTGACAATAATTTGTGTACTGTTGCCATTTTCTTAGATCTCTCCAAAGCATTTAATTTAGTTGATCACTATCTTTTACAGGATAAATTCCATGCTATTGGCCTTTTGAGATCACAGGGGCTGTCAGTCAAATTTTACTGGCATAGCTAAAGGCATCCCTCAAATCATCCTTTCTCAATTTATGTTAATGATATGCCTCTATGCTGCACAGACTGTAATATTCATCTTTATGCCGATGATACAGTTATTTATTGTAGTAAGCCAACCATTAGTGAGATAAATTTTTCTTTACAACAAGACTTTACTTCCGTTCAGTACTGGCTGTCGGCTAGTAAACTTTTTCTTAATAAATCATTATTGTTTTATAGGAAAACCTTGGATATAGGTGAAAAAAACCTTAATCTTCGTTTTCTCGACTCCTCTCCTCTGCAGACTACTGAGACCTTTAAATATCTTGGTGATTGGCTGGAACCTGATCTATCCTTCAAAACTCATGTTCAAGCAATTACAAATAAATTAAATTCTCATCTTAAAATCCTTTACCGATCTGTTAATTGTTTTAATTTTCTGGTCAGGAAAAGAACTGCAACACAGCTGCTTCTGCCTACTCTGGACTATGCTGACATTATCTAACAGAACACTACCTCCTCTTGTCTGCATTCCATTGATGTGGCATATATATCTGCCAAACAAACCCTGGAAGAACCTCAGACGTCTCAGTCCAGAAAAGTGCAGTACTTGGAACAGCAAAAGTACTGCACATGTGTGTGTATGTGTGGTGCGTTTGTAATGCAGTGCTGTAATATTGTCTCTGACTGTGATTTTTGCTCTGCTGTCTTGTTCTTTATTTTTTCTTTTCTCTTTGCTGTAATGGAGGACCCACTCGAAAATGAGATATTACATCTCAAGTGGTTAATCCTCCCTATAAAGATATGTTAACAAATAAATAAATAAGTAATGTACAACTTTTACACATGCTTCAAAATGGCTTATTATTACAGTCATGTCCATATATATATTTGGACACTAACAGACGTTTTGTCATTTTAGCTGTTTACATATTCAAGATACAGTTATATAATCAATATGGGCTTTAAATGCTTACCCTCACCTTTAATTTGAGGCTATTTACATACAAATTGGAGGTTGGAGGAGGGGTTTAGAATTGCATTTCTTTCATATGTAGCCACCTCTTTTTCAAGGGACCAAAGGTAATTGGACAGTTGACTCGAAAGCTATTTTATGGACATGTGCGGGCAATTCCCTCATTAATCCATCATCAATTAAGCAGATAAAAGGTCTTGAGTTGATTCCAGGTGTGGCATATGCATTTAGATGCTCTTGCTGTGAAGTCACAACATGCGGTTAAAAGGAGCTTCAATGGAAGTGAAACAGACCTGTATGCCAATTCTGACCCGTGCGTACAGACATTTTGGAGACGAGGGGAATCAACGACACAGTTGGTGAAGTGGTGAACTGCAGTCAGACTGCATATTATGGTGCGTTCACACCGGCCCAACCGTCAACGTCAGAAGCGGCAAGTTTACATGTAAAATCTACGGTGGAGTGCGTCAGGCAGACGTCAACGGCTCTGCCGCACTTTGTGAGCGTTATGTGCGGCAACTTTTCAAGCTTTTCGAGCGTTTCAGGCGTTGACGCTTGAAACGCTTGAAAAGCTCGAAACGCAAAAAGTTCAGCTAGCTGAACTTTTGACGCTCATAACGCTCTTGAAGCGGCATGTCAACCAATCAGAGCGTCTCATCGTAGTGACGTACCTGAATGATGCAGGAAGTCGTTAAACAGGGTGCGGGACGGATGGAAGTAGCGCTGGAAGCTAACCTCATCCATATGTAGCTCCTGGAGCAAATGGTTTAACTCCTCAAACTCAAAACACATCTGAAGAATGGGGTGTATCCACAAACGGAGTAAATAAAGCCACTCTCTCTATATGATCCGCCATAGCTCCGAACATCCGATAACAAAGAAAGCCCCGCCTACGCGCTCTTTTTAACGGTCCAGCGTTATGAGCTTTAACACCTATGCGCTCTGACTGGCAGGCGTTATGAGCTTCAACTTTCAAAAGTCAAACTTGGAGCGTTATGAGCGTTGTTTGACGTTGACAGAGTGGCCAGTGTGAATGCACCATTACTCCTCTCACACACGTCATTTCACCTCACACCAAACATTAATTATAGATTCGTGTTATTATAAACATTCAGAACAGCAATGATATCTATACTGCAGCTTGTAGTGAGCTGTACCTCTCCTGAAAACATTTTTTAATACTAAGAGAAATACATAAAATTAATCACCTCCTCGACAGGAAGTCTTCACTCGGGGAACAATTGGGTCTGAGGGTGTAATGCAGCATTTGAGATGACAACGACAAGGTTCATTTAATGTTTTTAATGTATCATTTAAGGCCCCAACGGCTGTCATCATGTCTCAAAACACACTCTTTATTTCTTTTAATTCATTGATCACAGAATTAATAGCGCTGATAGAGTCTCTCTGTGTCTGCATCACAGCTTCAGTCAGAACCCGACCACTGCTGGATGCGCTGCGGTCACCAGCCGCACTGGTGCTGGAGACAGTCTGATGACCTCATCCTCGCCTGTGTGCAAATGCTGAAAAGACACAACATATTAGTCTGTCTCCTTAAAACATGCTAACATTTGTTAACGTAGCCACGTATTACAAAAGGTGCTTTACAGGGTTCATTTGTTGTTTCTGTCAGGTCGNCCACCTCCCCTCAGCTTCCCGCTGAGTTGCTTACTGCGGTCTGCGCGGACCGTCATAAAGCCGTGTACAGACACGTTACTGTCCGGGATGTGTTCATGCAGCCACGTCTCGGTGAAACACATAAAACTGCATTCTCTGTACTCTCTCTGGGACCTGGTTAGCACCTCGAGCTCGTCCGTTTTGTTAGCTAGCGATCTGACGTTACCCATCACAACAGTTGGAAGAAACGGTTTAAATCTCCACCGCTTTTCTCTCTGCTTCACTCCTGCCCTGCGTCCTCTTCTCTTTCTCTTCAACTCCAGCGGGATTTGCTGTGTTATTTCACTGTTAATTTTGATTTGGGAGAGTTTTATCAGTTGGTCACGCTGATAAACAAGTCTTCCGTTGCCATGGAGACTCATCATAACCAAATCTGGAAACAGCCAAAAAGAGCCAAAAACATCCAAAAAACTCTCCCGTGCAGCACAGCCCCCGAACCGACGCAAAATCCCCTTTAAAACAAAACTAATTTGACAGCTGAAGTCTGTCAAAAGACGGCTGTAATTTTAAAAAATCACGATAGCAAAGACAGAGCTACTACAATTTGCTGCCACCTCGCGGCGCATTCTAGAATGATGAGGGTTCTCCATCATGTTCTTCATCCTCCTTTGGACAATCAACTCAAGAGACTCCAGTTCAGTCTCCAGGACAGAATCAGTCCTCCTTATCCATCTGTTCAGCCTCTTCATGCCACTTGCTCTGATGCTCCGCCCCCAACAGGTGACTGCAGATGTGAGCAGCTGACAAACTCCTTTTCTTTTGCTGCTCCTCTTCAAATCTCTGTCTGCCCGTATTGTGTGAAAGCCAGACAGAGACACACTGGAGTCCAGGATATGCTCCTATGATGCTGCATTCCTGATACTCTGGCTGGTTCTTCAACAGAGTTTTAAGTTCATCCATTTTGTTAGCAAAGAGATCTCATATTTGTCAATATGACTGATGGAAGTGAAGGTTTAAACTTCCTCTTTCTCTCTCTTCACTTTGCTCCTGCTCTGCATCCATGTCTTCTTCTTTTGAGCTCATCAGGGATCCAGAGTTTCAATTTGAGGATTATTTCAGCCTTAGAAATGTCAGTTAGCTGCTCTTTCTTGTGAACAAGTCTCTTGTTGCCATGGTTACACATCATAACAAGTAGCAAAAAAGTGACAACTCAAGCAAAAAACTCAATCAGCACAGCACCCAAATCAGAAGAAAAGTATTTAGAAAATATTTCCAGAAGAAAAAACTAGCAAGAAATACTCAAAAAGAACAAAAAAAAGCTAGCAAATGCTAGCTAAGTCACAGCAGGTGGCTTTAATATCCTGTTGAGTTTTTTAGCTTGTGTTAGAACTGGTCTTCACTCCCCTCACAGCTGGTCCCAGCAGACCTCCTCCAGTGCTGCATCACTGAGACCAGCGAGTGATGGAAGAAGGAGTCTCTACTTTAATGATGTTTGATTTATTCTGTCTTAGATTAGATCAGCTGCACACCATGAGAAACACTGATGTTTGCTTTTCTGCACACTGCTCACCTGTCTTCAGGTGAGTCTGGGCTGCCCTGCCTGCTGGTGAGAGGTCTACAGCTGCGTGATGGGTCACAGAGTGTATCTACCTAACATCTATCACTCTTCAAACAGACCACTGAGCCATGCACGATGATCACAACTGATCAGGTTGTTGTTGTTTGTTGTGTTTCATCATTGACATGTATGTAACAGTTTCTCTACCTGTGTGTAAATTGTGGATTACCCACATTGAAATGCTGAACTCATCTAGTCTCAGATATGAATGAGTGAATCCTTCATCCTTGCTTCAATGATGCTGAAGCCTCTTCATCTTCCTCACTATTCACCAGCCTTCCTTCCCTCACCTTCTATCACTAACTCATTAACCTCTACTCTCCAGTTTCTCAGTTCCCCTGGAATTCATCTGCACCCTCTCACAGACTCCTGCAAAGAGAACAACAAAAGTAAGAGCCCTCATTGAAAACCCATCGTACTTTGATTATACCAGCAGAACTCTGCCTTCTCTCCTCTGAGTCTCTGACGCTCCTCTCTGGTTTCAGCAGTCTGTGTGTGGAAAAACCTAAATATTACCAACTTTTCTAAGTTAGTACTTTGGGTCCAATCTTTTTGTCATTGGGGCAGAAGAATTTAATGAGCTCTTGCAGTTGCTGCTTTCATACATCTGGTTGCTACTCTCATTTAGGTCTTTCTTCAGACTAGAGGGACCATTTCCACAACACAAAACAGAAGGATTTATTTATTTATTAATGACCACACAATAAGTTGGTGGAATTTGTTTTTAGTACAGCATGATATGCTCACATCTCTATGTCAACACTCACAGTCCAGAAGCAGATAGACAGTAGATATATTAGGCTGTTACTTGGTTAAGTGTGGCTGTTGGGAAAAAATTGTTTTTAAATCTGGTTGATTTTGTTGGCAAGGACCTGTAGCGTCTTCCAGAGGGCAAAAGTGTAAACAGGTGATATGTAGGGTGTGAAGGATCTGAGGTGATTTTTTTTCTGCCCGTTGTGTGATGCGTCTATTATACAGTGAGTCAATGGAAGGGAGGGTATGGCCTGTAATTTTAGATGATTTGTCTATTATACGTTGTAGTTTCTTGCGTGATTGAAAGTCCAAATTACCGTACCAGACTATTGAACAAAGATGAAAACAAAAACATAACATCAAACCCAAAAACAACATCAAACCCATTACATAGTATGGCTGTTGTACTAAATAAAGATGTGAAAGTATATTTTTGGCCTTTCCTGGCTGCTTTCAATAGATTTTTGTTAAGGAGAAATGTCTTGTACATGAATCCATATTCCTCTGTCCACTCAGGATTAAACGTAGTCTTTTGTTTGGACATGTTTGCAGACTGCAGATGACTGAGTGGGTTCCCTTTAATTGATTTACCTGTCATCAACCACACCTACAGTGGGGCAAAAAAGTATTTAGTCAGCCACCAATTGTGTAAGTTCTCCCACTTAAAAAGATCAGAGAGGCCTGTAATTTTCATCATAGGTATACCTCAACTATGAGAGACAAAATGAGGAAAAAAAATCCAGAAAATCACATTGTCTGATTTTTAAAGAATTTATTTGCAAATTATGGTGGAAAATAAGTATTTGGTCACCTACAAACAAGTAAGATTTCTGGCTTTTACAGACCTGTAACTTCTTTAAGAGGCTCCTCGGTCCTCCACTCGTTACCTGTATTAATGGCACCTGTGTGAACTCGTTATCAGTATAAAAGACACCTGTCCACAACCTCAAACAGTCACGCTCCAAACTCCACTATGGCCAAGACCAAAGAGCTGTCAAAGGACACCAGAAACAAAATTGTAGACCTTCACCAGGCTGGGAAGACTGAATCTGCAATAGGTAAGCAGCTTGGTGTGAAGAAATCAACTGTGGGAGCAATTATTAGAAAATGGAAGACATACAAGACCACTGATAATCTCCCTCGATCTGGGGCTCCACGCAAGATCTCACCCCGTGGGGTCAAAATGATCACAAGAACGGTGAGCAAAAATCCCAGAACCACACGGAGGGACCTAGTGAATGACCTGCAGAGAGCTGGGACCAAAGTAACAAAGGCTACCATCAGTAACACACTACGCCGCCAGGGACTCAAATCCTGCAGTGCCAGACGTGTCCCCCTGCTGAAGCCAGGACACGTCCAGGCCCGTCTGCGGTTTGCTAGAGAGCATTTGGATGATCCAGAAGAGGATTGGGAGAACATCATATGGTCAGATGAAACCAAAATAGAACTTTTTGGTAGAAACTCAACTTGTCGTGTTTGGAGGGGAAAGAATTCTGAGTTGAATCCAAAGAACACCATACCTACTGTAAAGCATGGGGGTGGAAACATCATGCTTTGGGGCTGTTTTTCTGCAAGGGGACCAGGACGACTGATCCGTGTAAAGGAAAGAATGAATGGGGCCATGTATCGTAAGATTTTGAGTGAAAACCTCCTTCCATCAGCAAGGGCATTGAAAATGAGACGTGGCTGGGTCTTTCAGCATGACAATGATCCCAAACACACCGCCCGGGCAACGAAGGAGTGGCTTCGTAAGAAGCATTTCAAGGTCCTGGAGTGGCCTAGCCAGTCTCCAGATCTCAACCCCATAGAAAATCTCTGGAGGGAGTTGAAAGTCCGTGTTGCCCAGCGTCAGCCCCAAAACATCACTGCTCTAGAGGAGATCTGCATGGAGGAATGGGCCAAAATACCAGCAACAGTGTGTGAAAACCTTGTGAAGACTTACAGAAAACGTTTGACCTCTGTCATTGCCAACAAAGGCAAAATAACAAAGTATTGAGATTAACTTTTGTTATTGACCAAATACTTATTTTCCACCATAATTTGCAAATAAATTCTTTAAAAATCAGACAATGTGATTTTCTGGATTTTTTTTCCNGCCTTTGTTGGCAATGACAGAGGTCAAACGTTTTCTGTAAGTCTTCACAAGGTTTTCACACACTGTTGCTGGTATTTTGGCCCATTCCTCCATGCAGATCTCCTCTAGAGCAGTGATGTTTTGGGGCTGACGCTGGGCAACACGGACTTTCAACTCCCTCCAGAGATTTTCTATGGGGTTGAGATCTGGAGACTGGCTAGGCCACTCCAGGACCTTGAAATGCTTCTTACGAAGCCACTCCTTCGTTGCCCGGGCGGTGTGTTTGGGATCATTGTCATGCTGAAAGACCCAGCCACGTCTCATTTTCAATGCCCTTGCTGATGGAAGGAGGTTTTCACTCAAAATCTTACGATACATGGCCCCATTCATTCTTTCCTTTACACGGATCAGTCGTCCTGGTCCCCTTGCAGAAAAACAGCCCCAAAGCATGATGTTTCCACCCCCATGCTTTACAGTAGGTATGGTGTTCTTTGGATCCAACTCAGCATTCTTTCCCCTCCAAACACGACAAGTTGAGTTTCTACCAAAAAGTTCTATTTTGGTTTCATCTGACCATATGATGTTCTCCCAATCCTCTTCTGGATCATCCAAATGCTCTCTAGCAAACCGCAGACGGGCCTGGACGTGTCCTGGCTTCAGCAGGGGGACACGTCTGGCACTGCAGGATTTGAGTCCCTGGCGGCGTAGTGTGTTACTGATGGTAGCCTTTGTTACTTTGGTCCCAGCTCTCTGCAGGTCATTCACTAGGTCCCTCCGTGTGGTTCTGGGATTTTTGCTCACCGTTCTTGTGATCATTTTGACCCCACGGGGTGAGATCTTGCGTGGAGCCCCAGATCGAGGGAGATTATCAGTGGTCTTGTATGTCTTCCATTTTCTAATAATTGCTCCCACAGTTGATTTCTTCACACCAAGCTGCTTACCTATTGCAGATTCAGTCTTCCCAGCCTGGTGAAGGTCTACAATTTTGTTTCTGGTGTCCTTTGACAGCTCTTTGGTCTTGGCCATAGTGGAGTTTGGAGCGTGACTGTTTGAGGTTGTGGACAGGTGTCTTTTATACTGATAACGAGTTCACACAGGTGCCATTAATACAGGTAACGAGTGGAGGACCGAGGAGCCTCTTAAAGAAGTTACAGGTCTGTAAAAGCCAGAAATCTTACTTGTTTGTAGGTGACCAAATACTTATTTTCCACCATAATTTGCAAATAAATTCTTTAAAAATCAGACAATGTGATTTTCTGGATTTTTTTTCCCTCATTTTGTCTCTCATAGTTGAGGTATACCTATGATGAAAATTACAGGCCTCTCTGATCTTTTTAAGTGGGAGAACTTACACAATTGGTGGCTGACTAAATACTTTTTTGCCCCACTGTATATGGTCAGTTTGATTACATTCAGAGCTGTTAAAGGTGGAATATGGAATATTTTTATTAAAAACAATATTTTTAACAAAATAATATCTCCACGGGGTGTTTAGAGGGTTGTAGAATGAAAATACAGCATTTTCTTTAGAAATTCTATTTTAAGTAAAATATAAAATATTAATTTTGACAGGCACGACATTGGCATTTTGTTTACATCTACCAGCCAATAGCTGGCAGAGCAGCGGCACCATTTTGGGTTGTCTAATACCGTAAATAATCCAGCACAGTGAGGCTGGTACTGTGGAGTCTGCAGGTCAAGCAGCAGGAAGCACCGGGGACATGTGGTGATTATATATCTTGCTTGCCATAGGGGGTTTCCCATGTGACGAGCAAGTTCTTGTATAAGTGAGGCGTGCAGGATGGTGTGTAAGGAGGACAGAGGATCTTAGGAGGGACTGCAGGAAGTTTTGGAGCTGCGGTGCAACTATGAACTCGTTGCCACAGACTGAATCGATGACTGCTTTTATCAGAGTCAGTGTGTGATCAGCGGGACTGGAGAGCATGATTAGTGAACTGAACTCATGATATTTTATTGTCCTGCTCGGATCAGGGATCTGAGTGGGTTTGGTGAGGAATATTGATCGACCTGAGCACCGGAGCACGAGCGTGTGTGGGGGGGCTAACGAGCCTGGTGCCTGGCACCCAGATGGCTGAAGACTTTGTGCCGTGTTATTCTGTTCCAAGTTCCATATACCACCTTTAACCAATAAAATTTCTGATATATATTTCTCATCCAATAGTTTATATAAAAAAACTTTGGACAATAATATACAAATATATAATAGACTTTATTATATTTTATCAGCTATTTTATTTTGACAAATTTACTTTTACATTAGTGTCTATACCTATCCAAAAATTATACAACCATATAGGTCGATTGTGACAGCTCCAAAAAATGACCTGTGGGAGGGTTTTCTGGTGTCCAGGGACCAATTACCAACAGCACATGTGCACACTTTCCCAGAGGAGCTGTCAAATACGTATGAGCATGGTTTCTGTCTGTTCGGCTGAAAGAAACATAAATGGGAAACAGAGTTATGTTAAAAGGAGGACAAATGGGTGACCGTCTTAAGGGTGCGCCAGTAGGCAGACACACCTTATAACAGCAACATGTAACAGCAACACATAACAGACACATATAACAGTAAACCATAACAGCAACGCGAAACAGCAAGACGTAACAGCAAAATGTAACAGCAACACGTAACAGCAACACGTAACAGCAAAATATAACAGCAACACGTAACAGCAACACGTAACAGCAACACGTAACAGCAAGACGTAACAGCAAAATATAACAGCAACACGTAACAGCAACACGTAACAGCAACATGTAACAGCAACATGTAACTTCAACACGTAACTTCAACACGTAACAGCAACACGTAACAGCTACATGTAATAGCAACACGTAACAGCAATATGTAACTTCAACACGTAACAGCAACACATAAGAGCTACACATAACAGCAATATGTAACTTCAACACGTAACAGCAACACGTAACAGCTACATGTAACAGCAACACGTAACAGCAATATGTAACTTCAACACGTAACAGCAACACATAAGAGCTACACATAACAGCAATATGTAACTTCAACACGTAACAGCAACACGTAGCAGAAACACGTAACTTCAACACGTAACAGCAACACGTAACAGCAACACATAAGAGCTACACGTAACAGCAATATGTAACTTCAACACGTAACAGCAACACGTAACTTCAACACATAACAGCAACACGTAACTTCAACACGTAACAGCTACACGTAACAGCAACATGTAACAGCTACACGTAACAGCAACACGTAACAGCTACACGTAACAGCAACATGTAAAAGCAACACGTAACAGCAACACGTAACAGCTACACGTAACAGACACACGTAACAGCTACATGTAATAGCAACACGTAACAGCAACACGTAACGGCTAGACGTAACAGCAACACGTAACAGCTACATGTAACAGCAACACGTAACAGCAACATGTAACAGCAACACGTAACGGCTAGACGTAACAGCAACACGTAACAGCCACATGTAACAGCTACATGTAACAGCTACACGTAACAGCAACA
>SSNP01000125.1:703376-718475 GCA_006937955.1 Pachypanchax playfairii | reverse complement strand
TTTTTTTTTTTTTTTTTTTTTTTTTTTTAAACAAACTGTTGGACACTATTCATCTCATGTAAAGAGCAAAATAAGTAATGATTAAATATCTATATTTATCATCTCTATTGTTCATTTTAGTATAAATAAATATTTTTTGCAACGTAATCCATTATTGAGTTACGTTGTTTCTGTTCTGGGCAGTAGGGGGCGCCATGCAGCTCAGGGCCGGTCCTGAGTAGCGGTCACAGAGCAGCATCAGGCCTCTGCTGGGGATCATCCTCAGGACAAGCTTCTCTTTGGGTTATCTTCTGCTCAGTTAGTTCCTGGTGTAGGAATCAACTAAATCCCAGAGGCCAAAATAAAACCTAATAGAACTCAGACACATGATATAAACAGCTGTTTATCATTTAGATAATTCAATATAGAGAACAGTTTATCATATAAACCACCTGACTAACAGATATCATCCCTGTTTCTTCTGTCATCTGCTGGACAGGAAGTCATCTCACGCAATCCAGAGGTTATAAAGAGGTCACCAGTGACTTCCTGTGTACACAACGCTCCTCCGCCAACTGTACGGTCTTCTAATACTTTACAAACTTTACTATAGGACAAGTATTGTTACTGAAACTATTTACTAAAATGTTGTTTGCTCTGGTTGTGTGTAGGAAACATTGTTTTTCTGTAATCAATGTTTTTTAGTTTGAAAAGAGTTTTAATGCGGTAACGGAACTTATATTTTGACATAATTTTGATGTTTGAGGATATTAGACTTTAATTGCTCTAAAAAAAGAAACATTGCTTAAGACTAGACCATGTTCATCATGATAAGTCATGTTACAGTGAGAGTAATGCTTCACCAGCTTGTAGTGACTCATATGCAGATTCAAGTCAGCCATGATCATGATGGACAGGCTGCATCAATAAAACAAAATACAATATAGAAACTTGCTTTTTCATCTGCTCACGCTGCAAAACGACTGACTGTCAAGAATAAAACATATTTAATCTAAACAAATTCAAGTTAAAGGAATATGTTGTTTTATTTAGGAGTTAGTTTTGATTTACTTGGTTTTAAAAGTTTTTATTTTATGAGGGATTGTTTTTAATAGAAACTTTTAATTTTTAATAAAAATCTTTTAACATTTGTCTCTTTGTAAGCCATTTATTTAATAAAGTTATAACATGGAAAAAAAGGAGTGTTTCATTGTTTATTACTTGACATGTAGATTTTTTTAGTGAGGAACATTCAGTTCAATCAGACGTCATGAATCCTGAAGGTAAATGAGATGTTGTAGTAAGTCAGCACTTCAAAGCATTTTCCTTCTGTGCATTTAAATAAAATAAGAGAAATAAAATTTTCACACAAACACACTTAACTTCAAACTTAAACCAACACTAAGTAACTTTTCAACCTTCATGAAATAGTTTCATAACTTCTGTGATTATATGGTGACTTACAACAAGTTGAATGACACCTCTGTCATGGCTTGAGGGGGTCTGTATCGCTTTCAC
Organism: Pachypanchax playfairii; assembly: GCA_006937955.1. Classification (NCBI taxonomy): domain Eukaryota; kingdom Metazoa; phylum Chordata; class Actinopteri; order Cyprinodontiformes; family Aplocheilidae; genus Pachypanchax; species Pachypanchax playfairii. The sequence continues at coordinate 716,978 of SSNP01000125.1, read as the reverse complement.
TGGCACTAAACAACTTTGAGGAGGATGGTGGGAACCCTGCCGCACCAAAAACTACGAATGGATAGGCTGCTTTTCGGCATACATCACTTCCCCTTTCCCCATTCGTCATAAACACGGAACTCGATGCGACCTGTTACGCGCAACTGCAGCTAACACGGCAGAAGCCCCGAAAAAACGAAAAGTTTTGTCTGAGGAGACAAAAAAAAGAAAAAGGGAGAGTAACCGGATAAAAGGACAGTCAAGAATCAACATAGGCCCGGCTTTCACTCGCTGGCGTGAGCTCAAAGTCGAGGAGGGATTTCCGACTGATGCTGCCGTGGTTCTGTTCCTGCTGGACTAGTAAGTATCTTTCTATTCTCAAATCAAAATGCTAATGTCAGCTTTCGGAAATTTGCATGGAAGTAATAACTGGCCACCAGGTTGACAGTTCACAGTTCTAAACTTACACGACCAGCCACAACAAACTCAGAAGTACTATATGACGAAAAAGCAATGCGATGGCTGCAGACACACAAGTCTGAGTAAAATATACCGGTTCTTACTGTGGAAAGATCAGTCATACTGAACCTTTGTGGTATAATCGTGTCAGTTTGTATTTACGTTACAGTAGTTTCTGATAATTGTTATTAGTTTCAGAGAAAAAAAGGATTTTTTCCGGGTGTTTGTTGAGTTGACTACAGTGAGTGTAAACAAAGTCAAACTGCATTGCTTGCTCGAAATTAGTAAAACTAAATCCTGTACAATGTGCATTGAGTTATTAGTCTTCACATTCCTGCCTTTCTATTGGTTCTGTGCACAGCTCCACAAAGAACCTGAAATTACGTGGTCACCTTTGTTTCCTGTCTTTCATTACTGGACGCACTGCTTAATCCAGGTGTGTCTGGTCATTTACTGTTTTCAGACACACCTGGATTAATCAGGTCATCCAATAATGAAAGCGGGAAACAAAAGTGACCATATAAGTTCAGGAAGTGGTGGAGCTGTGCACAGAGCCAATAGCACCTTGTGCTGAGTGCAGCTAAAATTTACAAGGTTTATTGCATCTTTAAAATTATTTATGTAACCTTTATTTAGTCAGTCCTGAAGGGTCTGTGTGTAGCTCATTTCAGTAGCACCAGGCACCTAACTTTGAAGGTTACAATCTCAGTTAGCCAGTAAAATGGACATCTTGAAGTCAGTCTGATAACAAGATTTATTTATTTTTTATTATTTTGTGTGTCTATTGGCCATTGTGTTGTGTAAGGTGTTCAGTGTTTTACATTTTCATTTTTTTATATTTGATGTTACATTGCTAATTGCTTTTCATCTTTCCTGATAATTCTCTGGAGCTGTGCACAGAGCCAATAGCACATAGAAGATGCATCGTATTACATTGTGTGATGTTTAGATAATGCCTTTATTTACAGTGTGTATACTTTTGTTTCTCTTGCATTACTCTTGATCCATATGAATTTCTTGCATGCAATTTCTCTACAGCTATCAAAAGAAGCAAGTAACTTCTACTCCCCAGAAGCAACTCCTCCAACCGCCACAGCCTATAGTTTCCAGTCTTACAGAAGACTCTGAACATGCTAGGTACTTTGTGTTTCACAGGGCCAGCATTTGTTTGTTTTGGGCAACGTTTAGTATTTTTCAACATGTGCTAATTTCTGTTTCAACTCAGTGGAGAACTGATAGAGGGTGTCCAGATGCTGGTAGAAGGTGCTGAGGCAGAAGACATTGCTGCATTAGAGGCCAGGTGAGTTACTGTAAATGAAAGGTGCATCACAGTTGTTGATTTCACTGTGACTGAATGTTGTTTGCTTGAACAAATGTTGAATAAATGCAAATATGTCATCCTATTTTGACTATAGTCTAATTACAATCTACTTCATCTGCAGCATGCATTCTCTGAATGTTGTGAAGGAAGAAGAGGGGCATGACTCTCCAGATGAGGATGCTGTCAATGATCCAAGGAACAGTATGTAAGTATTTGAAATGAACTGGATTGCATTTTGTGATGTTGATATTTATTTCATGCCTATGAAAATGTGTGGTTATGTGCAGTATTGTAATGGATGAGAACTGGACAGACCCAAGATTCTGTGAGGATGGAGACAGCTCAGATGAGGAATATCTTCCTTTTCTGCAACTACGGTATGTTGTATTCATCTCATTCATCGTTTTGTATGGTTGTATTAGTATTGGTAAGCAAATGTGTAAGATTTTTATATTTTTCCCTTTTTGATGTAGCGTTGGTGCTGTGGCATCAGAGGCTGCGAACATCGAACAGCTTCAAGAAATAAGTATGGATGAGACTGTGCTAGATGTAGTTCTCCCCAACCCCAAGGACGATGAAATGACATACCTGCCTAACAACTTCAAAGTTTCACATGAAGATGACCTGATTGGGAAGAGGGCCTGCATCGCTTATCTTCACAACCTTTAGATGCTTGCCTCTTATCTGCGGCTTCCTATGGAATCATGCCCATATTCTGACAGACTAACTGGTGCAAAATGCCCAGGAAGACCACCATTTCATGTTGAAATGAAGCCCCGGGGAACTGGCGCTGTTTTGGAATGGGTAGGCCAAAAATAATTGTTTAACACTGTTTGTCTGTTGTGGCGATTATGGTTTTTTTTTGTTTGTTTTTTTCATTTTTATTTTATTCATTTGATTTATTGATTGCAGCTTTGTCCCTTTGGACACATTCTCTGGACGTGGAATTCACAGCCCCTTTTGAAGTATGGGATGCAGGGGGGGGACTTCATGCTCTCCACAAACATTCTGTTATCAGGCAACAATTTTAGGAAAGTGCCATTTCTCTTCCACTTCATGCAAATGGGTATGGTTGCCGAGCCTACATTCTTCAAAATCCAGGATAGCTACTGCATCGAACCAGTTGATGAGTTCTGGCAGAAAATCCGAGAAAGCGTTCTGACCCGTTTGCGTGAGAAGGACGAGGTTGTTGTTCTTGGTAAGAACTTGTTTTGGTACCTTGGTCACCTATGAATTTTATCTATAAAATGTCAGTGAATATTAATGAAATGCTATCAACAGTATATGTTATTGAAATTTCTGCCAATTGATGCTACTGATAGATACCATGTTATGTTACCCATGTAATGTTTTTTTTGCTTTGTCTTCTGACAAGGTGATGGCAGAATGGACTCTCCAGGTATGTGTGAATTTATGTGTGTGAGATTTTGATCTGAACAGCTCATATATGGACCACTATGGTTTGCATTCTGCAGGCCACAGTATTGCACCTACACAACAATTGAGCAGGAATCTAGGGACATTGTGCACATTGTCTCTGTGGATAAACGTGACACAAACAGAAACTCTGTGATCATGGAGAAGGAGTGTTTCATCAGAACAATGGATGCACTTCTGCCGGAGATGCATATAACTGAAGTGGTCACCGATGCCCACCCACAAATTACAGCTTTACTGGGTGAGGAAAATAGCTGTAATGGCTTCTGCACAGCTCCACCACTTCCTAAACTTATGTGGGCACCTTTGTGTCCTGTCTTTTGCTTCCTGTCTTTCATTACTAGACTGATTGATTAATCCTGGTGTGTTTGGCCATTCACTGTATTTGGACACAACTGGAGTAATCATTTAGTCCATTTATGAAAGAAAGGAAAAAAAGGTGCCCACAGAAGTTCAGATAGTAGTGGAGCTGTGCACAGAGCCAATACTCATATTCTGGATGTTCAGCTCAATGTATTTGTTTCTCAAAAGGTTTCTTTTCCACAGATCCGAAACATGGGAAATACAAGGCGTGGCGTTTACAACATTCCCTTGATATTTGGCACGCTGCTAAAAATCTGGGGAAGAAGCTCAGGTGGGTAAGCAACTTTATGAATGATTTATTTTGTGAAAAGAATTTTCTACATTTTCATACCTTACAGAAAAGCGGCACCATTTATATGGTGACTTTCTAACAATAGCGCATCCTTCTTTCAGGCTGGCACAGTGAGGGACCAGTCCGAAATCTTGCCTTGGATCAGAGACATCGTTAACCATTACTGGTTCTGTGCTAAGCAAGCATCCTCTGTAGAGCAGTTCAAGGTATGTCTGTAGGAAGTAAATTTATGATGTAAACTAAAACTTGTTTTTCTTGTGTGATCTCACTTTCCTTCTCTTCACATGATTACTGATTCTGTAGATAAAATGGCATGCTGTAATACATCATGTTCGGAACCAGCACACATGGGCTACTGGATCTTGTGAGCATGAGCCACTGGGTGATGATACCCATGATAAGCCATGGATAAAACAAGGTAATTCTAATCTATTTGAAGAAGGTGTTTATATTGCTTTGCATGGAATTTTATCCATCTTAAAATTACATGTGTGATTACAGGTTCAGCAGCTCACAGGGCTCTTGTAGTAATCATCCTCGATAAGCGATGGCTGAAGAATGTGAGGAAGTTCATCAACTTCAGGTATGCACTCTTTCCTTTAACGAAAATGTCAGTGTGTTTGACAAGAAACATAATGAAAATGCTAAAACTGGTATTACTTTTTCTTTTATATGAAATGTCAATATCTGTCTAAGTTGTACTCTGGTCTAAATACAATGGCTGTGTTTACATGCTCATTATTTCCCTTATCTGATCTAAAACTTTTTTTTATTTGAAATTTGAAATGTTTTTATATGGACACTAAATAAAATGATCAAATCATGATGTGCGTAAGCCTTTGAGCGTTCGCCGATTTGCCTAATTTTGCAGAAGTGCGGTAGTTGTAGAAGAAGAAACAGCCTGTATTGTAAAAAAACACATGCTGTAGTTTTCCGCTCGTACTTCACTTTACTGTTAGTGTCTGCCCTGGACATCTAATTCTTTCTCCTCTAGTTGCATCTGTTGATGCAGTTCCATTATGGACCTTCGTCGCATATGTAAATTAATACTTTTGTTTTTGGTGGTCATTTTTGTAAAGTGAAGGGCTCAGCAGTACCTTATACCACAGATTCCTAACTGGTTCCAGAAAGGGACGTGTGGCTGCAGGTTTTTAGTCCAACCAAGCAGGAACAGATCAGAATTCTCATATTTCATCAAGTGAGTCCAGTCCTAAACTGAGATGAGTGGAGTCTGGTGTGCTGCTGCTGGGTTGGAATGAAAATCTGCACCCACTCAGCCCTTTCTGCATTTTGACAGCCCTGCCTTATGCTAATACACATGCACAACTGACCGGTGTTCCAGGTGCTGTATTGGATTTGAATCTTCTGTCTGACATGTTTACATGGCGCATTTTTATTCTGATCTGCGTTACATCAGATTGAAACTGCTCCATATAAACGTGGCTACTGACTTCTATATGTTGGTTTTCATACTCTACAGGACAACATCGGATCTTGAAAACTTCCAAAATCACATACTCATGTATGCAGGGAAGCGGTTCTCCTACACTCCAGAAGTGTATCGCACGTGGACTCTGCTTGCTGCGATAGACTACAACTGTCACAATGGCCGCACCCCAAAACGAAACAAAGATGGACACAAGATGTAAGTTGTCAGATATCTAACAACAACTCCTGACTATAATCTCCTGTTTGCCTGATAGTTGTTAAACAAGAGTGTTCTTGTATTTGTGTTTCCTTTCAGCTACAGACGATACTACAATAAAAAGTCTAAGTCCTGGAGTGTGTACACCGTAAAAGAAAAGAAGGAGTACTCCTACATTCCAGACCTGCAGAGGTGCATTCTTCGGAAGAGGCTGCAAAGTGGAGATGGTCTTCCCAGGAGGAAGACCCTTAGGCCAACTGACTCCCGGAAATTAGGGGTTCTGGCTTCAGTACCGCCACCCCCAACAGCTGAGTTAGTTAGGACACATGTGAAACGTGGTGAAGATGTTCCCCAAAGTGACCGATGAGGCTCCTGCCCTGTCTGCTTACATAAATGCGCGTCCTCTGGTGTCCTACTTGATATATCACTCCGACTGGCTAACTACATGCACATAATCATGCTTTACCTGAACCCCCACCCACACTGTCTGCTGCTATTGCACTTATTCTGTTTTATTCTCAGTAATTTCTAACATTATCACACAGATTATTCAGTTTATTTTTTACTGTAATAGTTTTTTATTCTGCTCTGTTTATCCATGTTCTTGCATCACACTCCCCTTTAATTCAGTCATTTTTTTCAACTCATTGTCATTCATTTACTACTACTGTAATAGTGTTGCTGTGCTATTCATTTAGTAAAATCATACACATATCCCACCATTGCTAAAATGCACATTGTATTTATGCCACTTTTTCAGATTTCTTGCATAACACTGCGTGTGCCTGGAAATTTTTTTTTTCTTGAGGTGCTGTTTTTGTTCACTACTTCCTTTTACTGTGAAGGGGCACGAGGCAAAATAACTATTTGAATGTGACAAAATACTTGACTTGAAAACTGTGAATGAAGGTGTATAAATAAAAGTTTGTCTTATTTAACACAAATGTATTTATTTTCCAAAACAAACAAATGAACAAATAAGTTAAATTCTGGACAAAACAAAATGACAAATATTTACAGTATACACAGTAACATCCTATATTAGTCTGTGCACCTGGAAACCGGTGTACTGTCCCCTTGGGTCTGGAAAAGTGTCCCTTATTCTCCAGACACAACAACTACACTCACCGGCCACTTTATTAGGTACACCTGTCCAACTGCTCGTTAACACTTAATTTCTAATCAGCCAATCATATGGCAGCAACTCAGTGCATTTAGGCATGTACACATGGTCAAGACAATCTCCTGCAGTTCAAACCGAGCATCAGTATGGGGAAGAAAGGTGATTTGAGTGACTTTGAACGTGGCATGGTTGTTGGTGCCAGAATGGCTGGTCTGAGTATTTCAGAAACTGCTGATCTACTGGGATTTTCACACACAACCATCTCTAGGGTTTACAGAGAATGGTCCGAAAAAGAAAAAATATCCAGTGAGCGGCAGTTCTGTGGGCAGAAATGCCTTGTTGATGCCAGAGGTCAGAGGAGAATGGCCAGACTGGTTCGAGCTGATAGAAAGGCAACAGTGACTCAAATAACCACTCGTTACAACCAAGGTAGGCAGAAGAGCATCTCTGAACGCACAGTACGTCCAACTTTGAGGCAGATGGGCTACAGCAGCAGAAGACCACGCCGGGTGCCACTCCTTTCAGCTAAGAACAGGAAACTGAGGCTACAATTTGCACAAGCTCATCGAAATTGGACAATAGAAGATTGGAAAAACGTTGCCTGGTCTGATGAGTCTCGATTTCTGCTGCGACATTCGGATGGTAGGGTCAGAATTTGGCGTCAACAACATGAAAGCATGGATCCATCCTGCCTTGTATCAACGGTTCAGGCTGGTGGTGGTGGTGTAATGGTGTGGGGAATATTTTCTTGGCACTCTTTGGGCCCCTTGGTACCAATTGAGCATCGTTACAACGCCACAGCCTACCTGAGTATTGTTGCTGACCATGTCCATCCCTTTATGACCACAATGTACCCAACTTCTGATGGCTACTTTCAGCAGGATAATGCGCCATGTCATAAAGCTGGAATAATCTCGGACTGGTTTCTTGAACATGACAATGAGTTCACTGTACTCAAATGGCCTCCACAGTCACCAGATCTCAATCCAATAGAGCATCTTTGGGATGTGGTGGAACGGGAGATTCGCATCATGGATGTGCAGCCGACAAATCTGCGCCAACCGTGTGATGCCATCATGTCAATATGGACCAAACTCTCTGAGGAATGCTTCCAGCACCTTGTTGAATCTATGCCACGAAGAATTGAGGCAGTTCTGAAGGCAAAAGGGGGTCCAACCCGTTACTAGCATGGTGTACCTAATAAAGTGGCCGGTGAGTGTATATTAGGAGTCTAACGGTACATAAAAATCATGGTTCGGTACGTATCTCGGTTTTGAGGTCACGGTTCGGTTTATTTTCGGTACATTAAGTGGAAAAAAAAATAGCTTTTTTTAATTTTAAGATTTATACATTTTAACATTGATAAGAATGAAACATTAAAAAATAAGAAAACATAAAAATACAAATAAAAAATTGAACACAGCTTAACTTACCAAACAGGAGACCTTATAGATAAAGGAGGGTGTTCAAGCTCCAGCTTGTTTACATCAGCCATCACGTCTGCTAGAGAAAAAAAACTCACGTGGAGTCCAGTGGTGACAACAAACGTCCAATCCGCCACTGAAGATGCTCCGCGCGCAAAACAAGCCTGTTAACTAGCTGTAATCGCATCAGTGAACATCTGCATCATACCAAACAGTCCAGTATTACGTATATACGTGTTCTGTTACACCTCTCTGCTCATGTATTTACTTCAATGTTTGTTTAGCGCCATTGTGCGTCACGCAATACAGCGTCCGTGCGGAAACCCGCCTGGAAACTACTTCCGCTGCGCTTAATATCACACTAAAAATAAATTAATGAAAAAAAATGAACCGAAACGGTACGCAAGTGGACAGAACCGAAAGGGCCGAACTAAACGGTTCAATACATTCCCGTGAACTGCTACACCCCTAATATATATATAGTCCTGGTTAAGATATATATTTTTGAGCATAGATTTGGTTAACTTAGTCCTGTTTAAACATTTAATATGGTTTCCTTCCTGTTCTTATAGACCAGTTTTGGTCCTCTGTTTAAATTGGAATTAGCCAAAGTCAAAAGTGGCATGTGTTCTGACGAGGACCAGAAGGCGGGAACACATTACACCAGTTTTAAAATTGCTGCATTGGCTCCTCGTGTATTTCAGGATTGATTTTAAGGTTCTTTTAGTTGTTTATAAATGTCTTAATGGTCTCGGGCCTACTTATTTATATCTGAACTGCTTTTAAATTATGAGCCCTCGCGGACCCTGAGGTCCTCTGGTACTGGCCTTTTAGTTATCCCTAGAGTCAGGACTAAAACCTACGGTGAGGCCTCGTTCCAATATTATGGCCCTCGTCTGTGGAACAGCCTGCCGGAGAACCTCAGGGCTGCAGAGACTGTTCAAGTTTTAAAAGAGGCTCAAAACATATCTTTTTAACTTTAACTTAATTTATTTATTGTGATTACTCTCTGAACTTCAAGCTGAACTATAAATGCCAGTAAAATATTTTAAAAGTTTAGTTTAATAAATAGTTTTAATGTTAGTTAAAAACCACTACAGAAAGTGGAAAAAAAGGCTTTTGAATTGCAAAAATGATTTAATAACAAACCAGTTTTAACTTCATGTGAACTCACGTTCCCCTTTAGGACTGGTCTTAATGTGACCCACTAAAATGTTTTCAGTCTAGTGTGGATTCTCATGTGTGTTTAAATGCCCCTTCAGACAAAACCTTTGTTCACAAACATCACATACAAAAGGTTTCTATCCTGTGTGGATTCTCATGTGTCTGATTAAAGTTCCTTTCACACTAATTCTTTGATTACAGACATCACATACAAAAGGTTTCTGTCCTGTTTGGATTCTCGTGTGTGAGTTAAAATTTCCCTTCTCACTAAACCCTTTGTTCACAAACATCACATACAAAAGGTTTCTATCCTGTGTGGATTCTCAAATGTGTGTTTAAATGTCCCTTCTGACCAAATCTTTGTTCACAAACATCACATACAAAAGGTTTCTGTCTTGTGTGGATTCTCATGTGTCTGATTAAAGTTCCTTTCACACTAAATCTTTGATTACAAACATCACATACAAAAGGTTTCTGTCTTGTGTGGATTCTCATGTGTCTGTTTAAAGTTCCTTTCACACTAAATCTTTGTTCACAAACATCACATACAAAAGGTTTCTGTCCTGTGTGGGTTCTCATGTGTGTGTTTAAGGTTCCCTTCACACTAAATCTTTGTTCACAAACATCACATACAAAAGGTTTCTGTCCTGTGTGGCTTATCATGTGTCTGTTTAAAGTTCCCTTCTCACTAAATCTTTGTTCACAAACATCACATACAAAAGGTTTCTCTCCTGTGTGGATTCTCATGTGTCTGTTTAAACTTCCCTTCACACTAAATCTTTGTTTACAAACATCACATACAAAAGGTTTCTGTCCAGTGTGTGTTCTCATATGTTTGTTTAAACTTCCCTTCACACTAAATCTTTGTTCACAAACGCCACATACAAAAGGTTTCTGTCCTGTGTGGAGTCTCATGTGTACATTTAAATTTCCCTTCACACGAAATTTTTGTTCACAAATGTCACATCCAAAAGGTTTCTGTCCTGTGTGGGTTCTCATATGTGTGTTTAAATGTTCCTTCTGACTAAATCTTTGTCCACAAAGTTCACACACAAAGTGTTTCTCTCCTGTGTGGATTTTCATGTGTCTGTCCAGATGACCTTTTCTATTAAATATCTGACCACAAACATCACAACTACATGATTTTAGACTTCTCTGGACTTTCCTGTGTGGCTCTGCAGTTTTCTTCTCTCTAAAACTTTTCTTATTAACCATACAGCTTGTAGACTTTCTCCTTAAATGACATGTTCTGTGACTCTGAAGAGCCCTCTTGTGGAAAAATTGTTGTCCACACTCTGAGCAGCTACATGTGTTGACAGTGTTTCCATCTGACTCATAAGCTCTGCTCTCCTTCCAGTCATTGTCAACGTCTTCAGTTTTAGACCCAGAGTCTGACAGCTCAGAGTCCAGATCCACATCATCTCCACTCACTTCAGCCTCTGAAGAGACGGAAGTCTCTTCATCAGTGTTTAGATCTGGGTTCCTGCTAGTTTCTGCTCCTTCATCAGTTTCTGTTGTCATCTGATCAGCTGTGCTGCTGGTTAGAATGTCTTCCATTTCCTGCTGATAAAGCTGTGAGAACAGAGGTTTCTCCTCATCATCCTCACTCTTTATAGTGACTGGAAACATTGTGTCAGTCTCCTCCTTCACATTAAGCTGTTCTCCTACCAGACTGGTACAAAGTTCCTCCTTTACAGTCATTTGTTGCAGATGAAGCTGTGAGAACAGAGGTTTCTCCTCATCATCCTCATGCTTTATAGTCACTGGAAACATTGTGTCATCGGTTTCTTCCTTCACATTGAGCTGCTCTCCCTCCAGACCAGTCCAGAGTATCTCCTGTATGTGGAGGGGTTCTGGATCCTGTTGGTCCACAGCAGCACTCTGTTCTAGAGAAGCATTGTTTCTAAGCTCCAGTATCTGTTGAACATCTGCAGTAAACACTGAAACAGAATGCAAATTAGGATAAACTTTAACTGAATAGTCACACATTCAACAGTTGTGTTATTACTTTATGTTGGTGAGATCAGAACAAAAAATAAATCAGTGCCCAACTTTTGCCTTCAGCCTTCAAACAGTTTGTCAATATGAAACTTTAAGAGAGCTGAAACAACTAATCAATTTAATCGATTATTAAAATAGTTAACAACTTTTTTAGTCATCGATTAGTTGTTTAATAAATCCCATTTTACCGTAAGCAGTCTTATTTTAACACAATCTGACATCGGCTACAATCTGTTAAATTTGCTGCCAGTGTGTGGCAGTAATGAGCCACCGATCTACCAGTGGAGCAGTAGAAGAAGACATCAGCCAATACGTACCCTCATTTTTCATGATGTCACACGTTACTGACGCGCATCTTGCTAATGAGAGAGATGGCGGAGCAAGAAAAGTTACAGGAGAAAAATAGAAACAATAAAACTGAAGAGAAAACCCAGACAGAAACGGGAGCACTTCACTTTAGATGCCGTGAAAAGACGGGTGACCTGCAAAAACTATCTAGCATGGCACGGAAGCACGACTCCCCAAAATCAAATCAAATCAAAAATACTTTATTAATCCCCGAAGGGAAATTAAGTGTTGTTGTAGCTCAGTTCTTTTTCAGGAAGCCATTATAGAAGGTTCTAGGTGTGGACAGGAAGGATCTCCTGTAGAGGGTTCTAGCTGTGGACAGGAAGGATCTCCTGTAGAGGGTTCTAGCTGTGGACGGGAAGGATCTCCTGTAGAGGGTTCTAGCTGTGGACAGGAAGGATCTCCTGTAGAGGGTTCTAGCTGTGGACGGGAAGGATCTCCTGTAGAGGGTTCTAGCTGTGGACAGGAAGGATCTCCTGTAGCGGTCTGTGCTGCAGCGGATTATGAAGAATCTTCTGACTGAGACACTCTGTTGTTGAGTTACTGTGTTCTGAAGAGGATGATGAGGGTTCTCCATCATGTTCTTCATCCTCCTTTGGACAATCAACTCAAGAGACTCCAGTTCAGTCTCCAGGACAGAACCAGCCCTCCTTATAAATCTGTTCAACCTCTTCATGTCACTTGCTCTGATGCTCCGCCCCCAACAGGTGACTGCAGATGTGATCAGCTGACAAACTCCTCTTCAAATCTCTGTCTGCTCGTATTGTTTGAAAGCCAGACAGAGACACGCTGGAGTCCAGGATATGTTCCTTTAGCCGTGTCTCAGTAAAACACATGATGCTGCATTCCTGATACTCTGGCTGGGTCTTCAACAGAGATTCAAGTTCATCCATTTTGTTAGCAAAGAGATCTCATATTTCAAGTTTCAAGTTTATTTATTTATAAAGCGCCAGTTCATGACAAAGTCATTTCAAGGCACTTCACAGAAAAATCAATCAATTAATAATAAAACATTTTCTATCTAAGGAACCAGCCGATTGGGCTGAATTGTTATTTCAGCACAATCCCCCATCCTGAGCAAGCACAACTGGCGACAGTGGAAAGGAACGACTCCCTTTTAACAGGAAGAAACCTCTAGCAGAACCCGGCTCAGGATGGGCGGCCTTCTGCCTTAGCCGACTGGGTTCTGAGCTGACAGGAAAGAGACACAGACAAACACAGATGGATTTTGGCCAGTCGTCATGTCTATGGAAAGATAAACAGAGAAACAGTTAATGGCAGCAGTAACAATCAAAGCAATAACAATTTGATGGTTCTAGTGGGAATATTTCATCCCTTGTTTATGTGAGATACACCCTCCTCAGAGGCAGCCACAGTAAAGAAAGACAGCAGAGTGAAAAAAAAAATGTGGTCAGTATGTCCTCCGGCAGTCTAAACCTATAGCAGCATAACTAAAGGGAAAGCTCAGGAGAACCCAAGCTAACCCTGACTATAGGATTGTGTAAAAAGGAAAGTTTTAAGTCTATTCTTAAAACTACACAAGGTGTCTGCCTCACGGATAAAAAGTGGAAGCTGGTTCCACAGGAGAGGAGCCTGATAATTAAAAGCTCTTCCTCCCATTCTACTTTTAGAAATTCTAGGAACTACAAGCAGACCTGCAGTCTGAGAGCGAAGTGCTCTGTTAGGAGCATATGGAACAATAAGATCTTTAATATAAGCTGGAGCTTGGTCGTTCAAGGCCTTATACGTCAAAAGTAAAACCTTAAACTTTATTCTAGACCTTACAGGGAGCCAATGAAGTGATGCTAAAACAGGAGAAATATGGTCTCTCCTTCTAACTCTCATCAGAACTCTGGCAGCAGCATTTTGGATCAGCTGGAGGCCTTTAACAGCACTATTAGAACACCCTGATAATAATGAATTACAGTAATCAAGTCTAGAAGTAATAAATGCGTGAACTAAAGTTTCAGCATCCCTTTGATTCAAAATGCTCCTAATTTTAGCAACATTACGTAGGTGGAAGTAAGCCGTCCTGGTAACATGCTT
>SSNP01000125.1:675164-701365 GCA_006937955.1 Pachypanchax playfairii | reverse complement strand
TAGTGAGTTGGTCTGTTTACATTCTGAGAGAAACCAACTGAATCCAAAAGATCATTAAAAGCTATATTCAAACTATCACTTTCAACATCAACATGAATATTGAAATCTCCCACTATAATGACTTTATCAGATTTCAATAATAGTTCTGATAAAAAGACTGAAAATTCAGACAAGAACTCAGAATAAGCACCTGGTGGACGATATACAACAACAAGTAAAATAGGTTCCTCTGATTTCCAATTTGGGTGAGAAATACTGAGGGTCATAAATTCAAAAGAAATATAACTAGTAACTGGTCTAGAGCTAATCAATAGACCTGACTGGAAAATAGCTGCTACTCCTCCTCCTCGACCTGTTGCTGGAGGAACATGAAGATTAAGGTAGTTAGAAGGAGTTGATTCATTAATACTAACATGATCCTCCTGCTGCAGGTTTCCGTAAGACAAAATAGATCAATATGATGATCAATTATCAGATCATTAACTAACAGAGATTTAGATGAAAGAGATCTAACATTCAGTAAACCACATCTAATGGTTTTATTTACAGGTTTTATATTAGTAACTGTATTTATTTTAATCAAATTTTTATTATTTATTTTTCTAGAACAAAATATTTGTTTATTTAATTTGAACCGTGGTTGAGCAGACACCGTCTCTATAGGAAAGTGGGAGGGTAACGACAGAGAAGCTGCATATTTGTCAATATGACTGATGGAAGTGAAGGTTTAAACTTCCTCTTTCTCTCTCTTCACTTTGCTCCTCTTCTGCATCCACATCTTCTTTTTTTGAGCTCATCAGGGATCCAGAGTTTCAATTTGAGGATTATTTCAGCCTTAGAAATGTCAGTTAGCTGCTCTGACTTGTAAACAAGTCTCTTGTTGTCATGGTTACGCATCACAAGTGGCAAAAAAGTGACAAATCAAGCAAAAAACTCAATCAGCACAGCACCCAAATCAGAAGAAAAGTATTAAGAAAATATTTCCAGAAGAAAAAAAACTAGCAAGAAATACTCAAAAAGAACAAAAAAATGCTAGCAAGCGCTAGCTAAGTCACAGAGCTACTCCAACAAGCTGCCACCAGTTGTAGCGCTATTCCGGAATGTGAATGTGAAATGAACATCTGAGACGATAACATGTCGGAGCTGATGCAGCAGAGGAAGAGCCAGTCCGGTAAGTAACATGGACCTAATAAGAAAATAAACAAGCTAAATACAGCGGTCCCTCACTATACGCAGATCACATTTGTGACTTCATGTTTTCGCTGAGTTTGTTATAGTGGTTGTTAAACATGGTTTCTGTGCAGGTTTACTGTGTTCTACTTATGATTGACTAGATGCAATCGTGAATCTCCTCCGTGTTGTGTATCCAGCGATTGCCAAATTTAGCACGTCTGTTTATAAAAATGTTCTCAAGAGAAAAACTGCACAAACCCATAACTATGTTCCTCACTCAAAAAAGGACAACTGCGTGGAAAAGATGTAGGCGAGCGGTGTCCAGGTGAATATAACGCGGTATAGTTATACTTGTATGCTTTAAAATCTATGAAGGTTTTAACTTTGAGTGTTTAACTGGCAAAAAATATGGGAAACGTTTATTTTATGTAATATTGTTTAAAATGTGTTGTGAGGTGTTTTACAGCCTTAGAACATAATAGTAAAATAAAAAAGGAGGACTTTTTTCTGAATTTTTCCTGTTGCGAGTTATTTTGTAGAACGTAACCCCCAAAATAAATGAAGGACCACTGTATTGTTCTTTAATTCGAATAATACTGATTTAGTGTTGTAGTGTGTGTGCTGCTTTTCCCCCCTTTTAATAGAAACACCTGAGTGTTGTCTGAGTTTGAGGTTGTGATGTGAACAGCCTTTAAAAGGGTTGCAATCATTTGTAAGTTTAGGTGTCAGTTTGAGTTCTCTGTGTGTCTGTTTCAAGTAATGTATGTATACATAGTATGAGTAATTGTACATCATATCCTGAATATGTAAATGCACAAATGGATAATTAGTTTGCTTTATTATTTATAATTCAATTTATGTTGGATAAACAGGGATGGGTACCGAATTCAGTACTCTTTAAAAGTCACCGACCGAATTCTGTGGCACCAACCAAGTACCAATTCACATGATGTGAAACGGTACCTTGTTTAGGTGCCTGTCCTTCATTAATGATAACCTATGTGACTGTAAGATTGCAATTTACCAAGATCTCAGACAGCACTGCATGCGCAAGAGTGCAGTGACGTCATTCGCTGCAAGTAAGGTTTAAACAGCCGGCATCATGGCGGATAAAAAGCGCTCTAAAGTTTGACTTCACATCTCTAAACGTGATGGAGATTACGCCCGCAAGGTGAAGATACACAGTAAATGTACTTCACAGCAAAGACCCTCTTGTTGACTGCTAAACCTGAAAGAACTGGACCTGACCTGAATTCAGTGCAACACTAAGGATACTTCAACACGTGGCCTGTTGGGACCCGGAATTGAACCCCAATCTCTCGATTGGAGAACGACCTCCTTCCAAATTAGACTACAGCTAATATTAGCGATCAAGCTGAGCTACAAACACAGACAGAAGTCCTTTATAAGAAGTTAAATTATTAGCTGAATGAAAAATGGAACTAAACTGTAATTAACATCATCACACTGGACATAAAGACTAAAAACATACTTGATACATGCAGATGATCGACAGGGATGAAAACACTTTCCTGGATTCTGTCACTCATCTTCTTTTAAATATGAAGCAACTGTTCTTTGCATGAAAGCAAATGTTGTTTGATCCCTCGTCTTCACACCTGGAGATTTTGTCTCAAACATCTGAAAAAGAATCAAAAAGATCAGGAGCTCCAAATAAACCAGAGTAGGGCTGCAACAAAAAATTATTTGGATCATCGATGAATCGGATGAAGGTCTCGACACGATTAATTGATTAATCTGATTAAATATACACACATATATAAACACACATACATACAGCTTTGGTTTAATGTCACGGTTCTGTTGTGTAAACTTTTGCATAAAAATCTCCAAAAACATTCTCAGAAAACAAAAATGTAAAAAACAAACAAGACTTCCCTTTTAATCATGATTTTCATAACTTGTTAAACATAAAAAAAATCTCATTCTGTGCGGTTTCAACTAATCAACATTTTATTTAACCAGTTTAATCTAGTGGAACCCGATACTGAGATAATCATCAGAGTTCCTCCTCTGATTAACAACGTTCACGGTTCCCTTTAAGTGAGTGCGGCTGGAGCAGAAACAACTCTGGAGGGGGGAATCATATCGATGTAACACCGGCACACTGGTGTAATCTGTCTAATCCATAAATATTATGGTCTTATCTTATTTTTCTCCCCATTTTCTTACTTAATCGAGAAGCTGAAATGTTCCCAGACAGGAGACTTTAATTAAAAATTAACAGTTTTTTGCAACGTATGTGGACACTGAGCTCTCTCCTTCCTCGCTGATGACTCTGACGTGCTTCCGTTT
This sequence comes from Pachypanchax playfairii, assembly GCA_006937955.1. Lineage (NCBI taxonomy): Eukaryota > Metazoa > Chordata > Actinopteri > Cyprinodontiformes > Aplocheilidae > Pachypanchax > Pachypanchax playfairii. The sequence goes on along the minus strand of SSNP01000125.1, from coordinate 697,876 downwards.
GATGTTGCAGATAACAAATGTCTTTGCTTCGTTTAAGGTGAAGTGCTCACAAACTTTTGAAGTTTTTATCTTCTTGCGTCTACCTGCTTGTGCCATGTACCTTGCGCTGCTCCACTATTGGCATTTTGCTCACACAGAGTGTTACATAAAGGTTACGCGACTGGCGACCTACACAATGAATCGATGACAAAATTCGTTGCCAACGCATTTCATTATCGAATTTTATCAAATTTTATCGATGCCTTGTTGCAGCCCTACTGTCTGTGAATCCGAAGGAATTCTTTAAAAGAACTGCTGCTCTGTCCAGTGGCGTGCAGGGCACGTATAATCTGTGATGTAAACGCATAGTGCAACACAAAGAATCTGTGTGAAATGCAGGCTTTTTGAGGTAAGGCTTTCTTAACGAGGCCTCGAGGTTGAGGAAATTCCTTGACCAATTTTTGTCATTGAATTATTCAAGTTACTTGAGGAATTCTTGCAGCCATATAGAGCCTGATGAAGCCTCATTGCAGCTTATTGTTGTTCCTGGTTTCACAATAAACATATTTATGTAAAATTCCCAATCTCATTTCTTTGTATTTTTTTTTTTTTTTTTACTGTTTCTCAAAGGGTTTTGCCTTTTCCAGGCAACAGTTGTAAATAAGAATATTACTCTGCATCTGTCCTGACTGGATAAATAAAGGTTAAATAAATAAAAATCTGTTTATTTCTTCGGCCGGTTGACAACAAACAGCGTGTAAACGAGGAGCGTGGCTTTAACATGTAAACATTAAAATTACTCTGTGTAGCACTCAGCAATATGGCGGCCGCACGACTCGTATTTTAGATTTTGTCCGGTTCCAGAGTCTCTATTTGAGTGTAAAATAACATAAAATATGTAAAATTGTTTCTAGGTAGTCAGAAGCAGATGGACTGAGCGCTGTTTGACAGACAAACACATGAATAAACCCCAGAGCTCCGGTAAAACATGTAAAATAGTTCCGCATTTTAAGACTTCTGTGTGATTTATCTTCAGGTTCACATTTACAGCTGAACGTTGTTACATTTTCACCGTCTATAGACCAAAAACTACATCAAACAAAGATCAGAAAACATCTCCTACCTGTTTTCACACAGCAGAGCGCGGAATGCGCAGGCGCACTGGGGTCAGCAGGAAATGACGATTCTTAAAGAAACAGTAACTCTTTTCTCTCTCAAACGCAAATTAACACAATAAACACATAGGATCAAACATGTAAATTTGCTCCTGTGTGACAGAAATAGAAAAAATAAAGTAACAGTGAGGTAAAAATAAGAAATATATAAGGGGTATAAATTTAACAATATAAAGAGCGTTTCATTATTTTATTACTTGTTAGTCCTCGTTATTCTGAAATTGAGTTTCAGGTTTCTTTATTTATAAAGCGCCAGTTCAAGACACTTTCCAGAAATATCAACCAATTAGTAATAAAACCTTTCCTATCTAAGGAACCAGCCGATTGGGTTGAATTGTTAATTCAGCTCAATCCCCCATCCTGAGCAGCACGATTGGCAAAAGTGGAAAGAAATGATTCCCTTTTAACAGGAAGAAACCTCTAGCAGAACCTGGTGTTCTGTCAGTTCAGCATACTTTCTTGAAACAGCATACCGGAAGGTGAGTTTTATAGTGTCATCTGTCGTGGTATCATACTTTATCAAAACTGCATACCGGTGTTTATAAAGTCCCTGGTTTAATAAAAAATACAGTTTATACAGAAGTATGATGTTTTTGAAGGATCATTGTATTCTGCTTGCCGGAGATTTGCGCGATTCTAGAGCTCTTCTTGTTTGTTATTTTATTTGAAAGTGGATGAGGTGCACTTTAACTTTGCAGGACTTTACGACTTCACTTGGTAAAAATAAATAAAAATAAGCATAAACAACACCACATTTATTAAAATAAGCATTAATAACACCAGATTTATAAAAAATAAGCATTAAAAACACCTAATGTATTAAAAATAAGTGTTAATACCACCCAATCGAACATATTACGGGACTTTACGACTTCACTTGTTAAAACTAGTTTATTGAAAATGTCTTTCAACAAGTCTTGTAAATGTACATGGCATGTAATTAGGTAGTGTGTATATAATATGCGACAGAACACACCAACATGATAAACTACACCGACGCTTATCTTGTTATTTGAGCTGTCGCTTGTATGCTGAAATGATGGTCCAAATTTTAAGTATGCGCACTAACATCATTTCACTGCTGCGCATGCGCGTTAGCCGAAGGTCTGCCATTCTGATAAGTGTGCTGTTATCTCAGAACACCGGCTCAGGATGGGGGACCTTCTGCCTCGGCCAACTGTGGTCTGAGCTGACAGGAAAGAGACAAACACTGATGGATTTTGGCCAGTCGTCATGTCTATAGAAAGATGAACAGAGAAACAGTTAATGACAGCAATAACAATCAATACAAACATGGAGAGTAAAGAGAGACAGCAGAGTGAAGACATGTGGACAGTATGTACTCCAGCAGTCTAAACCTATAGCAGCATAACTAAAGGGATGGACCAGGAGAACCCAAGCTAACCCTGACTATAGGATTGTGTAAAAAGGAAAGTTTTAAGTCTATTCTTAAAACTACACAAGGTGTCTGCCTCACAGATAAAAAGTGGAAGCTGGTTCCACAGGAGAGGAGCCTGATAACTAAAAGCTCTTCCTCCCATTCTACTTTTAGAAATTCTAGGAACTACAAGCAGACCTGCAGTCTGAGAGTGCTCTGTTAGGAGCATATGGAACAATAAGATCTTTAATATAAGATGGAGCTTGGTCGTTCAAGGCCTTATACGTCAAAAGTAAAACCTTAAACTTTATTCTAGACCTTACAGGGAGCCAATGAAGTGATGCTAAAACAGGAGAAATATGGTCTCTCCTTCTAACTCTCATCAGAACTTAAGCTCAGCTGAATGAGTCCACCATAGTTTTACTCAGGTCCTACGACCCCCAAAGCGCCTCACAGTACAGTATGTCATTCACGCACACACTCACACGTTTGGTGATGATGAAGAGGCTGCCATACACTGGCGCCGCCGGACCCTCCGACCGCCACCAAATAGGCAAAGTGGGTTAAGTGTCTTGCCCAAGGACACAACGGCTAGGCGATCTTTTTTTTCTCAGGGCAGAGTGGGAACTGGCGACCTTCCGGTTACCAGACGACCCACTCTACCGCCTGAGCCATGGCCGCCTCTGTATGGAAGAAACTGTCCACAGGTTTTTTGCATTTTACTGGCTGTTGCTGGTTTACTAGACATTCTTGCGCTGCAAGATGGATTCTCGCGAGATTTTGAGTTTTCCAAAACCATGAAAATCCGTCTTGTACCGCTCCATTGACAACCGTCTATTTCGGTCAAAAAAACTTTTGCACCAATCATATGTTAGCATTGTGCTGTATGACGGGTGTTCAGGTATGATTGGCAGCAAGTGCCCAGGCAGACAAAGACCATTAAATAATCTGCTCAACCGCTTCTTGTGAAAAACTTACGATTTAAATGATAAAAAAAGTACATATTAATAATGGATTTAATATTAATTTCTTTCATAAGTGACTGAGGAATTTCATTCGATGCTTTTGGACCAAATAACGTGGACCTAATTTGATTGGATGTTGTGCCAACAACATACACGCATGCACAAAGAGAGAGAGACATAGAGAGTGGTCTTTAAAGGGACATAAGGCAAGATTTGTGAAAAACTACACGTGCATTTCCAGTTTATTCAATGCTAATGGGTCATGAAGCATTAAAAACCCAAAATAACGAGGCCATCCGCATATATGTCTGTTGCCTTGGACACGATGTGTGCTACATAATGCGCTGCAGTTCGACGTCCGAATTTCCCGCGCAGTTGTAGGGATGTGACGTAAATTGACGCTGCATGCGCGTTGCCGACAGCTCTTGAACAGGAAGTACATGGCCGTCGTGGACTTGGATTCAAACACTGAAGGTATACTTATGGATGTTTCTGCAGCCAGCAAACGACCTGCATCCACTCTCACCCCCCAAAAAAGTGGCACCACGAAGAAAAAAAAGACTTTATCAGCGGCATCTTGTGAGTCTAAAAAAAAATATGACCGAAGCCGGGCAGGCACCCGCATAAATATTGGATATGCGTTCGGTTCATGGAGGGAACTTCAGCTGCATTTGGGAGTGAAAACGGATGCTGACATGGCTCATTTCCTTGTGACCAGGTGAGAAAACATTATAGGTCGTGTTTAGAGCCTGATACAGTATGAAAATGATGAGATCAAATCAAATAACAGAGTGGAGAGACCTGACGTGAAGTATGTTAGCCTCCCCGGTGCAGTGCTGTGAAGACGAACCGTCTGTAAAGTGTCTGTGCGCGCTCCCGTGCCGGCTTGGCTGGTGGCTGCAGTTAGCCACAGCGCCTGTCGCGGCAGCACTGAGTCAGATTTTGTAAAGCTGCCTTAAGTTCCTTTAATAAAGTACTTTTTAATCTTTGGATTTTGGGGAAAGTAGCAAATCTTTTCAAGTCAAAAGGCTCAAGTCCAAGGGAAGTCATGAGTTACTGATGTTAAAGTCCAAGCCAAGTTGCAAGCCTCTTAACATTTTTTCAAGTCGAGTCTAAAGTCATCAAATTAATGACTCGAGTCTGATGCGAGTCCAAGTCAGGTGACTCGAGTCCACACTTCTGACAATGTCTACCTTTCTTTACGTCTGTATGTGAAATGTACATACTTAACATAACATACTTGGCCAAATAAATAGTGATTAATCACAAAGGAAAAATCATAAATGATAGAAATACTAAAGCCTGTCAAAAGAGTTTATAATGTGATTCATCTTTATTGAGAAATAAATATCAACACTTTACATGTAACATCAAATTATGTCGTGAAAAATATCCAAATTTGACTCAATAACTGAACATGTCAAAATATTGTAAAAAAAATTCCATCCAATTCAATAAAACCTGTTAACTCATTCAGTGCCAGACATTTTCAGATTTCTATCCCCTTCCACCAGTGCCTGAGACATTGAGCATTTTTACTGATTTTTGAAGGTCCACAAAATATTTTATCCTACAACTATGTGAATTCTGAAACCACCATCAGAAAGATTAGACTATTTTCTTTTAGCAGCAAAAAAAACAATTCTACCCTTTTCTGTTTTTTAGTAACCTGCAGTAGAACAGTGCAACTTTCATCAAATTTACCAGTCTCAAAACAAAAAGTGGAGAAAACTGCATTTTGTGAAAAGAGACACATCATCCATCCATCCATCCATCCATCCATCCATCCATCCATCCATCCATCCATCCATCCATCCATCCATCCATGGCTGGGTTGAGGAAGCAGCATTCTGAGCAGATATGCCCTGACCTCCCTATCTGCGCACACCCTCTCCAGCTCAACTGGGGAGACTCCAAGACGTTCCCAGGCCAGCCGAGATACATAGTCCAACCAACATGTCCTAGGTCTTCCTGGAGGCCTCCTCCCAGTAGGACATGCTCCTGGGTGCCTCCCCTGGGAGGCGACCAGGAGGCATCCGAAACAGATGCCCAAGCCACCTCAACTGGCTCCTCTCGATGTGAAGGAGCAGCTGCTCTACTTCAAGCTCCTCCCAGGTATTTGAGCTCCTAATCCTATCTCTAAGGGAGCACCCAGCCACCCTGCGGAGGAAACTCATTTCAACCGCTTGTACACTTCACACTGCAGCAAACCGCTCCAGAACACGTTGAAGGTCCTGGCTCAATGGGGCCAAAAGAACAACATCACCTGCAAACAGCAGAGATGAGATCCTGTGGTCCCCAAACCAGACTTCCTCTGGCCCCCTTCTGCACCTAGAAATTCTGTCCATAAAAGTAATGAACAGAACTGGTGACAAAGGGCAGCCTTGGCAGAGACCAACATGCACTGGGAACGGTCTGTCTTACTGCCGTCAATGTGAACCAAGCTCCCACGTTGCTTGTACAGGGAACGGACAGCCCTTAGCAGAGAGCCTTAAACCCCATACTCCCAGAGCGCCCCCCCACAGGACATCCCGGCGCACATGGTCTAACACCTTCTCCAGATCCACAAAGCACATGTGGACTGGTTTGGTGAACTCTCATGAACCCTCGAGCACCCGATGGAGGGTATAGAGCTGGTCCAGTGTTCCACCACCTGGATGAAAACCACACAACTCCTCCTGAATCTGAGGTTCAAGTATTGGTCAGATTCTTCTCTCCAGTACCCTGGAGTAGACCTTACCAGGGACGTCACCCGGTATAGCGCAGCAGGGGCCCCATCCTGGAGATAGGCCTGGGGTTGGGGCTCATCAGCGAGTGTCTGGTGGCCGGGCCTTTGCCCATGGGGCCCAGTCTGAAAAGGCGAGGTGTGCGGTCGGAGACAGTGCCTCTGGATTGGCAGACCGAGGTGAGTTTCAATTATAAGGGATGACACTCCTCAGCCTCCCTGGTAAGGCAGAAAAGTGTCTTTGACAATAATAAATGGTGTTTTAGTGACACCCCAGACGGGAACCACTCATCTGACGACTCTGGGTCTGGTTCACTAAAATCACATAACTTGGGACTGTCTGCTAAGATGGATGTCTCTGGCTTGGATGAAATATGCAGCAATTAAGAGGGCTTGGGTTGTCGTCATTTCTCTTTTGTGACCTCGACACAGACTTAGTTTTAGTGTGAGCTGCATAAGTTTTCCCGTTTTGCGCCCCGCATTACACAGAGGGGCTTCCCAAACCCCTCTCTGTTTTCATGGATTAACTTCTACATGATCACATGAAGTTTCACCACCACACAGGAAAAAACAACTTGAACTTCCTTTGGAGGCGTAATAATTACTGACAAGGTGCGCGCTGTCGTTCACTGATCTGTTCACCTTTGCATTGCCTTTTTATTCACAAAGACACAACCCATCTGGATGAAGCAAGGGAGGGGAACAAGTGTGGGTGAGATAATGAAGTCAGAGTGTAGTAAACGAACACACAGTTGGATGGACAACAATCACAGGTCGTAAACCAACTGGCTTCCAAGATAAACACAAAAGCGTTGATTCAGGCCAGGTCTCTTTCAGTTCACTTACTCCTGCAGCATGACCTGTGACCTTTTATCAACATCGTAAAACCTTAAAATCTCCAACAACCCTCCTTTGGACAATTAACCCATGAGGATCCAGGAACCAGCCTCTTTATGTCCCCTGCTCTGATGCTCCTCCCCCAACAGGTAGATGTGATCATACTCTGAACTACAAGCTAAAGTATAACTGCCAGTAAAGTATTTTAATAGTGTAGTTTAATAAGTAGTTTTAATGTCAGTTCAGAAGAAGTACAGCTAGTGAAAAAATACTTTTGAATTAGAAAAATTATTTAATGACAAACCGTTTCAACTTTATGTGAACTCTCGTGTCCCTTTAGGACTGGTCTTAATGTGACTAGAGGTCGACCAATATATTGGCCAGCCGATATATCGGGCCAATATTTGCCCTATTTCTACATATCGGAATTGGCCGATAACCATTTGGTAGAAACGATTTAAAGTCAGGCTCATCCATGGGCAGCCTGATGCTCCAGGTGGGGTCCTATATGCTTGCAGTACCTAGAAAGCTTCAGTTGAATGGTTTTTGTTTTTTTTGGAGTAAAAGGTAAGGATTAACTTCAGATTTTTCTAAGGTCATAAGCTTTACATTTTGTAAAAGTAAAACTGAACTAAACGCTGTTGGGTCTCAGGGGTTTTGATTTTACTTAGAGTGTTTTTCTTGTTTATTCTACCATGGTTTTGTTTTTTTCTCCTCGGGGTTTAGTTATGGGATTGTTTTTGGGGTTATTTGCTCCTCCCACTCTCCTCTCTGTCTCCCTAATTCAGCTCCTCTTCCTTGTCCTTCGACTCTGTTTCCTGTCTCTTATTTTGGTGAGCATTATACTTCCTGTTTTCCCGCGTCTTGCCCGACAGCTTTACCCCTCCTTTTGTCTCAGCTGTATCCTATTTGGTTCAATTAGTTTCTCTCTGTATAAAAGCTGCACTTTTGAGTTAGATTCTTTGTCCTGTGCTCATCAGTGTATGGTTGTCTTTCTCCCTCGGTTTGGATTATATGCCTCACCTCTGCCCCCTCCAGTTTCCACACACAGTAAGTTTGTTTTTTTGTGTTTACTGCCACATTTTGGGTTCACTTTTAAAAGAGTCTACAGTTTAGGTTCTGGCTCGCTCATCTCCTAGCATTTGGGTCCTGATCACAGTTAACACAAACTATTCAAATCATGACAAACGCAAGCTATGGTTTTGTTTTATTGAAAAAAAAAACTAGACGCTGACATGTTTTCTTTGTCAAAAGCGGTTTCTCAGGCTGCAGAGTTCTAATTTTTGTCTCCAATATCAACTTCTTAGTGCTTTTACAGTGGGAATTTGACATCACTTGGTATAGATACTGGAATATTTACTATTTTACTACAGTATTTGTAAATTTAACACATCAAGGTATATACAAAAATGCAGAAGGAAAAAAAAGAACGGGTGGCTGTTCTCAGGGAAAACATCTCATGTAGCACCTTAAATTTTTTACCTTGCTTTTTTTGTTTTAGACAATCTTTATAGCTACCGACCGCTTGTTTCCTAAACATATTTGGCAATATTTTACAGGTTAAATAATTTTTCCTGTGAGGAAATCTTCTGTTGTGGCGCTAATGTTAGCTAACGTTACTCGGTTAGCCATTATTATTTTTTACTCTGCTAGACTTTATTATTATTATTTTGTTTCATTTGTTTTGTTTTAATAATTGGTTAATTTTATTTGTTTAACTCTGGTTAGATGTTTGTCATTTTAAGAAAACCAGATTATTATTTGAAATTTGGCTAAATTAGTGCAATATTTTAGCATGCAAACGCATAGAAAGTGTTGAGATATTGGCAGCAAATATCAATAGCGCATATCGGCTTACTATGAGCTCTAAATATCGGCATCGGCATTAGAAAAACTAATATTGAATAACCTCTAAATGTGACCCACTAAACTGTTTTCACTCTAGTGTGGATTCTCATGTGTTTGTTTAAATGTTGCTTCTGACAAAATTTTTGTTCACAAATGTCACATACAAAAGGTTTCTGTCTTGTGTGGATTCTCGTGTGTTTGTTTAAGGTCCCCTTCTGACTAAATCTTTGTTCGCAAAGTCCACATACAAAAGGTTTCTGTCCTGTGTGAATTCTCATGTGTTTGTTCAAAGTTCCCTTCAGACTAAATCTTTGTTCACAAACATTACATGCAAAAGGTTTCAATCCTGTGTGGATTCTCATGTGTGTGTTTAAATGTTCCTTCTGACTAAATCTTTGTTCACAAACATCACATACAAAAGGTTTCTCTCCTGTGTGAATTCTCATGTGTCTGTTCAGATGATCTTTTCTGTTAAATATTTGACCACAAACATCACAACTACATGATTTCAGACTTCTCTGGACTTTCCCATGTGGCTCTACAGGTTTCTTCTCTCTAAAACTATTAAAACCATTAACCAAATAGCTTGTAGACTTTCTCCGTAAATGACATGTCATGTGACTCTGAAGAGCCCTCTTGTGGAAAAATTGTTGTCCACACTCTGAGCAGCTACATGTGTTGACAGTGTTTCCATCTGACTCATAAGCTCTGCTCTCCTTCCAGTCATTGTCAACGTCTTCAGTTTTAGACCCAGAGTCTGACAGCTCAGAGTCCAGATCCACATCATCTCCACTCACTTCAGCCTCTGAAGAGACGGAAGTCTCTTCATCAGTGTTTAGATCTGGGTTCCTGCTAGTTTCTGCTCCTTCATCAGTTTCTGTTGTCATCTGATCAGCTGTGCTGCTGGTTAGAATGTCTTCCATTTCCTGCTGATAAAGCTGTGAGAACAGAGGTTTCTCCTCATCATCCTCACTCTTTATAGTGACTGGAAACATTGTGTCAGTCTCCTCCTTCACATTAAGCTGTTCTCCTACCAGACTAATACAAAGTTCCTCCTTTACATTCATCATTTTTTGCTGATGAAGCTGTGAGTACAGAGGTTTCTCCTCATCATCCTCATGCTTTATAGTCACTGGAAACATTGTGTCATCGGTTTCTTCCTTCACATTGAGCTGCTCTCCCTCCAGACCAGTCCAGAGTTCCTCGTGTTCATCCCGTATGTGGAAACGTTCTGGTTCCTGCTGATCCACAGCAGCACTCTGTTCTAAAGAAGCATTGTTTCTAAGCAGCAGCATCTGTTGAGCATCTGCAGGAAACACTGAAACACAGAATGCAAATTAGGATAAACTTTAACTTAATATTCACACATTCATCATTTATCAGTCACAAACAGGATTCTTCGTCTGATGGAGGGACAGGGTCAGGGTGAGAAAACCTGTGGATTTCCACTGATCTTTTTTCTTTTCTCTCACCATCAGTGCTGGAATTCACAAGCCTAATCTCACAATGGGTCTGGTAAGTTGAATTTCTTTTGTTGGTGAAAAACAATTAAAAGATTTTAGATTAATTTGGTTGTCCCTGAGAGCCAAAAGGTGGTGGGGATTTTGTGATACCCTTGCCCAGTGTAGATTGTAAAAGTTTGAATCTGTAAAGAGCCAGGGGTCACAGTGGTTAAGAATATTAGCCTGCGGGGAAATCTTTCTCACAGCTGTGGAGGTCATCACTTTTGTGGGTTATGGTTGGTCGATAAAGCCAAGAATTGTTCCAGGACCTGCAGGGACGCCTGCGGTGAGCAAAGGCATATATCTGTCCGTTTTAGCACAACAGGAGTGAAAAGGTCAAAATCCCAGCCTCTGCCCAACAGAGACATATTTACTATTACAATGGTACCAATAATGTGTCTAAATGTATAGTATGTGTTATTGTATTTATGTGTTTAGATGTATTTGTACATCCTTAAGTGTGTCTAAATGCACTTATATGTGGGTCATTTGATTTGATATGCCTTTATTGTCCTACGAGGGGAAATTACATAGAGATACAGAGAACAGCTTGATCTTCACTCTCCAGGCTGCCAGAGAACATGTGCCCGGTGCCAATTGCTCAGGTCTCTATCTATCTATCTATGCGCAGGACCCTCAAGCTCCCAGGCCTCTGGCAGAGGACCTGAGCTTGGAATGGGAATTTATATATATATATCCATTTCCGTCTGGTTGTACGGAAATGGATATATATACCAAGGTGATGCTCTGTCCTCACTACTGTTCTGCATAGGTCTGAACCCCCTAAGCCAGATAATCAACAAGACCAGCTATGGATACCACCTCAAGAACGGAGCTACAATCAACCACCTCCTCTACATAGATGACATCTGTATGCTAAGAGCGAACGGGACACTGATTCCCTGATCCACACCACCAGGATCTACAGCAATGACATCAGGATGTCATTCGGGCTTGAAAAATGTAGTAGGATGGGCAAGGTAGTCCACACTGAAGGGGTTTCACTCTTAGAGGGAACAATAGCAGACATTGAGGACAGTTACAAGTACCTGGGAATACCACAGGCAAATGGCAACCTCGAGCAGGCAACAAGGGAAGCAGCAACAGCCAAATACCTACAACGAGTGAGGCAAGTCCTAAGAAGCCAGTTCAATGGAATGAACAAATCCAAGGCAATAAACAGTTACGCCCTGCCAGTGATCAGATACCCCGCGGGAATAATAAGATGGCCAAAGGATGAGATACAGATGTTAAGACACGAAAGCTCCTCACCATGAATGGTGAGTTCCATTCCAAAATCCAGCACCCTGTGACTGTACACATGCTGTAAGGAAGGAGGCAGAGGACTAATGAGCGTGAGAGCCACCATCCAGGATGACACATCGAAGCTCCATAAATACATCCAGGAAAAGGCCTCAACGGATGATGTACTCAGTGAATGCCTGAGACAATGGCAAGATGAGGAGGTGCTGGAGGAGGAACCATCATGGGAGGACAAGCCCCTACATGGGATGTACCACCAGAACATAACTGCAGTGGCTGATCTCAAGAAATCCTACCAATGGCTGGAGAGGGCCGGCCTACAGGACACCACAGAGACACTCATCCTGGCAGCACAGGAGCAGGTTCTAAGCACCAGAGCGATAGAGGCCCAGATCTACCACACCAGACAAGACCCAAGGTGTAGGATGTTCAAAGAGTCATCTGAGACAATCCAGCACATAACAGCAGGGTGTAAAATGCTGGCAGGGAAAGCATACATGGAACGTCATAACCAAGTGGCTGGTATAGTATACAGAAACATCTGTGTGGAGTACGGGCTGGAAACCCCAAGGTCAAAGTGGGAAACACCTCCAAAGGTGGTGGAGAACGACCGAGCAAAGATCCTGTGGGACTTCCAGATCCAGACAGACAGGATGGTAATGGTGAACCAACTGGACATTGTGGTGGTTGATAAAGAGCAGAGGAAAGCAGTTGTGGTGGATGTGGTGATACCAAGTGATGGCAACATCAGGAAGAAGGAACATGAGAAACTTGAGAAATACCAAGGGCTCAGAGAGGAGCTAGAGAAGACTTGGAAGATGAAGGTGACAATAGTACCCGTGGTAATCGGAGCACTTGGGGCAGTAACCCCCAAACTGGAGGAATGGCTCCAGCAGATCCCTGGAAGAACCTCAGACATCTCAGACCCTCAAGCTCCCAGGCCTCTGGTAGAGGACCCGAGCTTGGAACGGGAAAAACACCACCCAGTGGCGAGAGGGGAATTTTTTATATACATACACGCATAAACCTGTGTTAGAAAAAAAATAACCGATGAATGACACTACATGAGGTCAGGAGGAGGAAAAAAAAGGTTCCTCACACCCAGGGGGCGCTGGATGGAGGCACAAAAAAAAAAACTCCTTAGCGGGGGGGTGAACAGATACCACGCACATAGTGAGGGACATTGAGGGGGCGTGTCTGCAAAAGTATGACGTGAGTGTGCTGCAAGAGGAATGTAAACACTGTCGCTGAGCAACACTCTCAGATATTTTTGTCAGGAAATCACTGTTCTTGAGAGTCCGTTCCTCCCAGCTCTGGCGTCTGGAGTGGGCGGGGGGGAGGCGGAACCGAGTGTCCCATCTGCATTCTCCTCAAGGGAGTTTGGTGTGTTGACCTTTGGCCCAGCCAAAATAAGATAAGGAGAGATTGGGACAGAACTGCAGAATTCAGCAGTCCTTATGGTACACTTTTTCCAGTCAAAGTCCGAAACAGCAGAAATGGACCAATCACATGAAAAACAGCCATCAATCACTCCTCCACACTGAACCGAACCTGCAGCTTCTCAAAGATATATACACTTATTTACAGATTATTTCTTTTTTTTTGTTCCGGCTTCGCATCAAAGCTTTGACGTTATTTATTTATTTTAAGCAACAACATTAATTAATCAATGCTAAATCATCACATGAAGCATTAAGATGCATCGCCACATCGATTAATTGCACCCACCTAATCATCACACTGGGCATAAAGAATAAAAATATACAAACCTGATACATGCAGATGATCAGCGGGGATGAAAATAGTTTCCTGGATTCTGTCGTTCATTTTCTTTTAAACATGAAGCAGCTCTTCTTTGGATGAATCCAACTGTTGTTTGATTCCTCGTCTTCACATCTGAAGATTTTGTCTCAAACAAACATCTTCTACTATCTGAAAGAGAAGCAAAAAGATCAGTAGCTCCAAATCAACCAGTCAAACATCAGAACAGGCTTTTTCTGACAGCACATAACAGCAGAGACAGAAAAACACTTTAAAATCACCTAGTAGAAATTACAGGCTGATAAAATCACAACCACCCTGCATTCAGAGCAAGTTTTTATCAAAGTCTTCATGTCACATTAATGTTTGTATTTCACATTAATAAATAAAGACTTTCATGTGACTGGTTGAGTCAGTTTATACAATCTGTTTAGTTTCAGCAGCATAAGTTCAGAGGTTACAGAATCTCTGTAAGTATTTCATTTCCTCCTCATGGCCCTCAGATCATTTACACCCTCTCAAAACACTGATCTTCTCCCCGTATGTTAAACTACAGGCTGAGTTAATGGTGCAGTTCACATCGTTCACCACTTATCACTAATGGAGGCTTTTATTGTGAAAGGACTGACTTCACATTAACATTATTTTCTCCATCATTGTGTTCACCTTCTCTACTTCATGAACTCAGGATCTTTCTCTCCTCTCTTCAGTAGTTTGTTGTTTTATCACTGATGGAGGCTTTGGTCACTGATCATGACAACATATCAAAATAAATTGAGGAAGTTCAAGAAATATAATTTTAAACATGCAAATATGTCCAACATGTTGATTTTACTGAGTTAAAGACAAATAAACCCTGTTGAATCTTCATAAATTAGATTGTGTTGATGAAAGTTCCCTTAACTCATTCAGTGCCACAGACGTCAAACTGGATCCGAACGCTCAGTGTCATAGACGTCTTGACGTCTCTACAGCTTTTATTGGCTTAAATCCCACAAAGCATTCTGGGGCAGCTGCTCACTGAATATGAACTCATTACAGGCTGTATTTAGTCATATGATCGAGGAGGGGGCAGTGGTGCACTTCTCTAGGTTAGATCGTCATTTCTTACCCTGTAATAAAGCCGTGTGGAGCAGGGGGGAGGAGCCAGACACTCAAGATGAGACAGATGGTGAATGTTAAAGGGAGATTCAGAGTCTGTGAAGCAGTTGGTAAGCAATTTTGTTGTTCAGAGTTATTACAAACTAGTATAGAATTTATGGAATTAAGAAGGTGGTGGAGTTTATTACATGAATAAAACCCTTCCAGCGTGATGGTCAGATCTACCGAGAATTAATATTGTGTCGAAGGTGGCGCGGTTTTTGTTCCAGCTCGTTATTTCGGACTTGTGATGTCTTCAGCTCGACGTCATGTTTCTTCTGGCGATTCTAGTGAACCCGAGGGGGATTCATCCAACCAGTATCTCCCATTAGAATCTTCTGAATGCAGGAGGGAGCAAAATAAAGAACGATTTGCTGCATAAAACACACAGTAAGTGTTGATAGGCGATTTCTAAATATCAGAAAGATATAACTTTTATCTAAGTTTAATGATAGTTTGTTTACGTCAAACCACTTTTTGATTTTAATCATTTCCTTTGTGGTTTCCTCTAAAAGCTGCTGGAGCTCCACACCCAATGACACAATATTTGTATCATCTGCAAACATAGTAAGTTTTAGTATCTCAGATACTTTGCAGATATTCATATATATTATAAACAGTTTGGGGCCTAAGATCGATCCATGGGGTATGCCTGATGTAACATCCATTAGTCCAGATTTATAATCCAAAACACTACCCCTGAGTCCATACTTCAGTTTTCTTAACAGTATCCCATGATCAACTGTGTCAAAAGCTTTCTTCAAATCCAGGAATACACCGATTACATACTTCAGCTTCTTAGTATCAATGCATTTTGTTATTTCTTCTACTAGGTCAACTAATGCTAGAGATGTTGATCTGTTATTTCTAAATCCATATTGACTATCTGTTAGTATTTCCTGTTTGTGAATAAAACTGTCCAATTTTTTCATGAATAACTTTTCTAGTATTTTTAAGAGCTGGGATAGTAATATACCGGCCGGTAGTTAGTAAAACAGTGCATATCTCCAGATTTGTATATAGGTACAACTTTTGCTATTTTCATCATATGTGGAAAATCCCCATTTTGAAAAGACAAGTTAAAAATATACATTAATGGTTTTACAATACCTACATGATGTACATGTGCGGAGGGACAGTGATCCATGCTGCAGCTAATGTTCCTGTGGAATGTTCTTCCTGACACTGAGGAACCCTCGGCCTGAACATGGACTCCTCATGTTCATTTTGAACTCTTTTTACATTTTTATTCAACTTTAAAGCTATAGTGCGTAACTTTTACATGTCCGTGAATGTCCGTTTCAGCCAAGCCACTATCAGAGGAGATGACACAATGCAGATTAAGCCGATCGGCTCCTCAAACATCTCACGGTATTTTTCAATATATATCATTTTTACTTTGCGTGTCGGGTGCGACATTCCCGCGCTGTCGCACATGAAATTACGTCTTTTATGTCACAACAAGAAAAATAATAAGAAATAGAACGCAGCGTCTCGTAGCAGCCGGCAGAACGTGAAGGTCGACATGGCGGAGAATCCAAATAAACAGCCGAGAGACACTTATCGGGAAGTGGATCCTACCACGAAAAAAAAAAAAAATTCCTGGACGTTCGGCAGATATTGGCTAAGAAGGAAAGTGACCGAAGGAGAAGGCAAACGCGAATTTGTATCGGCGTCGCTTTTCCTCGGTGGAGAGAAGAGATCTGGCTGATGTTCAGGGGTGCATAAGTGGTCCGCAGGTCCGCACACACTGTCAAAATATAAAATGCGCACCAGATGAAACCCAGAGCGCCGAAGTTCCAGCTGATCAGCTGATTCTGTCTCTATCTGTGTCAGTTTGTGTCTGTCAGTTTACCAGTGTAACGGTTTTTCAGTCAGTCAGATCAGTGCAGCTGACTGCAGGATTCTGCATCGTGTCAAAACTGAAAAAATTCACTGAATAAGACAAATAGATCATTGTGGCCCCAACAGCTGACTAATAAATTTCAACACCAAACNGTTAAATGTAGATTAAAGTGAACAATCAAACCTGTAAACAATCCAACCTGAACTCTGAAGGTTTTTTTACCAGTATTTTTATATTTTACTGGTTTCTCTTGATTTTTTCAACAATGAAATGATATTTATTGAAACAAATATAGAGCCAGGTAAAGTAAACAGACTGAATTTGAAGCTTGATTAAGACAGATACCGGTTGGAATAACAACGGCAGAGATAAAGCGGTGGCAGCTGGGCTTACGTCATATGGAAGCGCCAGCTTTATTGTTGTAATGACGCAAAAATTCCACTAGGGGGCGACAGAAGTTACAGAAGTTACGCACTCCAGCTTTAACTCCCATTTATCTTTTGCTGGCATCTTTAATGGATTTTAATTTGTTTCTTTGTAGAATTTTATATTCTAAAAGAAAATCTGAAGCTAAATAATAAATCTTTACATTAATAATGATTAGCATAAAAATTGTAACAATAATACAGTAAGTAAATGTTTATAGCTCTTTATTGAAATGGGTTTTAAAGTTTGTATTAAAGCAGTTAAAGTCTGAAAAATAAAACTGGATGTTTTTATTTATTGAATTTGGCTTAATCCGTGTTTTATTACAGTGATTCCTCATCGCTGATTATTGGTTCAAGACCCCCCTGCGATAGGTGAAAATTCATGAAGTAGGGATACACCAAGACATACGAGACAATCCGGTCAATTTTGAAAAGAAAAGTGATTCTTCAAAATAAAATACAGCGATTGACAAATGTGATCATAGTTGTGTATCTAGAGATGAAAATAAACACAACACACACAGCGCAATGAAGTGTGCTGACTACGTTGAGGGGGGTGGGGTTTTGGGTGTCTAAACACAAATGGGGAAGGACTCTTTCCCCAAGAGAGAAAGAGAGTGAGAGAGAGAGAGAGAGTTGTCAATTCAAGATGAACGATGTAGCAGGAGTAACTAAAACAAGCTCTGTTTAATTATTTAATAATGTTATTTACTTATCCATGGTGAAAAAATAGCTCAGAATAAACAGAGGAGCAGAAGTGCAGAGAAAGACGTGGGGAAATATAGGGGAAAAGCTGAGCGCTCCACGTCACGGCGCTTCCACGTACAGTCATGACTATAGCGTTGCGTAGGTTGGTTGACTGATGATGGTGATGAAGGACCTGTGCAGTGCGATGAAGGTGACAGTGGGACTGCACGGGTACTAATGAGATCTTCCCAACTCTTCGGTTAATGCCTCTATCTGAAGACAAGGCGCCTCCCGAACGTGGAGGATTCATGGGGAGGTAAACGAACAGCCTAAAGCGCAGTATTTTACTTTTTTGGATGAATATTTTTGAAAAATCCACAAAGTGGTGAATCTCCAGAAGTTGAACCTCAAAGTAATGAGGGATCAATGTTTTCTGTGTAAATTATGTGCTGAATAACAGTGAATTGGCCTGATAGAGTCTCATTGCAGCTTATTGTTGTTCCTGGTTTCACAATAAACAGGATATAATGTATTAAGTTAAAGGTCCTGTGTCCTGTATACATTTACCATATATGACAAAATGTTACAGTTGGTGTTATTTAGTCTTCATTTGTCCTGAAATATAATTTATATTCATGAATGCACATAATAGTTTTAGCCTGGTTCTCAGGGGAGAACCTAGGGTTGTTGTTTGGTCCTCACTCTTCAGAGGTCCTCTGCTTTGTGTTTGGTTCTTCAAACTTCCCATTCAGTCTGATTAGTGTTCCTGGCTCTATATTTGTTTCAATTAAAAAATCCTTTAATTGAAAAAAAAATTTAAAATCAAGAGAAAACAGTAAAATATAAAATTACTGAAAAAAACATTCAGAGTTCATGTTGGATTGTTTACAGGTTTGATTCACTTGAATCTACATTTATCGATTTGCTGTTGAAATTTATCAGCTGTTACATTTTCCACTTGGAGCTTCTGTCATTTACTGTAACTGCTTTCTGTTTAGAAATGATGATGTTTGTAATGTGATGCAGTCAGATAAAAAGTTACAGTAAACAGGGGTGTCGGCGTTGCTATTGGCATTTACTACATATCTCATAATACGTTGTACGCATTCAAAATGATGTGGATCAAACACAAATATGCTAATTTTGTTGATAAAAAGCGACGGGTTTCTGTATTTTAGAGCACAAAAAGGTAGAATTCTGTCTTCCGTGCCGCAATGGTCTATTTGTTTTATTCCGTGAATTTTTCCGTTTTAATGCGATGCAGCTGAAGTCAGCTGCAAAACGCATCAGCGAGTTGTCTTACAAACTCCGTCCTTTCTGCACGTCTTTCCCGCCCCATCGTGTGCTCGAGCTGACTCACGTTATCACCAATATGGACCTTCTGCGGGTGATTACCTTTATGTTTGGGTTTTTACTGGTCGCATTAACCAAGCTAGAGGCTGAATACATATTACTACTGCTCCTCCACCACAGGAGAGGAGAGCAGGATGACAGGATGACTGCACCAGCAGACCACTTCTGTTTACCTCCCGCTATGTTTTCTACTTGAGTCTGCGAAAGTGGAAAGACGTCACGCTGAAGTTGTACCCATGCGCAGTGGGCTCTTTTCACCCTTTCATTCTGAATGGGTGTGTACATGCACGTCTATCCGAATGGAGATCGGACAAAACCACCCCTCTCGATCGGAAGTAAATTTCTTTCGGATCAGGCTGCATCGGATCAAAACATTCTGATTGACATGTTTACATGACGTCTTTTTTATCCGATTGGGCGTTTATTCCGATTAAATGTGCCCATGTAAACGTAGCTACTGATTTGATAATGAACCCAGTCTCTGATTAAGGTAAAAGTCCACGCAGCTCAGCCAGACCAATGTTAAGTACACAAATGCACATTATAACTGTTTATCTGGTGTGCCTTTTATATTTTGACAGCACATGTGCACCTGTAGACCACTTGTGTGCACCCCTGATTATATTCTCAAGTTATTCTCAGACCAGGAAGTAAAACACTCACCATTGAAGGTTACCTAATACCGTAAATAGTCTGTAATATCAAGCCTGGTACTGTGGAGGGTGGTGGAGTCTGCAGGTTGAGCAGCTGGGAGCAGCTGGGAGCCCCGGGGATGTGTGGCAATTATTGACCTTATTAGCTTGCCATAGGGGATTTCCCAACATGTGTCATGTGGAAAAGTCTTTATTAGCAGCTCGCACGCAAAGACAGAACAGCAGGTGGCTGAAGTGTGGGAACTCCACGCTGTGAGTTAGGGTGGAGGATGCGTGGCTGGATGAAATAGAGAAGCATGCATGATGGCTCTTTGCCATGGACTGAATCGATGACTGGGTGACAAACAGGTAGGACTTCACCCCATTTATCAATCAGTGTGATCAGCAGGACTAGAAACTAATCAGCATGATTAGTGTGCTGAACGTGTGGCAATTTGTTGTCCTTCTCAGGAAGAAGCAACCAGAGACGATCTGAGATCAGAGGGGGACCCCCACCCGGGGGTCATGAGCCTGGCACCCCAATGGCCGGAGGCTTGTTTTTCTGTTGTAGCCATGGTGTGTGCATACTGGATGTTGTGGTGTTCATGTTCCATATTCCACCTTTAAATCTCCAATCTAATTTCTTTGTATTTCTTTGTCTGTTTCTCAGGGTTTTGTCTTTGCCAGGCCACAGTTGTAAATAAGAATATTTTTAATCTGTCCTGACTGGAAAAATAAAGGTTAAATAAATACAAATCTGTTTATTTCTGCGTGTCTTTGCCCGGTTGACAACAAACAAGGCGCGTGGCTTCGACATGTAAACATTTAACGTTGCTCCGTGTAGCACTCAGCAATATGGCGGCCGCACGACTCGTATTTTAGACTTTGTCTGGTTCCAGAGTCTCAGAGTGTAAAAGAGCATTAAATATGTGAAGATGTTTCTAGGTGGTCAGAAGCAGATGGAATGAGCGCTGTTTGACAGACAAACACATGAATAAAGCCCAGAGCTCCGGTAAAACATGTCTGCTCTAAGAGTGTAAAATAGTTCCGCATTTTAAGACTTCTGTGTGATTTATCTTCAGGTTCACATTTACAGCTGCACGTTGTTACATTTTCACCGTCTATAGACCAAAAACTACATCAAACAGATCAGAAAACATCTCCTACCTGTTCTCACACGGCAGAGCGCGGAATGCGCAGGCGCACTGGGGTCAGAAGGAAATGACGATTCTTAAAGAAACAGTAACTCTTTTCGCTCTCAAACGCAAAATGCACATTAACACAATAAAAAAAATAGGATAAACATGTAAATTTGCTCCTGTGACAGAAATAGAAAAAATAAAGTAACAGTGAGGTAAAAATAAATATATAAGGGGTATAAATTTAACAATATAAACAGAGTTTTATTTAGTTTTTATGACCTTTTTGTTTGTTCGTTCGGGACTTTGTATAAGATAATTTACACTGATAGATACAAAAGTTTCCCGACGGTATCAATAAGTTTAAAATAAAAACATAAACACTTCTGATAGTTTTTCACAGAGAATAACTAAAAGGTTGGGACATTGGCACACTCTTCTGACTTCAACAAACAAGGATTTGAACTTGATGCTGACGTTTCCATTTATAATGGAAGGGCCTCTTTAAAAACGGTTTTTCTGAGGTTTCTGTTGAATATTTTAGCTCCACAGGTGTTCTTACCTTCATAGTGGGTGTGAAAACAGGTCAACAAACTTCTCTTTCAGTTTTAATCTCTCAAACTACGCAGGTGGTGATAAAACCCGAGTTCTCCCGAGTTCTAACAGCCTGTATCTGTTTCATCACAAGGCCTTTGTTCGTTAGTATTCATCAGCTCCCGCAGATGAAACCACGCCTACCATGCTGCTGGCTAAAAGCTGATAGCATAAGACGTAGCAAACAGGATGAGAGAACGTCTGATGTTGCCATGCACAGCGGGGCAGGAAACAGTAAACCTTGCTCTCATAGGCTAGTGTGTTAGCCAATCAGAGTCCAGCAAATTAAAATAATGAATATGAACGAGCTCCTGCTCGAGGCCTGACGGAAGGAGCCGGAACCTGCCGAATTTTAATGCAGACAGATTGAAAGGTCTGTTAATAAATGTTTCCTGACGTTTTTTAGATATAAAATGTTTCATATTACAGGTTAATACTTCAGAAAAAACAACAAAGTCCTGAAATATGTATGAAATGGCCTCTTTAAGAACAGACCTAAAACTTTCCTTTTTGCACAATCCTATAGTCAGGGTTAGCTTGGGTTCTCCTGAGCTTTCCCTTTAGTTATGCAGCTATATTAGACTGCTGGAGGACACACTGTCCACATGTCTTCACTCTGCTGTCACTCTTTAGTCTCCATGTTTGTATTGATTGTTATTGCTGCCAATAACTGTTTCTGTTTATCTTTCTATAAACATGACAACTGGCCAAAATCCATCACTCTTTGTCTCTTTCGTATCAGCTCAGACCCCAGTCGGCTGAGGCAGAAGGCTGCCTATCCTGAGCCGGGTTCTGCTGGAGCAGGGGTGTCAAACTCATTTTAGCTCAGGGGCCACATGGAGATAATTTTATTCCCAAGTGGGCCAGACGTAGTAACTTAAAAATAACAACAACTTCAGATTTTTTTTTTTTATTTGGCCCAAAATAGTACAAGCATGTTCCGAAAATGTGCACATCATAAATATCCTCACGACAAAACACTTCAAGTAAGTTGAAAATTCTCAGCAATAAACTGTTGGAATTTTAAGAACACCATGTCTCAAAGTGGCGACGAAGGTTATATTCTTTCAGCACTGAAACAGGCTTTGAACACACCAAACACATCGCTTTCCCATTCACTTCTGTGAATAAATAGGACAATGACCATGTTTCTTGGAACACTCTGCACTGTGTTGCAGAGAGGTGTCTGAGTAAATGCCAGAATAAAAATATAATGTGCACAAATCACATCCACACAATCACAACCACTGCAGTGAAGTCTTTGCCCTGATTTCATTATTCTTTTGTATATTTATATTTTCTGCTGATCTCTCAGCGAGGGCACACGCTTTCTGCTCTGCTCCCACTCCCAGTTCTGTCTTAATCACTCTCTTTATTGTATTTTGGCTGGACCAAAGGTCAACACTCCGCACTCAAAGAATGCAGATGGGACACTCGGTTCCCCCCCCCCCCCCCCCCCC
>SSNP01000125.1:652545-675154 GCA_006937955.1 Pachypanchax playfairii | reverse complement strand
TTTTGGCTGGGACGAAGGTCAACACTCCAAACTCCCCTGAGGAGAATGCTGATGGGACACTAGGTTCCACCTCCCCTCCCCCCCGCCCACTCCAAATGCCCAGCTGGGGCAAAGACTCTCAAGGATAGAGATTTCCTGACAAAAACATCTGAGAGCGTTGCTCAGCAACGGTGTTTACATTCCTCTTGAAACACATTCACATTATCACACATTTGCAGACACGCCCCTCGATTGCCCTCGCTGTGTACGTGGTATTTGTTTAATCCCCCCTGATAAGGAGTTTCTTTGTGCTTCCACCCAGCGCCTCCTTGTGGACACTCGGTGTGAGGAACCTTTTTTTCCCTTCTCCTGACCTCATGTAGTCTCATTCATCTGTTCTTTCTAACACATAGGTTTATGCGTGTTTATGTATGTAATATGTATGTGTCATGGCCTCAGGGAGTTTTCTGACCCACATGCAGACTCACACGGACAACAGCTCAGGTGCAAAGTGAAAGTGTTTATTTACACCGTGTGCAGAATTATTAGGCAAGTTGTATTTTCGTGGATACATTTCCAATCCTAAATGTTAACAAACTCTCAAACCTGAACATTTAAGTGGAAAAAGGTGAAGTTTTGGCTTTCTTAAGAGAAAATCTACATATACACCAGAATTATGCAACTATTAGTCTGCAGAATTATTATGCAACTGATTGACAAAGAAAGATTTTCCCATCTCACTTTATTTTCACCTGTTAAAGTGAGAATAATAAACAAACTCATCATTTACAAATAAACATTTCTGAAATTACTAAAAGAAAACCTCAGTGACCAACATAACCACCCTTCTATCCCATAATAGTCACAAGCCTTCCATTCACAGAGTCAGTCGGTTTCTTGATCAGCTCAGAATCAACCTTTTGTGCTGCAGCAACCACAGCCTCCCGGACACTGTTCACACAGGTGTACTGTTTACCTTGACTGTAAACGTCCTGCTTAATAAGGACCCAAAAGTTCTCCATAGGGTTGAAGTCAGGTGAAGAGGGAGGCCATATCATTAGTTCTTTATCTTTAAGGCCTTTACTGACCAGCCACGCAGTGTGATGGAACGTTGTCTTGCATGAAAATCAAAGTCTTCTTGAAAGATGGAGACTTCTTGCTGTACCACTACTTGAAGGAAGTGTTTTCTAAATATTTGCAGGAGGTCTGAGAGTTGATTTTGAGCTAATTTTCAACCCAAAAAGGTCCAACTAGCTCATCTTTAATAATACCTGCCCATACCAATACCCCACCTCCACCTTGCTGGCGTCTGAGTCGTAGCGGAGCTCTGTGTCCATTACTGATCCAACCGCGGGCCCGTCTGGTCCATCAAGAGTCACTCTCGTCTCATCAGTCCACAAAACCTTTGAAAAATCTGTCTTCAGATATTTCTTGGCCCATTCTTGAAGTTTCAACTTCTGTGTCTTGTTAAGAGGTGGTCGGGTTTCAGCCTTTCTTACCTTGGCCATGTCTCTGAGAACTGAACACCTCGTACTTCTATGGGTTCTAATGGGTTCCTGGTAGCTTCAAGTTTGATTCTTCTCAAATTTTTGGCAGTTAGTTTCCATCTTTTCTTCTCGACACGTTTCTTGCGCCCCTGTTGACTATTTGCTACAAAACTTTTGATGGTTCTATGACCACGCCCCAATATCTTAGATATTTCAAGAGTGCTGCATCCCTGTGAAAGACTTTTTTAAATTTTTACCTTTTCAGAGTTTGTTAAATGTCTTTTTTGGCCCATTTTTCCTGAGGAGAAGAATCTGCCTAATAATTATGCACACCTTGATATAGGTTGTTAATCTCCTTAGGCCACACCCTCCCTCGTTACACATATACACATCACTTGATATGCATTAAATCCAATAAGAATTTAGGTTTTTACAGCTTGGAGTTAGAAATTATGGACAAAATGATGATATGGTAAAAATACTCACTTGCCTAATAATTGTGCACACAGTGTACAATATATTTACAATGAAATGTGAGATTGTGCAAAGAGGACTCGGGATGCTCAGGTTCTGAGGAGGATATGAGAGGTTAGTCACTGATATGGACCGAATGATCTGATGCGCACTGGAGTAGAGACTCACAGAGAACGAGGAGGATGGAGAGCTCAAGGAGGAGGAGAGGTCCAGTGATCTGAGCGGCTGTGCAGGGAGATGGTATCCTGTGTGCGCGTTGAGTGAGCGGACGTCGGAGAGCGGGCAGGCAGGGTGGAGGAGCTCGGGAACAGGCTGATGTGTGCGGGGAGACTCAGGAGGGATCTTCACAAGGAGCGGGAGTGTTCGGATGTTGATCCTGGAGAGAGAACAGGTTACTCACAAACAAAATACTTAAAATACTTTTTAACTTTA
The DNA here is from genome assembly GCA_006937955.1 of Pachypanchax playfairii. NCBI lineage: Eukaryota > Metazoa > Chordata > Actinopteri > Cyprinodontiformes > Aplocheilidae > Pachypanchax > Pachypanchax playfairii. Next base: position 672,782 of record SSNP01000125.1, on the reverse strand, counting down.
GCACTAGGAAACTCTGAAGTGGCTTTGGTATGTTATCAGTTCGGTCAACAACCNAAAAATTGATACACTTGATGTATCAGCGTCGAAATTAAACTGGACTCCAAACAGTCCGCCTCCTTATATTGTTTCCTTCTCTTTGATTTCTTGCTTGTATGTTCTCTCAATGTAAGTCGCTTTGGATAAAAGCGTCTGCTAAATGACAGTAGTAGTAGTAGTAGTAGTAGTAGTAGTAGTAGTATTTAACAAGTTTGCATGAAAATTTAAAAAAATGCCCAGAAACCGAAAGGTTGCATTAAAGACCTACTAATACAGTTTATAAGCAGAAAAAAAATCTGTTTTGGGGGTGAGTTTTGGATAAAAGCGTCTGCTAAATGACAGTAGTAGTAGTAGTAGTAGTAGTAGTAGTGAGTTACGCTTTAAAATGATTAAAAAATGGAAACTGTAAATGAAAGAAATCAATCATTTGCCCCAAGATTTATGAAAATAACAAATTTATTGACCTAATTTGCATATAATGTCGTCACAGATAATTTCATTTCTTTACAACCTTCTAGAATCAGACAACTCTTAAAGAACAGTGGGTGCTAAACATTTTCATACATCTTTTTTATGTATTGTTGTTTAATGTTTTTCTAATTTCACATGCAAAACTCAGGACAAAAATAATCACATTATAGGATTTTTAAAAGACTTTTTACTGACTGTATTCACAAAAAAATCTATATATTGCAAAAAAGTAATCACCATGTTTAGTGTTGTATCCTGAACATTCACAAGACCAAAGCGTGTTATCTGATCTTCTTTGGGGGTGGGACATAAATAAATAAAGTAAAAATTTGAGTAAAAAGTTTTTATTAAAACATGAATTTAACTGACAGACTAAACTTTCTCTCTGCTGTTTTAGAAGAACTACAGTTTAATGATTACTACAGACTCCAACAGCTTAAATGAGACTTCAAACAAACACCAATATCCAAGGGAGCAGATGGCACTGGGGACGGATGGGACGTGTCCCCCTCAGATTCATAGTGATACTGATCGGTCCCTCCCACTTTTACAGACAGCACGGACGACAAACACCACCAGTAATACAGAATACTATCGCAGCGCGCATCAAAAGCCCGGCGCCTGTACTCATCAGCCAACGGTGCATTTCTGTTATACAGAAAAGTTGGAATTTCCAGAATTCAAGTAAGAATCTTTCGCCATGAAGTCCGATCTCTTACTCGAAAGTTGGATTAATCTTCCCATATGGTACCTGCTGCTTATGTACTGGTAAACACTAGCAAGCTTAGTTGCGCATCTGAAAGGCTGCAAAGTGCGTATCATTTTACCATGGCATTATATGTTGAGCCGAACTCAAACTTCCACCACACACGCCGTTCAATTGAACATACCACAAGGGTCCTACGGAGAAATCGCCACCTGCGCCTGTCGCGGTTATCGCTGCTCTACTACCATAGAGCAGCGGGAGATTTCAAGTCGAGTGAGGCACAAAATGAAAAACCAAAAAACAATAACATCGTTTTTTAAAAATAATAACAATGTAAGTAGGTCCTACTCCTATTCTGCACACCTGTTGCCTTTCCCAAATGTGGCAGATAATCTCGTTTTAAACGTTGTAAAGTTGAGTAGCCTAGCTATTCTGACATAAAAAAAATAAAAAAAAATCCCAGCATTAATCTTCTCCGAAAGAATCCTAACTGTAAAGTAAACTTTTTTAGACTGGGAGACAGCTGGGTCCCCCCCAGTCTCAAAATCCTATCTGCACCCCTGCCAATATCTGTTACAGGATTAACAGAATTACACCTTCTCACCTGTGTGAGTTCTCATGTGACGGAGTAAACTACCTCTTTGACTAAAACCTTTTCCACAGGTCTGACATAAGAAAGGCTTCTCACCTGTATGAGTTCTCATGTGATCGAGTAAGTTACCTTGTTGACTGAAACATTTTCCACAGGTCTGACATGAAAAAGGCTTCTCACCTGTGTGAGTTCTCATGTGACCGAGTAAATTATGTCTTTGACTGAAACCTTTTCCACAGGTCTGACATAAGAAAAGTTTCTCGCCTGTGTGAGTTCTCATGTGACCGAGTAAATTATGTCTTTTACTAAAGCTTTTTCCACAGGCCTGACATGAGAAAGGCTTCTCACCTGTGTGAGTTCTCATGTGTATGAGTAAACTACCTCTTTGACTGAAACCTTTTCCACAGGCCTGACAAGAGAAAGGCTTCTCACCTGTGTGAGTTCTCATGTGATGTTTTAAACAAAATTTTTGAGAGAAGCTTTTTCCACAGGTCTGACATGAGAAAGGCTTCTCACCTGTGTGAGTTCTCATGTGACTGAGTAAACCAGCCCTTTCTCTGAAACCTTTTCCACAGGTCTGACATAAGAAAAGCATCTCACCTGTGTGAGTTCTCATGTGACGGAGTAAATGATGTCTCTTACTAAAGTTTTTTCCACAGGTCTGACATGAGAAAGGCTTCTCACCTGTGTGAGTTCTCATGTGATGTTTTAAAACATTTTTAGAGAAGCTTTTTCCACAGGTCTGACATGAGAAAGGCTTCTCACCTGTGTGAGTTCTCATGTGACTGAGTAAACCATGTCTTTGACTAAAGCTTTTTTCACAGGCCTGACATGAGAAAGGCTTCTCACCTGTATGAGTTCTCATGTGATGTTTTAAAACATTTTTAGAGAAGCTTTTTCCACAGGTCTGACATGAGAAAGGCTTCTCACCTGTGTGAGTCCTCATGTGATCTTTTAAAACATTTTTACAAGTGAAGCTTTTTCCACAGGTCTGACATGAGAAAGGTTTCTCACCTGTGTGAGTTCTTATGTGACTGAGTAAACTCCATCTTTGACTAAAGCTTTTTTCACAGGCCTGACATGAGAAAGGCTTCTCACCTGTATGAGTTCTCATGTGACTGAGTAAACTACCTCTTCGACTAAAGCTTTTTCCACAGGTCTGACATGAGAAAGGCTTCTCACCTGTGTGAGTTCTCATGTGATCAAGTAATTTACTTTGTTTACTGAAACATTTTCCACAGGTTTGACATGAGAAAGGCTTCTCACCTGTGTGAGTTCTCATGTGACTGAGTAAATTATGTCTTTGACTGAAACCTTTTCCACAGGTCTGGCATGAGAAAGGCTTCTCACCTGTGTGAGTTCTCATGTGACCGAGTAAACTACCTCTTTGACTGAAACCTTTTCCACAGGTCTGGCATGAGAAAGGCTTCTCACCTGTGTGAGTTCTCATGTGACTGAGTAAACCATGTCTTTGACTAAAGCTTTTTTCACAGGCCTGACATGAGAAAGGCTTCTCACCTGTATGAGTTCTCATGTGATGTTTTAAAACATTTTTAGAGAAGCTTTTTCCACAGGTCTGACATGAGAAAGGCTTCTCACCTGTGTGAGTCCTCATGTGATCTTTTAAAACATTTTTACAAGTGAAGCTTTTTCCACAGGTCTGACATGAGAAAGGTTTCTCACCTGTGTGAGTTCTTATGTGACTGAGTAAACTCCATCTTTGACTAAAGCTTTTTTCACAGGCCTGACATGAGAAAGGCTTCTCACCTGTATGAGTTCTCATGTGACTGAGTAAACTACCTCTTCGACTAAAGCTTTTTCCACAGGTCTGACATGAGAAAGGCTTCTCACCTGTGTGAGTTCTCATGTGATCAAGTAATTTACTTTGTTTACTGAAACATTTTCCACAGGTTTGACATGAGAAAGGCTTCTCACCTGTGTGAGTTCTCATGTGACTGAGTAAATTATGTCTTTGACTGAAACCTTTTCCACAGGTCTGGCATGAGAAAGGCTTTTCGCCTGTGTGAGTTCTCATGTGACACTTCATATATCTTTTTAGACTAAAGCATTTTCCACAGGTTTGACATGAGAAAGACTTCTCACCCATGTGAGTGTTTTTGTGTTGTTCTAGTTTTTGATGGTCTACATTATCTCTGTGATTTCTGGTTTGAGGACGTCTCTGATTTTCTATCAGCTTCTCTTCATAGATCGATTCATCGTCTTCATTTCTGCTTCCTTCCTTATCTTGATTCTGAGCTTCAGTAGAGTTCTGAGACCAGAGTTGTTCCGTGTTTGGTTCTAATTTCCTGTGGTCTCTTTCTTCATCAGTTGGTGTCACCATGAACGTATTTGACTCCAGCTTCAGTACAAACTGCTCTTCATCCTTAATTACACAGAGTTCCTTCAGTTCCTCTTTGATCTGTGGACTCTTTGTTTCCTCTTGTGAATGTTCCTGCTTCCATTGTTCTTCTTTAATCTGTGAACATTTGGAATCTTCTTGTGGAGGTTCTAGATCCTGCTGTTCTATTTTAATCTGTGGAGGTTTGAGTTCTTCTTGAGGATGTTCTGGTTCCTCCTGGTCCAAATTGGAGTGTCTCTCCATATTCCTCAAATCTTCCTCCTCCCAGACATAACGCTGACGGAGTTCTGGACACACAAACAAAATAAAATTCTTATTAATGTAACTATGAGAAAAAACATTTCCACTTTAATAATTTGATGCATCTAAAGATGGTTTGGGAAGAACTTCAATTAACAACGTAATCACATAGAGTTTTTTCTGCAGACCCACATCAATACTGGAGAAACTTTTTATTGGCGAAATTATTTTGATGTGTTATTTCACCGCTTCATATCAATATTGATATCAATAACAATATTACATTTGTGCTTTGTACCGTAGTCACTTTTCCACATAAATCTGGATACTCAGACTTCAGGTAATAAAGACCAGAAAGTTTGCGAGGCTACAAGCGAGATCAGCAGACGAAATAACTATCCAAAGGACACCTCTGTGCAAAGCGAGACGTAGAAAAGGAGCGTGCTCTGGGTGTCTCAGGTATATATAACTTACCATGACGTCACCCAGGTCACGACCAATGGTGTGGCTTTGTTGGTGTATGAACTCAACCTTTCTACTGCACACGCGTAGATATCCAGGTGCTAAGCACCGCCCTCTGGCGGTCAGAAGGAATGAAATAGAACCAGGAAACAGAATATGAACAAAATCAGCATTATAAATGGTTTGGATCCATATAAATCAGCCAAAAAAGACTGGAGCACCAACAACGACTTGCTGCCGCTGCAGATGTCCAGATGTTATACATTACTGTTGTATGTTATTTACAACAAGGATCCAAGCGAGCCAACGTGACTTTGTTATGTTGGACATTTGGTCTCTGTAGCTCTGCTTCCAAGTAAAAGATTGCTCATTGTTGATCTTTTTTGTTTGCTATCATGTTTTGCGCTCTTGCAGCCCACAACACAGCAACGAGTTATTATTTCTGAGCAATACCCGATCGAATAAAAGACAATTGCGAATCTCCGCCGTGTCGTGTATCCTGCGCTTGCCAAATTTACAAGAATGTTCTCGTCAAGAGAAAAACTGCACAAACCCATAACTATGTTCCTCACTGTAGGCGAGCGGTGTCCAAACGGTACTCACATGACTGAGCCTCTCCAAGGACACTCTGGTGGGAGCTCTGTGATAACGTTGCTTAGTGATTTCTTCATTCTCTTTATAATGATGAAACAACTAGGGATGCACCGATCCACATTTTTCAATTCCGACACAGATACCGATATCAGAGGTTTAGTATCGGTCGATATCGATCCGATACTGATACAGAAAAACACAGCTCCAGGTGATTAAATACAGGAATATCAAATCAAATTTTTTTAATTAGCAGCTGGAATCCCGTAACTGCAACAACCAGCTGTCCATCCATGACAATAAAGTTCAGTATCCTCTCTGTAATTTTAGATGTAATCCACTATTAGGTGGAAACTTTTCCCCTCTTACATATATATATATATATATATATTTTTTTTTTTTAAGTAGTAACCAAAGACACACTTGTAATTTACAGCCTTGAGTGTTAAATGCACGTTTACAAACTAGCAGCACATGTGCATTAAAACATTTCACTAAAATTGAAATAGCTGTTTAATAAATGAAACTTTCCTAAATCAAAATGAATAAAAAATACTTTTCCAAGACCAAAACAAAAAAACAGTAATAACAAAAGATCCAATGAGCAAAAATAAAAACAAATCAGTACGATCTTCAGGACATATTATAAAGTTTTGTCTCTACTAAAGACTCGTCCTCTTATTTGTAGCTCTGTTCAAACCTTTTTTGTGTAAATATGAGAAATGAGCTGATTAAAACTCTGTCCTGCTGATCAACACGTCGGTGTTCAGAGCAAAGTGATTTCAACAGACTTTCTCTTCCATCTGCACATTTTGTGTCAAACTTTTATTGCGAAATAATTTAGCACTTATATTTATATATTTATGAAGTTGGACAGTTGTCATGGAAACCGTGTCTTTGGTGCGTGTCAGCTTTTGTACTTTTCTGCTCATATGGGACCGAACGGGTCAGAAAGTTCTGCCTGTTTCAGGGTGGAAGGCTGAAGGAGATTTTACTGTCTGAGTTATGACCCGCAGATTGACACACTGCAGCTTTATGCTGCTGTTGTAAGTGCTGGAAAACGTTACATGTGCATGTGCTCAAACTTTTGTTCGGGACGTGTTTTCGGAGGACTCTGTAGAATACACGTTTCTGTTGTTCAATCCAAAACCTCCAAATCAGCGAGCCACTATCTTCATTTTCCACCGTTTGTGACAATGATGTGAGGCTGTCTCTAGCAACAGGACACATGTGTGTGTGTGTTTGAAGAAGTCTCAGCTTGGTACAAACAGGCTGCTCAGCTTCACCGCGGAGGCGGAGCCGTGTGCGAGACAGACAGGGAAGAAGGGAACAAGTAGAGGAGCGACTCTGTCGCTGTAATTTCAACTCAAAACAAGCCATCTCGAGAAAAACATTCATTTTCCTATATCGTTTATGAAAAATTCTCGATATTGTTACAAATCTATATCGCCCAGCCCTAGAGGCTGAGGTGGTGTGACAAAGTTCCACATGGCTGGTTCTTTTGCTCGCTCCATTTTGAAATCAATTTGAGACGCTCTGCACAGCATTTTTTACAAACAAATAACTGAAAAGTGGGGTGTGCGTAATTATTTATTGGGTTTCATCTTGACTTGGTACAGAGTTCTTCTGGCTCCAGACGGATTGCATCTACTACTACTACTACTACTACTACTACTACTACTACTACTACTACTGTCATTTAGCAGACGCTTTTATCCAAAGCGACTTACATTGAGAGAACATACAAGCAAGAAATCAAAGAGAAGGAAACAATATAAGGAGGCGGACTGTTTGGAGTCCAGTTTAATTCCGACGCTGATACATCAAGTGTATCAATTTTTTTTTTTTTTTTGTGAGAGATAAATTCTCAAATCGCTATCATAAATCATAAATTAATCCTACATTAAGACTGAAAGTGTTCTTTAAAGAGGTGAGTCTTAAGTCTGCTCTTAAAAGTAGCTGCAGACTTGGTAGGTCTTTCCACCATCGGGGGACAACAGAGGAGAAGAGTTTGGAACATGATCTCATGCCACGTTGTGGTGGAAGCGCTAGGCGTCTTTCAGCGGCTGAGCGTAGCTGACGCGTGGGAATGTAGGTTTGGATGAAGGAGTGAAGGTAAGTAGGAGCTGTGTGTGTTAGAGTCTGGTAAGCCAGAAGCAGAGCTTTGTATTTGATGCGTGCTGCAACTGGAAGCCAGTGCAGGGAAATGAGCAGCGGAGTGACATGAGCCCTCTTGGGCTGGTTGAAGACCAGACGAGCTGCTGCGTTCTGAATCATCTGCAGAGGTTTAACCGAGGACGCCGGAAGACCGGCCAGCAATGAGTTGCAGTAGTCGATCCGGGACAAGACCAGGGCCTGGACCAGAAGCTGTGTGGTGTGGTCTGTGAGGAAGGCTCTGATTTTCCTGATGTTGTAAAGAGCGAATCGACATGAGCGAGCTACGGAGTTACGGAGCATCTGATTAAACAAGGAGTAAATATATGTCAAAGTTAATTTACATTAGTATTGTACTTTTAACACGTTGGTGGCAAAAGAAAGTCATTATTAAAAGGTTATTAAAAATACCAAAAAACATTTTAAATGACACATACAGTATCCTCCAGCACCACACAACCCAAGTCAGGAGTAAGGGGTGGAAAATGAATAATTAAAATGAAATTGTATTTTTTAAAATAAAATAAAAAAGAGATTAGAGTTATATCTGTTAAACTCAAACATTCTTCATAAGCAGCATCAAGACTTCCAACTCTGCTTCTGAAAAAAATGATGCCATTTTTTCCACCTTTACTTTCCATTGTGACTCATGAACTCGGTGATCCATTGAGAGGGTCTTTATGTGTTCAGGCTGCGCTCATGAACTCTGGTTAACAAGGAGTAGGTTGATTAACCAGATTCTTATCAGGTGTTCTGGAACCAACATACTCAGGCTAAACAGGTTCTTGGTTGGTTAACCATGGGTTTACCAGATGGTAAGTTAACCAAGCTTTCTGGAACGGACCCCAGGCATGTCCCCTCTATAAATATAACCTCATTGAATGTTGAATTCTGCAGTTCTACTTAAATCACTCTTTATCTTATTTTGGCTGGGCTGAAGGTCAATGCTCCAACCTCCCTGAGTATTTGTAGATAGGACACTCGGTCCCCCCCCCCCTCCCCCCTGCCCCCCCTCCCACTCCGAATGCCCAGCTGGGGCATACAGACTCTCAAGGACAGCGGTTCCCTAGCAAAAACATCTGAGAGCGATGCTCAGCGATGGTGTTTACATTCCTCTTGCAGCACACTCACATATCAAATCACTGGGAAACGGTCTGCGCCCCAGCAACTGACACAGCCGCCATCTTGGCAGTGTACTAGTGAAATCACACACAAAACAAAACAAACACAACAATTCACATTAGAATAAAAGCTGCACATGCAGCTGCTATAAGTTATTTAAACTAGGCCTGTCAATCGATTAAAATTTTTAATCGCGATTAATCGCATGAGTGTCCATAGTTAACTCATGATTAATCGCAGATTAATCACCCTTTTGGCTACACTTATAAGTAATGGAGTGAACAAGTGTACTTTATGAAAGTATGTTTATTATAACTCTTAACAGTGTAACACTGTGCAAAAAGTAGTACATTACAAGATCATTTTATGAAGTATACTTTTTTTAGACTAAATTGCAACATTTAAATCCCTCCCTGTTGTCTGCTGTCAGGTATGCAAGCTTTTTAAAGAAATGTGGACAGTCTTCGTTGGGTGCATAAGCATTTAAAATAGTAATTTTCAGTCCAGCAATCATCCCTACAACCATAACATAACGACCCTCTGAATCCTGAAACACCTTTTCACATTTAAAATATATAGATAAAGTAATATAAAAACATGGCAGCCTAAACAAACAAGAAGTTATAGAAAATAGTGTTTGGTGGATGATAATCATTTCAATTGAAATTCAAAAATGTATTTTCAATCCCAGAGTAAAATTAATCATTGTTGTAGCTCAGACTAATCAAGTCTAACCGCCAGGTTTAGTGTACGTGAATACCGAGAGACTTGATTCTCACGGCGAGTAAAAAAAACACTCAAAACAATTTTCGTTTTCGTTCATTGATTTAACGGAAGCTTAATAAAGCAAGAACTTCGACAGGGAAACTTGTCCTTTTATCAGTCTAGTTTCAGTCTAGCGAGAAACTGATCTGAAGGGCTGTGAAGCTTGTCGGCTCCGCCCCTCTGGCTGCGGTGCGCGCTCCCGAGACAGGGGAAACAGAATATTTCAGGGGAACACATTTTCGCACAAGACCGGTCTTAATAGAGCCGGTGTGATGTTGTAGTTTTCTAACGTAACGAGTTTTTTGCAAAATCGTGGAGAAAAACTACAACGGGCTGGCCCAAATAGAACGAGCGTTAATCTCGCGATAAAAAAAATTAACGCCGTTAAAATGGGTTTCAGTTAACGTCATTAATAACGCGTTTAACTGACAGCACTAATTTACACATCAGAAAAAATACAAGCACAAAAATACTTCTCTGTGAGTTTGTGAAGAAATCTGTTAATTACTGAGATCTAATAAAAGTGGAGCCCTTTTCTAGTTTTCTATTCAAGCTTCACAGTTGGTGAACTATTCTAAACAATCCGTCTTCCCCCGGGGAGGGAGCTGTCCGACCTTTTTCTCTCTCTCAAAGTAAATATTTAAGCTGCAGCTGGATAAATGACCTACTTTCTGATACATTGTTGATTTAATGCCATTTGATATGAAAATAAAAACATACAAACCTAATCTGTGCAGTCGGACTTTGGGACTAAAATGTTTTTCTTGGGTTTGTCTCCACATCTCTGTTGTCTTTTCTTGATTCTAATATTCCTTTAACAGACAGGAAGCAGTTACTACTGAGCTCCAAACCGCTGGACTTCTTTTACAGAGGAAAAACGGTCCGCTTCAGCGCACCAGACGCTGTTGTGCGCGCATGCGCAGACGAATTGCAGCCCGGATACGCAGTTCTTTCAAAATAAAAGTGGCTTCCGATTTGTGTTCTATCACATTGACGCATACATACTGGAAAGAAAGATCATTGGACTATCTAAATTATAATTTTCACGTCTTAATATTGAATCCAGTTCATTTACACATTGTAGAAGCTTTTGTTTTAAAACAAGTAAATGAGGCGTCTCACTGCAGCCTTTGTCTCATCAACAGAACATTTAAAATTCACTTCATAAGAACATTGTTCAATCTTAAAAACTGCATCCTGCATCTTCAGAATCATGGAGGCTAAATGTCTCCCAGGCCTCCATATGATTCCATCGTCTGCAACAAGTTTTATATTTCACTGAAGCAAGGGAGTAATCATCATCTCAGAAGTGAGGGGACACATTTTTGAAAGATTGCAATAAGCACTAACTCTACATGGAAATGAAAGAAAATTGGGCTCATTACTAGCATAAACTAGCTGGTCTTTAACATAGTTAAATCAGTACTAAATAACTTTTCTGCAGCCGTGTCTCAGACAGCCGTTGTTGGAACCGGTGTTCTGTTGAAATATGCTACCTGTTGAGATGTGCTACCAATTCCTTCTGCACATGTGCCATTACACAGTCTTAACTCCTTCAATTTTAATTATATTGATTAAAAGTTACTGGTTTCTTTATTTTAATTTTGACTGAGTTCCATAAAAGAGATTTATGGTTTCAACAAGGGGGGACTGATAAGGCCAAATTTTAGTAACATTTCTGCAGACAGGTTACAGTGACAAAGAGTTCTTGTTTATGCTTCCAGCTGCAGTCTCAGACATATTATGATGACCATATTCTGATAGCTCACGGTATCAGCGTACCTATAAAAACATCCAAGCTGCAGTGATCTGCAGAGTCTTATTGCATCTGCCTTTGCATTTCTCTTGAACACTCTCACTTCATGATTTTATGGAATAAATTCTTCTTTATAAAGCTTCACTCGCCTGACTTATTTTATTTATTTATTTATATTTTAAAACTTTTTCTTTTTTTTATTAAAAAAAAATTGTACAGACAAAGAACAAATAACAGGAAAATATGTATGCATATATAAAGAAAACACACATTCACACACATATGCACACACACTAAATAAATAAATAAACGGAAAGAAAGAAAGAAAGAAAGAAAGAAAGAAAGAAAGAAAGAAAGAAAGAAAGAAAGAAAGAAAGAAAGAAAGAAAGAGATAAGTATATAGTCTCACATCACATAATACATTATTTGCCTAATAGTTCTTTAGTCAAAACATAAACTCATATTATCAAGTAGACAATAGTGGTTGCAGGACACTTTGGTTTAAAGCAGATAAATATGGATTCCAAAGTTGATTAAATGCCTTGGTATTTCCCCGCTGGGAGAATTTAATCTTTTCAAGTTTCAAAAAGAAAAGAAAATCATGAACCCACTGCATATAGATGGGTGGCAGAGAGTCCTTAAATTTGAATAAAATAATTCTACCAGTCAAAAGTGTGATGAAGGCAGTACAATCAAGATCATCTCAAATCATGAGATGTTCCAAATATGCCCAATAGGGGGCATGGTTGTATTGATTTACCAATAACAGACCTTATTAAAGTGAAAATGTTTTGCCAAAATGGTTTTAGTTTTATGCAAGACCAGAACATACAGTATGGACGTGGTTGGCAGGAGTAGCACCACACCGATTGCAATTTGGGTTCACATCTTGAAAAATCTTTGCCATCTTTTAGTTGGTCCAGACACAGCGGTAAATGATTGTTTTGCACAAACAGAAGAGGTGTGGACCCTGTTTAGGACGGACTGCCAGAGTGTTATATTTAACTCGCCTGAGGTGCACTGGTGAGACAGTGCGACCCTGCCTCGTTGGACATTTCGTCCAGAGTCACTGGGGAAGGAAACAACGAGATTCGGGTTTTGTTTTATATTTTAATGACGGACACATTTGAACTGTATTAATAAAAGTCTTAGTCTCCTCTACATGGTCAGTGTCTCCCTCCTTCTCCGGTATGATGCCATGCACGGTTGCCGGTTCGAGTACTGCTGAGATCCTAACAACGAGCAGTGGGGGATCAGAGGTACCAGGGGGTCCGCCAGTGGCAGACACACTCTGGTGGTGGAAAGCCTTTTTTTTTTTTTGCCTCCATCTTCAGATTGGACCTTTTTTTTATATCCACCACAGATCTCTCTGAAGAACTCACAGCATTGACGGTTTCAGCAACGCTGTGTCACTCTGTGGATTTTCTCTTATTTGTTATGTCACTGCTGTGACCTCCAAAAAACACTTCCTGTCGTTTTTCCACCCACAAGAACCTCAATTTCTGCTTTGGTGAAGTTGATCTTCCTTGATCTGCGGTCGCCATCTTATTGGTGGAAGGCAGTCATGAGTCGGGTCATGTATATGCACAAGGCACTTTGCATTGACCATTTACGGTAGAAAGTGGGCGTGTTGAGGGCGGGATGTGATCCAGAAACACCTGAGCACATTTCTAGGTAGCGTGTGATTTATAAAGCGGAGATTACGTGCAGCTGTGCGTACGCCATGTTTTATAGGTCCCAAACTTACTTGGCTTAAGTAGATTTTATTTCCTGAGCTTAAGTACGAGGTGGCAACTAATCCCAGACCCAGGAGTTGATCCTTCCCCTCTGAGGCAGAACAAAGCAGACCACCAGGAACACCGACGCCACAGACCACCACTATGCACTCCCGACTAGATGGCCAGGTCCTCCCCCGTCCCCCAGCCCCAGGCGGCAGGCAGAGAACAGGGATGTGAGAAGACCCTGAGCCTCACTCCTCCCGCTCAGATGAGTTGATAGTGTTAAATGTTCCAACGTGCAGATAAAAACGTTTAAATACTGGAAGTATTTGGAGATCCAAAGAGAATCACTGAGCTCATGTAAGCATCACTGCTGTGTGAAGAATGAAACGGACTGCACTAACTTTATGTGTCAGCTCCAGCATCCTGCAGCTCGTATTTCCACATGCAGGTGAGAAATAAGAAACCTCAGGAAAGTGTTTCACCTTCACAGGCACAATAAATATCCTCTCAGCTCTGAACTCTGCAATGTGTGTCTATATAAAATGAAGAACATCCGTTTGAGTCCGTGTCACTGGACAGAAGTTCCTCTCATTTTTCTTGTTTGCTTGGGGCCCAGAGTAAAAGCCTGGCTTGAACAGAAAACAACAGAGAGCTGAGGATCCTGCTCAGAGATGAGTCGCTGTCTGACGAGGGGCATCATTCTTTCTGACATCTAAACCAGTTTTTGCTCTTAAAAATGATGGTGGTTAGAAGCACGGAGGGAGTCTGGGATAAAAAAAAATCCACCCGTGGCTGGATGTGGATCTCAGGCCGTCTTTAATAAAGAAGCAATGTGTTCAACCGGACTTTGAAATCCATCACTAATCCATATTGGACGATGATGACAGGGTTGCTACTACGAATTAATACCGTCTTTGTTCTTTTTACAATTTCAAACTGTAACTAAATTAACACCATTTGGACTGTTTTATATAATATTATAATTGGAAGTTTAAACATTTAAAGACTTTTATTTGGAAGTTTCTTTTAGGAAACCAAAAGTTTTACTCTAAATAAAACTCCTCCATGTAATGTTGAGGTTCCAGACCTTGGAGTCGTTTGTCCTTCGCTCTTCTTCTTTCCTTGTTTTGGTTACCTCTTATCACAGGTGAGACCTGGGCAGGTACATACCAGCTGCAGTCCCGCCTACTGCCCTCGTCACACCTGCAATCAATCAATCTGCTGTTCAAGATCATCCAGACACCTTCCACTGATCGAGTCCAGGCTGAGTCATCTGAGTTAGTTTTATTTTTACTTCCTAAAGCGATTTTCTTTAGATTTGCGCCTCCTTTTTTCCTCTCGTCTCCTTGGTGGAACTCCCAGCTGCTGATTGCTGGACTGTAGCTCACCTTGGTGTGAGAAAGTGGCTCTTGATGAAGCCGTAGATATCCTCTGATTAAATTCTGTGGATAATAGAAACATCTCTGCCTCGCTGCTCTCCATCACAGCTCACCTCCTGGGCTCACCTGCATTGTCTTCTTCTGGTCTCTGGACTTCCTCTCAACCTGTAAAATAAGTTTAGCTGTTGTTCAAATCAACGACTTTGCAGCTGTTTCAATGACCCCGTGTTAATCTGCCTCTCCTCTCTGCCTTCAGGTTACTGACTGCTCCAGCTCTGTAACGATCTACATGTTTTATAATAAACATTTTTACCACTCAGGCTCTGCATTTTCAGCTTCTTGGTAATAAAATACACTCAGCTTGTAATAAGAGGAAATGAGCAAATGTACTGCTCATCATGTGCAGTCATGTAGTTTTTGTTATAATATTTTGATCAGTAAAGGTTTGGTAGTGTGGAGATGGATGTAGTATGGACTGTCACCAGCAGGTGGGAGCGCTGGTTCTGAGGTGGTCCTGCTCCAGGACCCAGATACTAGCATACAGCAAACCCAGATAAACACTAACATTTTGTCCAAACATGAACATGAGCTCAGATGAAGCCCACAACATGTAGCTCTACCTGTATTGTTCTTTAGTCTAAGGTAGACTTGTATCATTAGAAGGGTTTAATAGTTTGTAATTTATGTGCTAGCTAACTTTTCTTTGTTTATTGACTCACCATTTCTCTTTCTACCGTTTATAATTTTAGCTGTTTGAAGTATTTTTTTTATAAGTGTAAAGTGTTGCTGCTAATTTGCACCAACGCTGTTAAGGAATATATGTTTAGTATTATCAAATATATTATTGGGTTTATTTAACAAGAAAATTGTCCGACCTGAAGGTGAAGGATATGGAAATGTATTTAAACTGCTAGTCGTTGTTGAGCTGGCCTGACACCTGATACCTGATACCTGATACCTGACACCTGATACCTGACACCTGACACCTGACACCTGACACCTGACACCTGACACATGACACCTGACACCTGACGCCTGACACCTGACACCTGACGCCTGACGCCTGACACATGACGCCTGACGCCAGACACATGACGCTTGACGCCTGACGCCTGACACTTCATGCTTGACACCTGACGCCTGACACCTGACACCTGGTACGACGCCTGACACGTCACGCTTGACACCTGACGCCTGACACCTGATACCTGATACCTGATACCTGATACCTGATACCTGATACCTGATACCTGACACCTGATACCTGACACCTGACAACTGACACATGACACCTGACACCTGGCATGACACCTGATGCCTGACACATGACACCTGACACCTGACACATGACACCTGACACCTGATGCCTGACACATGACACCTGACACCTGACACATGACACCTGATGCCTGACACCTGACACATGACACCTGACACCTGACGCCTGACACCTGACACCTGACACCTGACACCTGACACCTGACACCTGATACCTGACACCTGACAACTGACACATGACACCTGACACCTGGCATGACACCTGATGCCTGACACATGACACCTGACACCTGACACATGACACCTGACACCTGACGCCTGACACCTGACACCTGACACCTGACACCTGACACCTGACACCTGACGCCTGACACCTGACACCTGACGCCTGACACCTGACACCTGACACCTGACACCTGACACCTGACACCTGACACCTGACACCTGACACCTGACACCTGACACCTGACACCTGACACCTGACACCTGACACCTGACACCTGACACCTGACACCTGACGCCTGACGCCTGACACATGACGCCTGACGCCAGACACATGACGCTTGACGCTTGACGCCTGACACCTGACGCCTGACACCTGACACCTGACGCCTGACACCTGACACCTGACACCTGACGCCTGACACCTGACACCTGACACCTGACACCTGACGCCTGACGCCTGACACATGACGCCTGACGCCAGACACATGACGCTTGACGCTTGACGCTTGACGCTTGACGCCTGACGCCTGACACCTGACGCCTGAGACCGGACGCCTGACGCTTGACGCCTGACACTTCATGCTTGACACCTGACACCTGACACCTGGTACGACGCCTGACACGTCACGCTTGACACCTGACGCCTGACACCTGATACCTGATACCTGATACCTGATACCTGATACCTGATACCTGATACCTGACACCTGATACCTGACACCTGACAACTGACACATGACACCTGACACCTGGCATGACACCTGATGCCTGACACATGACACCTGACACCTGACGCCTGACACCTGACACCTGACACCTGACACCTGACGCCTGACGCCTGACACATGACGCCTGACGCCAGACACATGACGCTTGACGCCTGACGCCTGACACCTGACGCCTGACGCCTGACACTTCACGCTTGACACCTGACGCCTGACACCTGACACCTGGTACGACGCCTGACACGTCACGCTTGACACCTGACGCCTGACACCTGATACCTGATACCCGATACCTGATACCTGATACCTGATACCTGATACCTGATACCTGACACCTGATACCTGATACCTGACACCTGACGCCTGACACATGACACCTGACGCCTGACGCCTGACACCTGACGCCTGATGCCTGACGCCTGACACCTGATGCCTGACGCCTGACGCTTGACGCCTGACACCTGACGCCTGACACCTGACGCCTGACACCTGATACCTGACGCTTGACACCTGACGCCTGACACCTGACACCTGATACCTGACACCTGAGACCTTACACCTGGCATGACACCTGACGCTTGACGCCTGACACCTCACGCTTGACGCCTGATACCTCACGCTTGACGCTTGACACCTCACGCTTGACGCCTGACGCCTGACACCTGACACCTGACACCTGACACCTGACACCTGACACCTGACACCTGACACCTGATACCTGATACCTGACGCCTGACGCCTGATGCCTGATACCTGACACCTGACGCCTGACACCTGACGCCTGACGCCTGACACCTCACGCTTGACGCCTGACACCTCACGCTTGACGCTTGACGCTTGACGCTTGACGCTTGACACCTGACGCCTGACACCTGATACCTGACGCTTGACACCTGACACCTGACACCTGACGCCTGACACCTGGCATGACACCTGACGCTTGACGCCTGACACCTGACGCCTGACACCTCAGGCTTGACGCCTGACACCTTACGCTTGACGCTTGACACCTCACGCCTGACACCTCATGCCTGATACCTGACACCTGACACATGACGCCTGACACATGTCACATGACACCTGATACCTGATACCTGATACCTGATACCTGATACCTGACACCTGATACCTGACACCTGGCATGACGCCTGACGCTTGATGCCTGACACCTGACGCCTGACACCTGACACTTGGCACGACGCCTGACACATGACGCCTGATACCTGACACCTGACACCTGATACCTGATACCTGATACCTGATACCTGATACCTGATACCTGATACCTGATACCTGATGCCTGATGCCTGATGCCTGACACCTGACACCTCACGCCTGATACCTGACACCTGATACCTGATACCTGATACCTGATACCTGACACCTGATACCTGACACCTGGCATGATGCCTGACGCTTGATGCCTGACACCTGACGCCTGACACCTGGCACGACGCCTGACACATGACACCTGACGCCTGATACCTGACACCTGATACCTGATACCTGATACCTGATACCTGATGCCTGATGCCTGACGCCTGACACCTCACGCCTGATACCTGACACCTGATACCTGACACCTGGCATGCTGACACCTGGCAGATGCCTGACACCTGATACCTGATACCTGATACCTGATACCTGATACCTGATACCTGATACCTGACACCTGGCACGACGCCTGACACATGACACCTGACGCCTGATACCTGACACCTGATGCCTGACACCTGATACCTGACGCCTGACACCTGACACCTGACACCTGACACCTGACGCCTGACACCTGACACCTGACACCTGACGCCTGACACCTGACACCTGACACCTGACACCTCCTGACGCCTGACGCCTGACGCTTGACGCTTGACGCCTGTGACGCCTGACACCTGATACCTGACACGCCTGACGCCTGACACCTGACGCCTGACGCCTGACGCCTGACGCCTGACGCCTGACGCCTGACGCCTGACGCTTGACGCCTGACACCTGACGCCTGACGCCTGACGCGACACCTGACGCCTGACGCCTGACACCTGACGCCTGACGCCTGACGCCTGACGCTTGACGCTTGACGCCTGACACTTGACACCTGACACCTGACGCCTGACACCTGACACCTGACACCTGACACCCCTGACACCTGACACCTGACACCTGACACCTGACGCCTGACACCTGACGCCTGACACCTGGCATGACACCTGACGCCTGACGCCTGACGCCTGACGCCTGACGCCTGACACCTGACACCTGACGCCTGACACCTGACACCTGACGCCTGACGCCTGACGCCTGACGCTTGACGCTTGACGCCTGACACTTGACACCTGACACCTGACGCCTGACACCTGGCACGACACCTGACACCTCACGCTTGACACCTGACACCTGACGCCTGACACCTCACGCTTGACGCCTGACACCTGGCAAGACGCCTGACACGTCACGCTTGACATCTGACGCCTGACACCTGATACCTGACACCTGATACCTGACACCTGACGCCTGACACCTGGCATGACGCTTGACGCCTGACACCTGACGCCTGATACCTGACACCTGATACCTGATACCTGATACCTGATACCTGATACCTGATGCCTGATGCCTGACGCCTGACACCTCACGCCTGATACCTGACACCTGATACCTGACACCTGGCATGACGCCTGACGCTTGATGCCACACCTGATGCCTGACACCTGACACCTGATACCTGCCTGACGCCTGACGCCTGACGCCTGACGCCTGACGCCTGACACCTGACACCTGACGCCTGACACCTGACACCTGACGCCTGACGCCTGACGCCTGACGCGCCTGACGCCTGACACCTGACACCTGACGCCTGATACCTGACACCTGATACCTGATACCTGATACCTGATACCTGATGCCTGATGCCTGACGCCTGACACCTCACGCCTGATACCTGACACCTGATACCTGACACCTGGCATGACGCCTGACGCTTGATGCCTGACACCTGATACCTGATACCTGATACCTGATACCTGATACCTGATACCTGACACCTGGCACGACGCCTGACACATGACACCTGACGCCTGATACCTGACACCTGATGCCTGACACCTGATACCTGACGCCTGACACTTGACACCTGACACCTGACGCCTGACACCTGGCACGACACCTGACACCTCACGCTTGACACCTGACACCTGACGCCTGACATGACGCCTGACGCTTGATGCCTGACACCTGATACCTGATACCTGATACCTGATACCTGATACCTGATACCTGATACCTGACACCTGGCACGACGCCTGACACATGACACCTGACCCTGATGCCTGATGCCTGACACCTGATACCTGACGCCTGACACCTGACACCTGACACCTGACACCTGACGCCTGACGCCTGACGCCTGACGCCTGACGCCTGACGCCTGACACCGACACCTGACGCCTGACGCCTGACACCTGACGCCTGACGCCTGACGCCTGACGCTTGACGCTTGACGCCTGACACTTGACACCTGACACCTGACGCCTGACACACCTGACACCTGACGCCGACACCTGATACCTGACGCCTGACACCTGACACCTGATACCTGACACCTGACGCCTGACGGCCTGACACCTGACGCCTGACGCCTGACACCTGACACCTGACG